>VMBQ01001221.1:8069-38873 GCA_007657795.1 Dreissena rostriformis
CATCTCAATATATAGAAGTAATTTTGATTTAAATCCTTATGTATGTTTGACATTTTTTTTTTTTTTTATACCACATTTATATAGCGCCCTTTTCATACTCGAGATGTACGTTCAAAGGCGCTTTACATTTTTCCATGATCATAAGTCGTCCGTTAACCTTGGCGCAGTATGCAGCCACGGCACGGCTTATTTCCCTCACAGGTACCCATTTATACACCTGGGTGGAGAGGAGCAGATGTGGGATATATTTCTTGCTCAAGGAAATTCCAGTGGTCAGGGCGGGATTCAAACCCGGGACCTCTCGATCCCTAAGCCAGCGTCATACCATTAGACCACCGCTCCCACCGCTGTTTGCAAGTATATCATCAATAAATCAAAAACACACATTTAGCTTACTATCTTTACTTGGTTACATAGTTATGATTTACTTTAAATATCAACGTATATACTTAGTTATTAACTTCATTGGGTTGTGTTTAGTGCTGGGCACTTATTATTTAGAAATTATAAATACATATAAATACTGCACTGTTGTTTATAGAATAGTGTCAAAGGGATAATTATCTTTTGATAAATGACTTGAGGTTGATTCCCTTTGCAGCTGATTAAATGGTGATTCTTAAATACATGGTTTACATATTTGCATGTACATACAGTACATATATATTATATATTTTGAACATAAATCGCAACATGGGCATATGTTAGATTAATATTATGTACAAACTAAACCGTGTATTACACCCTAATAATCTTAATTAAAAACCGATCCCAGGTATCAACACGTTTCTCCCTTTAGATACATGCAATTATAATGATACCAATACACCTACCTTGTATTTAAATTAATTCCAACTTTAATAATTCCCATATGTACGCGTATATTTATGAACGCAATTTGCTAATCACTTAATGTTTAACACAATACTAGTTGTTTTCGCTCCCCTACCGATAACCAATTATTGAAAATTGACAACCACCGCAGCCCTGGGAACCTATGCTATTGTTTCCCGCACGCAATCGGCATTGCAGTCACAGCGTAACAACTACAGTCGATGTCCTGAAAGAGACACCACCAGAAGTCACTTCGAGGCGCGTATTGGCTAATTTGAAGACACTTCTCCCAAAAGAATACGAGCTTAGGAAATTAATACAGACCTCCGGGGACATGGATGCTTTTCGTTTCTACATGTTAAATTCCATCCAGCAAAATATCCGCAGATTCAAAAGTTTTCATTTGGCATAGATTTAATATCAAGATGGTATGTGTAAAATCATTAAATTCATTTAAACAACAGTTGTTTAATGTTTCTTCTGACACTTTTAACAGTGTGGCATGGGCATAGTGACTTTAATAATACATTGTATTACTTGAGGCAATGTACCCGTGTTTCCTTACTAGACAGTTACGTTATCCCCCTTCCTATAGTTTAAACTATGTTTACTGGGGGTAACGTGAGAATCAAATTTAGCAGAACATATTATGAACGATAGCCCTAAAGAACAATAGTTATATATGTTTTCAAAGTATTCTATATGATATAATGTTCCAGTGATATAATGTAATGTAATTCATATGTTTTAACTCTTCATTATTAATGACAAATACAAAACAGATATAGTTCCTAAACCGCAAAGTTGGATTGTACGCGCTCCACCATTGTAGATAAATCGGGTTATCTATCGATTGATCCCGAAGAGAAAACCAAATATCAGCAACTGTGTGAATATTATATGGCCATTGATACTGTTTCAGAACGCTGAGGTGCTTATGGTTGATTACAAAGGAGGTAAGTACAACACATCAAAGTATTAATATAGAAATGTATCGAACTTAAGAGATTAGTGTAAGATAAACTAAATAAACATCGCAGCAAATTAAGCATTCATCAATTATGAAAAAAATCGCGGAGAATCTGTGCTCCTTTGTTAGCACAGGAACAATAGTTCTCCAATATTATTATATGTTAAAAAAAGCGCTACTGTCACCAAATATCGGGCCAAAAATATATAAAACACATACACAGTCGAAACTGTTGACGTATATAGGCCGCTGGCTTACGATCCCGCCAGAGATGTCTTGATGGACCTTGTATATTTTTTTTGAAAGCCACATGCTTAACGTGTAGTTTAAAAAATGGTTGCAAAAAAAGCCTTATGCATGGTTATTATGTCACTTTTTGTCAGTTGCGTAACTTTTAAGTACGGCACCGTCCCAATGAATCTGCCGTTTGTACAAATTCTACAATTTAGGGAAAGTGATGATATACATTTTATGTTTCATTAAATCTTTGCCGACCGTGCACATGTTCTGTATACCCATTGCATCTTGTATATCATTTATAATAATCTATTATGAACGATATGTATTACAGTAATGGCTCATTTTTCTGCAAACATAAAATATGAATTGACTTTAAGATCGCTGGAGATGGTATTTGCTTCAACCCGCATGCATAATTGACGGAACATGTTTACTGATTAATATGGAGTTGATATACTGAGTACGTGTTGGTAATTGAGTCGGTAATGTGTACTTTAAGAAGGGTATCCTCAAAATTTATCAGCCATCCACTAAAGGTCAATCTCGACTTAACGTTCACATGATGTAGATAGTAATAGAATATTGTACATAATTTATCATGAGCCATAGTGAACCATGTGTGTTTGAGTTTAGGTATCTTTTCTTGCAAACATCAAATGGCAAATTGATTGCCAGCGTCAACACTTATGGTTTGGGTTTTATAAAAACTTCATCTTTTTATCCAACGTTGGTAAAGATTTTATAGAAACTTTATCTTTTTTATTCCATCATGACCAAACTTATATTAAGTATTAAGAAAATATTTCGAAAAACCATAAAAGCTTTGAAAATTTAAAATAAACCAAATTTGACAATGGAAGTCTTGTTTTTGTTTCTTGTTAAAAAAGCCCAGATTGAACATTAGGCATCCGGCTACAAGGGTCTTTAATTATATTTCACCACACGCATACAATTGTTTGGGACAGGTTTATGTTACATGTTTTGCTGAAACGTACATGTTAAATAAGTATGTAAAAGGTTGACTGCAATGTGTTTGTGTCCGTTATATAACTTTAAGGCAGGGTATCCTATATGTGTAGTTTCTGTCCCTACGGGTAAACTCTTTGGTGTGTGGATTTATTAAAAAACTAAAATAAAATACAATAATGAACGCACTCGTTACTATTTTGTAAAACCAAACAGTTCTGGATAACATTGATCATAACCATATTAAATCATCCGTTCTTGAGCTATTGCCAATAGTGCATGCACAAAATAAAGACCAAACTGATATTTTAGATGCCGCGGTGGCTACTTTAGTCTCGGGTTCCACCCATAGGGTAGTTTGTGTGCTTTTAATTGTGCTGTAAGTAAAATACTTATCGAGTATTTTACAAATAAGCTTATTATTTTGTGGTTTTTAATAGATTATATAGAATTTAAGTACGGTTACCTCAACATGTACCTGTCATCCTGAATTGACCATTACATGGGGTTATTGCTTTGATAGAAACTTTAATTTTCATTATGTGTATAACTATACAATCATACATTTATCATAAATAATGAAATAAAGCCTAACATTTATGGTCTTTTTTTGATTTTAACTGTTGACAACAAAACTTGAAAAAGTCTAAATGTTCATGAAATCGTAAACGATTCTATAAGACATACCCTTCCCTTGATTTTTCTTAATTTCATGTTACATGCTTTTGTATTTCCAAATGCTAGAATATAGCAATGAAAATAATGAAATACCATAGCAGAATAACTAGGGTTGTTTATATTTACATGTATATATACTGCGTTTGTTATAAAGTATGCATCACATCGAGGTCTTCAACTGCCTGTCTATTTTAAACTTGAATATATGGCTATCATGGGCTATTTGGAACGCATACAGTATTACGCAAAATTTTGTTTACTGGTTTAGTAGTTTTCAGATATAAAAATCAAGTCTTCAACAGTTAGTAATCTGCCTGATGAGAATCATTTAGCGTTGATGATATTCACAGCAAATATTTGTTTGTGTCAGAGCGATTTGGTAAATCATTGCACTCTTGTTTATCAAATGAAATGTATAATATGAACTGATGGAAAGAAAACATCGCTGTTTGTGGCTCATATATATGTTTGTCATTGAAGTCATTACGCTATCACATAATACCCAACAGATTCCCCAGTATGATTGTAGAAAAATACTTCCATGAGAGTGATTGATGATTGAATTGTATAGATAACATTTGAGAGACAAAAAGGTTAATTAATTGTCAATATCCATTGAGTATAACTTATTTGTACTACATTGTGTATTTAATATCTTATATCGTAATGTTATTTCTTCAATATGAAATATAATGCAGGGCATCAATCGATTGTTTTAAAGTTCACCAAAAATAGAAACACCAAAAATAATTTCAATATGCTATAGTTGATGTTCATGTACAGGGAATAAACTAGAACTAACTGAATGTAATCAATACAACACATTCTGCTTTGAAACAGAATCATGTATTTATTTGTGATATAAACCGCATAAAAGGATCAATAGGCTTACAAATCATACGGATGAGGATCTAAGAAGAAATCATAACATAATTACCATTTTACTCTGAATTTGGACACGTTCCTTTGACTTTTTAGTATAGACACGTGTACAATGCAGAGACTTATCTGTGGATTATTAAAACTTTTGCGGCATTCAGAAGCATTATTTACAATAGCATACATGAAACAACACCATGAATTGTATCGAAGGGTTTATCCGCCAGTATCATCATGCTGCTAAATGATAATTGCATATTGCTTAATGACCAATACAACTGTATTTGCGTTTCTTGCATTTGCTGTATAAAAAATTCATCATGCGTGCGCCTTAATGCTAATGTTTATAGAAGGGAAAGTCCGCCAATCCATTTATGTTGCTAAATGACAATTGAATATTGCTTAATGACAAGTGCATGTTGCTTTATGACAACTCTATGTTGACAAATTAAAATTTCATGCTGATATATGAACAATGCTTTTTCTATTGCGATATTCGTTACCAACACACTGTTTGTACATAACAACTTTACACTAGTAATTACACTAGCAATTACACTAGTAATTACACTAGTAATTCAACAAGACGAAAACAATAAGCATGTTGCAAGGCATGACGCAACATGAAGTTAATCAAATGCGACATGACAATTAGTAATGTGTAATTCAAATAAAGCGGAGAACTAGAAATATCGGGATTATTAAACTACAAGCTATATATCGACTTAATAAATCACTGGCTATTTCTGTCGATAAGCCCTGTCTCTGCGAGTCTGTGAAAAACCAAAAGCAGGCTGGTATTGTTTACACAAGCAAATCTAAGTATGGTTAATAAGTGTGTCGATCAGCACTTGTGTACGCCCGTCTTTGCATGTCATTCACAAAAGAAACGTTGAGTTTTTACACAGATGGACAAATTGAAATCGTCAAACGATATTTCGTCGACTGTATGCAGTTAAATGATTTCTTTGGATTTCGAAACACTGACAATGATGCGGTGGCCGCAACAGTTATGACAGTTGCGGACTAATTGTAGAGACATACTCCAGGGTCCAGACATTCATCTCTTACGGGGCTTGAGCTATTCGGGATGGAGACAGTTGCGTAACTCTGCAACGTATTTGTTTGATTGATGGATGGATGATTGAATGGATATTGATTGATTAATTGGTCTGTTAGTTGATTTGTTTTTAAGACCGTGGTTCGTCACAATCGATCAACCTCAAAACAAAAGAATGACTCTAGTAGACTGTGTAAGACTCATGTGGCTCGCTGGCACACAACCTGAAATCTCCGCCGGTCGAGCGTACGCTTTAATTGTAAGCAAATCGCGGCTGTGACTGCGATATATATTACGTGATGTAATTCTCATAACACAAAGCTTCTTGACCAACACACACATATAAAACTATAAAATCAAGTGTTACCGAAACAATTCAGCAGAGAACCTAAACAATATGAACATGTTTATGCTCAGCTAAACAGTTTCACCGAAGCGTTATAGTCGCTGCTTTATCCGTCCGTCCGCAGTGGTTGATTCACACGCGATTCACACCTAGGCAACTCGGGCTCTTTGCCCACTCACTAAGCATGTGAGATTGGTTGGTGGTCGACAAACCGAAAAGGTGGGTTTCTTTTGGGTACCCCTGCTTCCCTCAAAGCACAAGACCACATCAAAATACAAACTATTTTAGTCAAAACTGAATAGCTAACAATATCAGCTATAATTCTTTTTCCTCACAACTTTCGTGAGTCTAGTTCGTTAGTAAGGTAGTGCTAGGACACACTCCGGATCCTCACATAATGCAGCGTCAGGCGCTGAAGTACCTCATAAACTTGTTACTACAAACACGTCCGTCCGCTTTCTGATCTGGTGTTCTTCTCATCAACAACTATGTAGAATGTTATAAATATTCATGATAAAAGCACACAACTCACACATAAAAACAAACACCGCGCATTTGAGCACACACATATAAAATCATACATACAAGTGCGCGCACACATACGCACACGCGAGTATCGTGGTCGTACGTCACAGTGTCCGTATGTTTTGCAAGTTGCAAATAAATAATCTTGTTATTTATTAACTATTCTTCACGAATACATCTCTTTACGAAGGGTACCATCAGCAAAACGAGTTTGGACGCGAATTTTATTGTTTCGACAAATGTAGTGTACACACGTAAATGATCGTACACCTGGCAGAGTTGTCTCCCTATATAATAATTTGCGCTAGAATACCAAATTTCTGATTAGTTCCCCGTAATGTAATAGCGCAGTTCATGCATAGAAAGCTTAATAATGCAGCACGAAGATAGCCACATGAACACTTTAACAGAAATGATGCATATGTCATTTACTGGCATGAATATAGGATTAACACAATTCGAGTAAACATTATAACGAACTATGCAAGCGAGTTTGAATAACGGATGGAAAAACATAAAGACGCAAGGAAGAAGCAGTTACATTGTAACAAATTGAACAACGCAACACCCAATTGTAAATTAGCAGCATGTATGAACTGGCGGGTTTTTTCTTCCATAGAATTGACTTGAAGTTATTCTTTTGACTTGAGTTAGTGGTCATAACACAGTTTAGCACATGTGACAAGTTATTTCGAAATTCTAACTATAATTAGTATTTTGACAATAAAGATGCTCTACTCTAAATTTTGACCTGACAGTATGCAAAGTTTTATAAAGATAACAATCTTGTTCTTTTATGTGACACACCACCTTGAATTTTTTAGCATTGATGTTATTGTTTTTTAAATATCCTTCACTGAACGGAGAAATCAAACGATTTAACGACCAACACTGTTTTTACAAAATACTTGGTCACGTTTTAAACTCAAAGTATGACCCTGGTCTTCAATTTAGCCACATAGTTATTATGTGAAACACGACGTTATGTAGGCATGCATTTGTTAAAATCCCTCAATGTTTAAGAAGGTAAGAGCCCGGACAAACGTAAATAGCATGTTAATAATAAGACGCTCATGTTTGATCATTAATAATAATAAAACGACAAGGATTTTCAAATACAGCTAACTGGGCATTTTTCTCAACACTCCCTTCATTTAGGATAAAAAATGTGGCAAATTATTTCGAAATCCGTGAATTAATTCGAAAAAATCGAGCTCATCAAGCCCTTTTTTAACATTAAATTATATACTTTTACTTATGACATTTACCTTTAATGGAGCTATCCTGTTTGCAACCCACAATCTGTTATGTTTAACATGTGTGCCAACATATATTTACCATTTGTGCTAACTGACATCATGCTGTTCATGGGGAGGGTATGGCTAGTTAAGATGGAATAACTATACATTAAATTATGTTAAATTTAATAAAAAGATAACATTGAAAATGTACGTTTGTCAATTAAGGAAGCCGTGAAACGTACTATTGGGGAATAGTGATATAATCGATTTAGTGTATGTGTTTAATGTCATGGAGATTATAACTAAATAATGCAGCTTGTTGCATAAGCTTATATACAACCAATACACTTTTAAGATACATTTTACGGCCATGTGGTATCATTGACGTCTAAGCAATGGTGGCGACAGTAGCACCATTGTCCGATCGGGCGCAAACAACACGATTGATGAATAAGGCTATGGATACAAACTGCAATTATTTAAAGGAAGGACGACACCCATTGCAATGAGAATTTAAATTTGATTGAATCCCCAGTAAAGTGAGTTTTGTTTCTAAATGAATTATTTTAAATATTATACTTTTCTTTCTAAAAAAACGGAGTTTGTTTAACAAAACATCAGAAATAAATCGGATGTTGTAAGCGAAACATCAAAACAGTTTAGGATATTTGGTATTTGAGTATAATATTATGGCCTATTTGTGCAATTTTTAAATTGTGAAACAGAATAATCATTGTTCTCTCAGCAATCACCTGAGCTGCAATACAGACATGAGTGAATAGGTTTGATATAATAATGACTTTGCAATTGATATAAAGAATTACGTGAACCCTTATTATTGTGTTTGTTTATGTGTAATTCGTTTAAACGTTTTTATTAATAAACACTGTTATACATAAAATGGCATGAAACATTGATTATATGTACATGTTTGTATTGGGTTGAAACGAAAGACAATGTCTTCTATAGTTCTTCTCCCTCAAAACTTAAACTTCCCCTGAAGGAGTTTTTATAATTGACTTCATGTAATTAGTCCCATGAGTAAATCTGAAACTTTTATCCTATTTGTATTTCATCTCTAACTTCGTAATTATTGATTGTTGTCAGGCTTCTATTATGTGCAAACAATATTTGTAAATTAACTGTTCACTTGACAAAATGCGTCTGCATATTTTCAGAAGATGAACCATATATTATTGTGCGTTTCTTAATGATCCAATTCTAATACTATACTCGCTTTACAATATATATGATGGTTTCTTATTTTATTCTCGTGTGAAATTAATATGACAAGGATGCTATGGAAATATAAGCATGATCCGCTATACAATAACACCATTTTGTTTGTAGATAACAACGGGTTTAATAGTTATCACTAGGAAACTTTTTCACCGATAATTGTTGGATATAGTACACTCACTGATTATGCGCCAAAAAGCCGTGGACTAAATACATCCAAACTATTTGTTCACACGTAAAGTACGATATACGCTGCTTTCTTACAACATAACATGTTAAGGTTCCTGACGTTTACCTGAAATGATGATATCCCTTTTGTGTTAAATTTACAAATCGTAACTTGTTATTGCTACATTTCTTCTTCTGGCTACATACCTGAGCAGTTTGTTGTGACATACGGCGTAACAGTATAACGTTATTTTGCAGCAGTAATGTTGTGGTGAGTTCCTACGCTAATTTTGTTTCCAAAAGACCACAACACCTTTATATACTGGAAAACGTTATAGACATATTATCAATTCTTTATCGTTTGGGTGTAGTATAGTGTTGTTATTAAGTTAATGCCCTTCAAGAATTGATTCAAACGTGTTCAATTTGAGAAAACGCTTTTGGTGTATACTTTAAAATCCATCCATTTAGTAAGTGGTTGATTTTAAGCATTGCTTTCAATCCATACAATGAAGACAATATACACATACACCTTGACATGCTATCAGGAGATCCATTCTTGTTCGTATACCCTACTTTAATAACATAACAACATCTATTAACACACGACGGTTAAAACTGGAATAACCGCCAATAAAAGTATTGGGGGGTAAGGAGTGCTCTTTCCAAGACTTTTTGAAATGCAATGGGTTTTATTCATCCCAGTTTTATTTTTATATTAAGACAAAGAAAAAACAAACTGAACAGACAAGAGATACTGATAGAAGTTATGAAAAATCTGAAACTGAAGATAAAAGAGAATCTGTGGGTAATCATGAAATAGATTTAGAAAACATTCAATACACCGATAGTCATAGGAATTTAAATTGCAATTTACTTGTGAACAATAACGTGCTGGAAATGATATTGGTGAAATACATTCGTGATTCAGGTTCTTCATACAGTGGAGATGCTAGAACATTAAGTTGTTACTCTGTTAGTCAATGTGAAACTTTCTCAGGAACACCCTTACTGGATAAAGATAACACACCCTTTGAACACGGATTTACTGTAACATCAATTACAGTTGGTGATAGACATTACTTGTACAAAGAAACTGAAGGACATTATAATTTTCCACAGAGAAATGTTAACAATTCAGCAGATTTAATCTTACATGGACCAACTGAAATTTGTGGAATTGAAAATGACAGATCAATCATTCTTGGTGTAATAACAAAACTGCATAATGAAGGCGAATGTATGTTCACCTGGTTTAAAAATGGTCAAATTTTTGCAGCAGGAATAGATCTTTGTGTAGTAAGGGTAACAGAAAAAGAAGAATACAATGTTTATGTTGGATAAAAGGATATTGCATACACATTTGATTCACCTGTTGTTGTTTTAAATGCCAGTAAAGATCACATGCATGGAAATATTAAAGTCACATAATCTTATAATGATCATATGATTGGAAGTCATTTAGCAACAGGATCTTAAAATGATATGATAAAAGAAAATCAGATAGCAACAGAAACTGTCAATTTTCAGATAAAACCAAGTCAGTTAAATAAAGGATCTGTGCATACTCAGATACTTGGAAGTCAGTTAGAAACAGATACTTTGAATGAACCGGTGCTTAGCCTTCAGTAAGCAACAGGGTAAATGAATGAACAGGTACTTGGGAGTCAGTTAGCTACACGATCTTCGAATGAACAGGTTGAAGGAAGTCAGTTAGCAACAGGGTCTATGAATGAGCAGGTACTTGGGAGTCAGTTAGCTACAGGATCTTCGAATGAACAGGTAGAAGGAAGTCAGTCAGCAACAGGATCTATGGATGAACAGGTACCTGGAAGTCTGATAGCAACAGGGTATTTGAATGAAAACGAACTTGGTAGTCAGTTAGATACAAGATCTATGAATGAACAGGTTCTTGTGAGTCAGCGACAGGATCTAAGAATGAACAGGTAGAAGGAAGCCAATTAGCAACAGGATCTATGGATGAACAGGTACTTTGGAATGAGTTAACAACAGGATCTATGAATGAACAGGTAGAAGAAAGTCAATTAGCAACAGGACATATGGATAAAACAGCTCAGAGGAAGTCAGTTAGCAACAGGATCTATAAATGAGCAGATGCTTGAAAATCAGTTAGCAACAGGGTCTTTCGATGAACAGTTACATGGAAGTCAGTCTCCAACAGGGACTTTGAATGGACATATATTTTGGAGACAGTTAGCAAAAGGATATGTGAAGAATGAGAGAATTGCAGGTCATGTTGGTGCAAAATCTGAAATTCTGGTTGCTGCAAAAAGATGTGTTGACCATTCTTTGTCACTAAAGTCTGGAACCGTTAAGCATGTGTCAGATTCAGTTTTGGACACAGAATTTACTATTAAAGAAGATTTTCAATCAGCTGTTCATACAGAAATGACTAGAATGACATGTATATCTAGTAGAACAACAAGAAACAGTTTGTACTCGACTGACAAGAGTGTTGAAGGGCTACCATCAGCAAAGAAAAGCTCAGTAGTGGAGAGGATAATATAAGTAACTTACTTGTAAATTATGGAGACTTCAAAATTCTTGAAATAATTGGGGAGGGTGGATTTGGTGAGTTGTACATAGAAGAGTACCTTGGTAAAAATATTGCTGTGAAAAAAAAATCAAAGTTAAACGCATGCAACTTGTGAAACAATCAGTTTTACAGGAGGTTAAAACAAAAAGTCACATAAGGCATCCGAACATTGTTTTACTGATGGGATATTCAATATTGGCTGTTACTTTTTATCTTCTTACTGAATTCATTAATGGTCCAAATTTGGATGATGTTCTGTTTGGGGACTCGGAACAAGATTTTCTATTAACATAGAAGCACTTCAGGTAGCACAGGCAGAAGCATATTTACACAACCACAATCACATCATTATTCATAGAGATATAAAGCCAGAAAATATTTTGCTGTCAAAGAGTTTAGAGTTGCACATAGAGTTTGGAGTTAAAGTTGCACATACAAAGAATTACACACTGAAAAAACTGTTTGGAACTCATATCATACATCCTGTGATGAAGACGAAGGAGATAACTATGTGCAAATAATAATGAACTGCATGGAAAAGAAATAAATTCCACATGGGATTTCTAAGATGGAAATTATGCAACCTAGTATTTCATCTAAAGTAAGTGCCATTATCCGAGAAGGCTTTCACTATGAAATGTCAAAGCGCCCATCTGCATTAGAATTGTGCAATGTGCTCTCCTAAACATGACATCTGGATACATTGCATCATTGCTTAGATATCTTTGCTATAATGTACCTTATGATATATTCTGGTTATTCCCAACCGACTAACTGAAAAAGGCACTGAAATCACAATAGTAAACATCAAATATTAATCTGAAAAGATTTGTGTTACAAGAGAAAATTACAATTTATATGTCTAAATAGATAAATCTTTGTTTGAATGTTCTTATATCAAAGATAAATCTTTGTTTGAATGTTCTTATATCATTTTTAAAATAAATGCTAACATTTTTTAAAGGAAATTGTCATGTTGAACTTTTGTAAAACCATTTTGTTAACCATCCTTTATGTAAAATCATGTAAATTTGTACCTCGACTTTTCAAATAATAAGGAGAGCTATTCCTCTCATCTAGGCATTGACATTGGCATTATGCCCTGTCTAAGTTTTTGTATCTCCGAAGATGTTTTCTAAGTCACTTAATATATTTCACTCTTGCTGATAATAATGACCCCTTTTCATTGGCAAGAGTATGTAACTCTGTCATGCATTTTATAAGTATTATGACCCTTTTTATTCTTAAGAAAATATGTCCAGCTTTGCGTACTACCTCAAATATTTTCAATTATTTTCAAATCCCTCAATATATTGTTTTAAGATTTTTCACATGTGTTACCCATCATGGCCCCTTAAACCTCTTAGCAAGTGTAGATTACTCTGTTAAGCTTAATTTTATGGTTGTTTTACAAATTGTACTTGATTAAATGCCTCATGCTATGAAAATATCATATTCCTCGGCTTTGTACAATTGTTAACATTATCCTTTTAAATATCATTATAATTAAAAAACAAAGAAAAAAAGGTGTATTAAAATTTCAAACTAAAATACTATAAACATTTGCCCATTTTGGACTTGATGTTACGTTGGTGTGTTGATCATAACACGTCCATGTTACTCTTATAATTATTTATTAACATACAACAACTATATGAATCTACTTCATGAATGTGAGTATCAAAGTTAAGAAAGACTGTATAAATCGAACTGCCACGCTGACGCGGGCACTGGCTATTTATACTGAAATGCACTGTGGCTGATAGTAGACTGACTTCGCGTGACACGAGGAAGTAGTAATATAACACTTGGAAAATCTTGTCCTAGTTTGCGTACCATCTCAAATATCTTTATGGTCCTTTGATATTATGCCTTTAAATTATGCACACATTTGATTACTATCATGACCCCAATTCCCGATCCGGCGTAGATAGGTTTGTCAAAATGTTGGCAAAATTGACTGCCTTTTTTGAATTAGAATGATTTTGTTTCACTACCTTAAAACACTACAAATAGCTATGCGTGCTGTCCACGGAAGCTCTTGTAAAGATTCTTAATTCAGGAGAGCTAGTCAGGAAGTTACTGTTTAAGTTTAGCAGATAATTAAATATTACCATCATCACGTCGAAAAAATAACAAAAGGAAAATGTTTCGTATGCTTACAAATTGTGGGGTGTTTCATATCCAAAGCTTTTCTATATCTATGTTAAATTTGCTAGTGAACAATTGCACCGGTGGAATGAGTACCATAAAAATAATGCTTTTTTGGCATTGATTTTAAAGCCCTTTAGTGCGCTTTATACTTAATATGCCCTTAGGCTAGAGAATCAAGTTGTTCAATTCATTCAGTCGCATTTTATGATACATTTAGAGCTTCATGGTGGTCGATGTTCTGCATGTATCCATTGATGCATGCATTTGCAATAGAGGTCTTAACATAAAAGGTACAGATCACCGTTAAGTGTTGGAAGTCACAAGTAGGATTTTAGAACTCAGCACACAAGTACGAGGTAACTAGTCACAAGTACCAAGTCAGAAGAAGCAAGTCACTAGTCACAAGTACAAAGTCAGAAGAAGGAAGTCACAAGTACCAAATAAGAAGAAGGAAGTCACAAGTACAAAGTCATAAATACCAAGTCACAAGTCAGACTTTTGTGCCCAAAGTGGTGCGACTGCATTATTGTTTAAATCAGCCTTAGTGTTTACTGTCATTCTGGAAAAGTTAGAAACCGACCTTACCACACATTATCAGTACTGGCTAGTAAAAAGATGTTTAAATCAGCATCAGCTTTTGTTCTTTCATATACTGGACGGAAGACAGAAATACATTTGTTAAAAAAGACTTAATCAAAATTTGCAAAATAGCAGTGGCATTATGACTAGTGTAAACCCATTCTTGCATATTATAGACTAGATTATCAGTGAACATATTTTAATAGCCAGAATGTAATCAACTGAATGACAAAGTGTGTAGGCCCTAGTAAGTCTGAACACTTTAACAGACTTGGTCACAAAGTTCAAAGATGCAGCTTTTTTTACTGAAACGTTAACAATAAGAATTCGACCTTACTGAGCCTTGAATGTAGAAATCACTTTTGGCTTGCATGACATATTTGTTAAAATGGACCGTAAAATATAAAAATATACGTATGCCAATTACATTATGGACTGTAAAATACATTGAACTAAAGTTTACATTATCAACAGAATATATCATCATGAATACAGTTATGATCGTCATCAGTATAAACACCATTATCGCAATCAACTTCGTATCATCTGCTTTTCTTCACCAACATAATCATTTAAAATGTTGTATCGATCATATTAAATATCTCCAGTACTGCCCCGTGCAATATACATATCTAGTTCTTGTAATGACCCTGACAAGCGAAATGGGACTACGCCGAAGCACCAAGTAACTCCTATATGTGGGTTGACTAATCAGAAGACGAAAAAATTGTGACTGTTTTAAATGTGTTTTTTTCATCCAAAACTGTTATCAATTAAACAATATCATGTTTTCGTTGCCAATGTCGTTTACCTGTATCCACCTTTTTGCTTGGGACATATTCCTTTCCGTGAGAATATAAGACATATAAATACACTACATTTTATGTGCCATATTCGTTTTCTGCGTTTTAAATATCTGTTCATTTTCATTGAAGGCATTGAAATATTAAAGGCTAAACCAAGGTGTGTACGATATAGCTTAGAAACAACTGTCTTCTCATGGGGACATAAGAATAAGAAACTTAAACGCCTGTTATTAAGATATATAAGACGAAAGAAAAACCAAAACCAAAATGAAACAAAACACATATGCATTTACTCTTGAAGTGATCAGTTTAAATAAAGTTTTAAAATATATATACAATAAAAAAACATCAACAACTACATCTAATACAGTCTTATAGGTATTCTTACTGAGACAGAACATTGAAAGCCTTCGTTATATTTTTAAATACATTCTCCATACGAGTTTGCCACTAAATCATTCAATTCCAGGAATAATTTTAATGCGGAATCGGCATATGCTAGCATTTCGAGATCAGGCTTCAACACATAAGCAATTTCACTGAATTCATCAAACTCTCTTTTGGGAACTAAATACATGTCTTTACAACAGTTTACATCACGTTTGTCAACCAACGTGCCATAATCAAGTTCGCCAAACGTTTTAGGTAAAAAGTACATAATGTCAGGTTTTTCGTAATATGTTTCGGAATTGTGTTGACTCCTAATTTCATGTACATTCAATGCTGAGCAATTCTATCCAGGTGTGTTTGTATTAGGTTCATAAAACAAAATTTCAGATATTCACGATGAATCTGGTCGAGCTCGTTGCAACGACCAGAATCGCGCAAATCCTTAAAAACGTTTATCCACCACTGTAGTCATTGTTGACGTAGCGTACCCCACCATCTTTCAATGCGCTGGTAAGAAGTGCTTTTTCCAACAATAATGCTGCGGCTCCCAGAAAAGGGGTCGGTTCCTTCATTCCGAAAAAATTAATGTAGAAGGCAAATAATACTGTTTTCTGTTCTAGCATCGCAACGCAGTATGCGAGGTCATTTTTCAATGCGCTTCAATGCATCCAAATAATATCTGGCAATCAGTTTGGGATCGTTATAAGTGTCAGAAACCTCTAACCAGATAATTTTCTGCTAAAACTATCAATGTATACAAAATCCAAAGGGCTTCAACTTATCATAACCATCTACATGCCAAATGTTGTTTGGCCCTTTTGCACAATAGAAACGTCTTTTAAGTCGATGTGCTTTACTCATTTCAACACTGTTTGGATCTATTGCCATCATTATTTCCATAACATCACTTTGACTTACATCCATATTATGATTAACCTTCAGCCGGCGCCATATCGTCCGATAACTGACAGACAGTCCGCTATAATGCATTTGAATGCTTTTTACGAGAACAACGCTTTATAAGTGCGCTTGCAGATGTACACCTCGACGTTTCAGGTTCATCTTCTTCAAGATTCTTTTCAGCTGACGTAGTAGTGACAATAAAATACCATGCTTAAGTAGCAAAAATCCAAGAATTTCACTGTACACGTATTTGAAACCTTGTTTGAAATATCCTTCAATGAGTGTTGCTTTTTCATTATTCGGAGACGACAAAGGCAGATAGGCTGGCACCACACCAACTGTTGTTTCCAACAGAGTGCACAGAAAAAAACATACAAACACGAATTTCATATTCTCGATCAACCTTCGCTCGCTCGCCGTCTTCAAGTGCAGTTTAATTAAATAATTTCACAACTAAGAAGTCACAAGACACAAGTCCTAAATCGCAAGTCTAAACTCACAAGTCAATAATGAGAAGTCAAAAGGGCCCTCCAGCGCTTCCATATTTTACTTTCATTATTTTTTGTTTTGTTATCAACGCAGTCTGTAATTTCTATTTGTGCACGTATCTACGATAAACAAACCGAGTTCAAGTTGAATATGTGGAAAGATCCCCAAATATTTATTTGTTTCATATTTCGAGGAATCGTATTCGAATATGAATGTGAGTAATGCAAATACCAAATGTGAAAATCTTCACCGGAATGGCAACAGCTCGTCTGATGTTTGTATTGTACCGAAAAGCACTACTCTCTGTTTATAGAGAATGCAATTGAAAAGAATACAATCCGTTGGCGATGCGAATTGTAAATACAGACATACGGTATAAATTTCCCCAATGACATGAACGACTATGAACACAGTTTGCAACCCACTGAATTGGTAATAATTCCATTGTTTTTCGCTACCGAAAGCCAAATATATCGATAACGCGATGTTTTGTTTTGTTATCGCACGCCATTATTATTCCAGATTCAACATTGCTATAACAGTCGATGCCCTTGAAAATACAGCTCGAGAGATAACCCCTGGGGCTTTTTAAAGTGCATGTACATAATGGTCTTAAAGAAATGCGAGTTTGAGAACATTATAAATAAAGATGGCAATATAAGAATCTTTCCATTTTATAAGGTATATTTATAACATTGTTATTCCAGAGCTCGTCGAAACTGTGATGTCAAATATCACATAAACATCATAATGCCGTATAGGCAGACATTCGGTATCAGTTGCTTTTATGGGATTACTTATTTGCTTTTTGAGTAAATATGAAAATTAAAGATACGTTTAAGGTGAAGATAAATGGTATTCACTCATTTTTCGGTTTGAGTTATTAACTGTTCCAATCCAATTAGGCCAATTCATTAGTTTACAATTAATTGACATCGCTAACTTGATAGTTTAATATATTGTTTGACCCATAATTTATTTATTTGTATACGCATAACTTAAAAACATATCCCTTTGTAGTTTTGTTTGATATCCGATACTTACGACATTGGTACACTGTTATTAAGTATTCAATTCACGTTTAGAGTTTTGACATTCATGTTTTCATTTTCTGTCTGCATATGTTTATAAGATTAATATCGTTTTAGTCGCGCGTTTGTGTTGTGATTAATTCTGGGCTAAGTGTGAAGTTTGTTTCCGGTGAAATATTTTTCTATTGAAAACTTCCTATTTTAGCTAAAAAGCTCTTCATACATCGACCAACGTATACGTGGCCAAGTTTTCAGATTAACAAATTAAGCAGCAAATTGCACGTTTTCGGAGGAAGTGAAACGCTAATTTTAGAAAGTATTTCCGTTCCGAGACAATGCGGCGGAAATAACCATATCAGATGGTGAAAGCCTGTGCGAATACGAACAGTTGATTAAAGCATATTCGCTACAACTGTATTTACAGTTAACGGCAAATCCGAGTGTGCCGCACATGTTTACATTTTGTAAACATGATACATATAAGTACTTATGATTGTTGAAAAAGTATCACTCAATGCAGAGTACTTTGTGATAACTTCTTGTTTTCTCTAAAGGTTCAAGTATTTATCAAATATGACCTTTTAGAGTATTGTCAATAGAACTATGAATGATAATGTATATTCGAAATAGTACAATTGTCACCTCATTTACATGTAATGTCAATTTAAAACATTTGATTACAATGATAGTATGTCAGTTTTAAGTTTACAATTAGTAGTCGTGAAAAGAATACTGTTTTACATCTAAGATTGTTTTTAATTTTAGATTATTGCGTTCAAATGTTTTGTTCCGTTCATAAAGTATTGTTTTTTTATAAACAAGATCATGTTTTAAATGTTGGTGGAAACATTAATCTTAATAACACACTTCGGGGATTAATTACTGGAAAGGGAAACGCAAATCCGAATGCATGAATTACGCCCTCTTTCATATCATGTATCATGAGCTCACCGTATAATAAATGTGAGCAAAAAGATAGCAAAGATTACACATTCATGGACAAATATATTCACGTATACGTGATTTGGTAGTTGCAAACCAAGGCTTGTCAGCTGCAGCGATACAATTATGTATGCTGTCAATATATGCGTGTTACATATATAGTGTATATTACATCCCCGATTGCTACTTCTAATTAAAATGCATGACGATGAGCTGGAATGTGTACGGTATGCTAGATTCAGAACTCCTGTAAACAAGAAGGTATTCAGCTGATACTTATTTCATCGTGCCTTAACAATTGTAAATATGTCGCCAGGTTCTATCTTAACCACTTAGTAATTGTATTGCAATTAAATCGAATCATTATTATTTGGTATGATTGTGATGCTTGTATTTTAGTTGTAATGCTATGATTTGATGTTTACTTACACGTTTGTTTCGTAATTAATAACGTGTGAGGTTAGGCTGGCTATCAACAGGTATAAGCCCCATATCAGTTTTTTTAATTTCTTTTTCATAGACGATGATTCCATAATACATCATTTGTTGGGAGTGTGTGTATGTTGTGAAATCCAAATAATTCAATTAAGAAAACTATTATCTAAATAATAAAATAATAGCACACTGTTGTCAATTGTGAACGTTCCCTTTTGCGTTCTCATTGCTGGACTAATTTGGCTAGTCTTTAAATCGGTTAAAACCCCTAATGCTTTCCCAGGGTGGCGAAGTTATTCATTACTTTTTAATGTTCACAGTCGTTCTGTGAGCATTGGCCTGTATTGTATAGACACTTGGTAACTTACCTTAAATAAGATATTGCCGTGGTCAAAACGACTACAAGGTTCTCTGGATTTGCATTATTTGTATATTTGCACATTTACTTTTATTTCATTACTCATGGACGAAATATTGGAAAAAGAATCCGAAAGATACAGGCATTTATTAAGATACGTCATAGTTTTGTAAAGGACCAAATCGTATCTTCCACGATAATTGCCTGATCATATACACATTATGTTTACCAACGACTTAATTAACTAATACATAACATACGCCCGTTGGTTAAAATATACCCATCTGATAAATAAAGCTTAGTGAAACGGTATATTATATGGTATTTGATCAAGACATGAAAGTAACAACGTTGGAATACATGTCAGTTGAAAGTACTTTATATTACGCTCTGATTGTTCTAGTTAAGACGTAGATTGTAAACTATGGTTATTTAAAACAACAAACCAGTATGACTTCAACATAAAAAGAAGGAAAAGTGCAAATACTTGTCCGATATACACTTTCATGTCAGTTTTCATGCCATAATTTACGATTTAGATAGATATATGCTTTATTCAGGAAAAGAGGCAATATGCCCATCATTCCAAATGTAACATATAAAAATATAACCGGTTTATGGTGAGGCATGTTATGTCATGTTATATATCAGCACATACATTTGGTAAGTTTTAGATACATCAACTTGTAGTTTCGATTTAGAAAAAAAAACGTTTGGAAGCAATGTAAGAACAAAAATATAGCGTTCATTTGTCTTAGACCAGATGGTTGGGTTTTGTCAGAGAAAATGTAAATGTTTGTTTAATGAAATGGAATTATATATTAAAACGTGTAAATTTACATATGAGCAGTATATTTCGAATATATTTGAAACACAAAAGATGAGTTGGGTATAAAATCTAGGTAGCTTGAGCAATGTTTTTGGGGATGTGAATTGTATATTCCTTATGAGAAAGCCAAAAATATAGAAAAACTTACGTAGGCATGATATAGTGTTTGATTTCAGGTACATGTACATATTGTTGCGCGCCGGCTGTTCCGTATTCTTGTTAGGAATGTTTCATTAGTATTAATATGGCTGTATGGTTATTTATTTTAATGAGGAAAACAAATCAGCTCAAACTTCATGTACCTTTTATTCTTTAACGTCAAAATTCATAGAAGGTATAATGTGACTAACACAACGTAAACATTAACATTGTAACTTTTTTCAAGGCTCTAATACATCACATAGTACGATAACTTCTTAGCAATAAGTCATATATATATAAACAATACTCTCGCGCAACTGTCCAACACTCATTCACCACAAGAGTATAAGTTTTAATGAATAACACAATGAACGACCACCGGAAAAACTTTGCGAAACCGAAATTTTTCACACTTAAGTACCCTTTATCTTAAAGATTTGCTTCTTTGAGATAAAGTATGCGATAACAGTCTTATTTTTTTTTTATAAATAATTGGCTATTTTTGCTTAAACAATGCGTTTTTTCCACGGGATTTTCGAAAATGCCATGAGATTTTGCGTTTTCCCATGGAATTTTTTTCCCATAGGTTTTTTGACATTTTTAAAAACGTGTTTTCTTGCGTATTCATGTATTTAAACTTTATTTAAGGACGGTAATATCGTTTAATGCCGAAAGAAACTTATATTTTTGAGTAATAAACAAATCCCATGAGATGTTTTGTTATTTCGAGAAATTTATTCATGAAACTTCCAGAAACATTATATTTCATCAAGTGATGAACAATCTAAGCGATTTTAATGGGTTTAATCGTGTTTGAAAAAATTAAATGGATAAATAAAGTTTAATGCCGAAAGAAACTTATATTTTTGAGTAATAAACAAATCCCATGAGATGTTTTGTTATTTCGAGAGATTTATTCATGAAACTTCCAGAAACATTATATTTCATCAAGTGATGAACAATCTAAGCGATTTTAATGGGTTTAATCGTGTTTGAAAAAATCAAATGGATAAATAAAGCGATTCAATATGGTATTCCGTAAGGTGTTGAAATTTAATTACATGATATAGAAATGAACGTAAGGAGTATCCGGCCAGCCTAGTGTAAAATATGAATACAATGGCAAACATAGCTGTCGATCGATCTTGCCCATATGGCTACAACCACATCTACTTTGAAGATGCATAATAGTTTGGCGAAATCACAGTTTTTCATTATTAAATATGGGGTGATTACATTAGTGGACTACGGGTATAATGTACGCACACTTGGTGGTTGATGACTTCTGTACACTTGAACTTAAGACATTCAATAAATGGTTGGTATTTAGAACAAAAGCTACATATCTTAAATAATTATTTGCCTATATGCACCGATTCCACTTACAAGTACATTCCTCTAATGTAAAAGAAAATATTTAATAGATGTTTTAGTGTATAGTTAGTTTATTCACGGAATGCTAAAAGGTGTTCACGTATGATTAAGTGCTTTCTTTGCTATATAGCGGTTCAATTATGTACAGATTGTAAATACCTCCCCTGCGTGACGTAATTCCATGATTCCGGATTGTTCACGGAACATGAAGGTAGATATATTTTTTTGTTTGACAAATATGAATAAACGTTATACGTGTCAAGTTACTTTTCGAGTTATTTCATTTTACTCTTAATAGTAATTTGCATGTGATTCACTCATGAGAGCTCTTTCGGAAAATTACATATCATATCAGTTTTTTTTATTAGTGTTCAATGGTAATTGTCGCTCAAAACAAATTAAGATATGAAGATAATATGAACGTATTTATATACAACACACCTCTACAAAAAGTCAAAGTTCCAATCTTTCATGATGTCAATATTCATCAGCATCTTAACTGGAATGACCACATACATGTACATTACGTTTGCAATATCAAATTGTTACAAGTGGTTTATGTTAAATAATTCTTAACAGAACAATTGCATTTCTTTAAAATTGTGATGAAGTTGTGGGTGAAGAGATGACCGATTGCTAAAGATAGTTTGTCCATCATCATGTTTCTTATACAAGAAGTATATAAGTTCATTATTAAGTAAATATATTGATTTAATCCTCATTGTATCACATTTTATAAGAGTATCAATCTGTAAAACGTTGATCACTATGTTAACATCGTGCATGCTGAATTTGACGCAATTCAATTTAGTTTTCTCTGCATCTGTATCCGAGAATAAATATACACCTTTAAAATGCACTGAACATACATGTACATGCTTAATGACATACTTGTTTTACTAGATTTGCGATACTTCCGACACTTGGACATTATAATGGGTAATATTCGATTCACGCATCACGTTTTGGCATTAATATTTTCTGTCTACATAGGTACACACTCAGTTTAATATCCAGTAGGGATAAAGATATACATTTTCATAGCATCTATTGATGTACATGACAGTTATAACTATGTAGTGAATTCATATTTGTAAGCTTTGATAAAGCCCGTTTGGGCGAAATATTAGGATAAAAAAGTGTTGTTTTTTTGCTATGAAAATACATAGGTACAGTTGATTAAAATCGTTTTAGAAGCGCCTTTCGTGTGTGATAAATTATGGGGCATGTTCGAGGTTCGACACGCCCTAAACCCGGTTTACATCCCCGATTTTTTGCATTGACCTTTCCAAGGCGGTGATCCCAGGTTTAGTCAGTGTATGTTTATAGTTGGTGTTCTGTTATAAAAGAAATGCATTAGAACAAGAATGTTTATTCTGATATATGTTTTTTCATTGTTTGCTATACTACATACTTTTACAAAACATGAATGGCATTGTGTGTTTAAGTGTATTGTTTAAAAAAACAACAACAGCAAAAAAACAACAACAAGGCGTGTGCATATTAAACCTTATCCTAAAACACTACGAGAACTCTACCATCAGAAATTATTACATAGATTCTACCAATGGGATGAGGCTATCACTATTAAATGATCACTATATTTATTAATAATACAATTGAGTTTACCTTTTAGTATTTGCCATTGTGATTCTTATCGTTTTAAGAAAATATATAACAAATTGTTATTTGTATAATTTTGCATCAACCCGATATCTTATCGGGAATTAAATCGTTACACTACGCTTCCGAAAATTGTGTTGAAGAGTAAACTTAAGTCCAGGCGTACATCAAATACACCGTTAGAAAGTGTACCGTTGTTGTGTAAGGTTGCCAAAAAAATAATTGCGGGAGAAATACATTTCAATACATTTTTAAATGTTTTTTTCATTGTAAAATCGATGCTTTTGTAGACATTTTCGTTGCAACTCGTGATATATTGATCAAGAAATTTCCATCATTGAGAACGGTGGGTAGTTTAGTATCTGCAACGAGTCTTTACCTTATTTCACATGGTTATTTAGACTCAAAAAGCACTTGAGTATATTCTCGTTTTCTCTTAAGCCATTGACCACGACATAATGTTTGCGCAATATACTTGGTTCCTTCGATAACATTGATTCATATTTTTCGATGAAAGCGTTTTAAAGTGTTTCCTAACAAGCAAATCTTATTATTGCATTGATAAGCTATATCACCGGATTGTTTCATAAAATAACGAGCATGTTTGGATATTCCCAATATAAAAAATACTTTACTAGATGCTGTAGAAAAGCTCTTGTCATTTATATGCAAAGTTAACCTTTGAATATTATTCCAAATTAATCGTATAGGAAAATCTCTATGTCATCAGATATTATATTGCTCCAAATTGTAAGCTAAGCAATCGACCTGACCATGAATCACATAAATAAATATTTCGTTTTTATAAATATTGTAATGATTGAAAACTGTAACTACCATTTTCCCGTTAAAGCATGGTGCTTTAACGCAGAAAGGTTCAAACAGTATATATCTAAAGAACGTTGATTAATCGAGCCAAACAAACATAAGGCTGGGACACTGAAATGCTTAGAATTTCAGATTAATTAATGTCAAGTTGTCTTGTCTGATAATGTTTGGTGGGTTTAAACTAACAAACGAACTAGAGTAGAATCTGGAAGCAAAAGAACAACAAATTTAATATCGATGTAAATAATGAACGTAATTGCTAAGCAGATGTGGATAACAATATCGAAGTTTATAACTGCAATTCATACGGTAGTCGCTATGGGTGAATGGATTCAATAAAGCACAATAGAAAAGTAGAACATTAATATCCGTTGTTTTGTTATCTGAAATGATCGTGTTAATGGAACTCAATAACATCAATAAATCGTCTGCATCGTGTGATAAGTTATGCCTCATTTCAGGTGGAGGATAGATTTGAGATTGATAATTACACACGTATTAATACATTACAAACATCATATATATATATATATATATATATATATATATATANAGGAAAAGAGGCTATAAGAAAACGAAAACAATGTCAATTCATAATACGATTTTCTAACACGGATTTATTAACTCCGTCTTTCTCAATGGCATTATAACGTTTGATGTTGCGATGTGATATTTAAAAAAAAATGCTTGTTCCGTTTCCGGATGAACATCGAAAACCGCATATGTTTACACATTACATTTTATTCTGTAGCTTCATTTCTTTTCTTTGACATAAAATGTCGTGGACTCAAACAATCTGGCATATTTGTTAGATCATAAATTCTTGGATTTAGTTTTATTACATTTGACTTCGTGGCTGAGAGGATACACGCAAATAGTGTCCGACGAATACAATTGATTGAACAGCAATTTATAAACAACATGTTTAGCGCTAATCACTGCAAGCTTCATTATTGTGTACAATACCTGCAGACTTCTAAAATTAAAGTATAACACGTGTGAATGTATAATAAACAACGGCATATTACTGAATTATATTAAAAGGACGAACGAAACGAGTTGATAATAGTGCGCAGTACGATGTTTTAGCAGATTCCGATTATTATATTTCTTTCAAATGTCTCTCCTTAAATCATTACATTTTATGTCACCAACATTTAAGAATGTTATATTTAGCGGCAAATTGCATGCATTCTGAGCGAGTCATTCGCCCTATTTCCGCTCAGAGGCACTGTGATGGTATTAATCATATCTGGTTAGGCTTGTCTGTGTGACACATTTATCGATCATTTAATGATATTCGATTCAACTAGATTTGTTGTTAACGGCTAATCCCTTTTGAAGACAAATCAAGTTGAGTAACTTCCTGGTAGTCGATCTCCTGTTTTCGTTTCCTGAGTTTTATTATTATATAAGTTAAACCGTACAGTTAGGAAAAAAAATGTTGGTTGAAACAGCATTCGTTGAATACACGATACAATGAGATTTTAGATAGGGGCAACAAATAACTGATATAATATTACCAAACTTAGTTGCTATACATATTCTCTGTGATCCAGATTTCATTTTCGTTAGCTTTGCGATTAAGTGTCATCAAATATGTTGTATATGTTATAGTTCAACACAAATACATATGGCATATATCTAAGCACGCTGGGTTTGAAGCTGAACAGTTAAACACAAATACCCCACTGAGATATATAACTATGTGGGCCATAGTTTGTTATACATAATTTCCAGAATATATTTTATAGTGTGAAATACTATACAAGAATTCATCGCAAAGTTGTCATAATCAAATCAAATGGTTATAATTTAATAGCAGGCATGCCAAACAAACTGTGGACAACATTCCATCTGTGTTGTGTTTGGTTCACTTGATAAAATTACACTTAAATGTGATAATGTCCCAAGGCAACGCCATTATAAGGTGTTATAAGATTATAACAACCAAGTCAATGTGTTTCTATTGCTAAAGTATAATAACGTGTCAGGTTGACTTGATACAATTACATTTAAATGTGATAATTTCTCAAGGCAACGCCATGTTATAAGATTATAACAACCAAGTCAATGTGTTTCTATTGCTAAAGTATAATAACCGGGAAGTGTAAACTAATGTTGCATTATGTTTTTGCTGAACAAGAGGAAGTAACCTCTAAGAAGAGTATGTAGCGAACAATGTAACATTAATGCATAAGTCAAGAATATCGATTACTGATGGAGATATTCCTTTGCCAAATAAATATGAAAATAAGTGCTAATATGAATGCGTATTATCCTCAATAATTATTTATTAGGATACGCGTAGTTTTCATTGGAAAGTTTTACTATCAGCTAACTGCAACAGCGTATTAATTCCCCACTTAGATATTTGTAAAAGGTATACTACCAGCAACATCTTGCGCGCTTATCATTGACTTGTTTAAATTGATATTAAATTAAAATTATGACCAAATGGTTTTCCACAATACAGCATTTAGGACGGCATCGTTTTGATTAACATTGGTGGTTCATAAAATTGAGCATTTTTAGAACTAACAGGCGATCAATTTAATCACATTCACGATTATAAACATTTTTTGTTTGATCATCGTCTTTATATTGAACAGTCATATACTTCTTCAACGAACATTCAGTCTATTTTGCGCATACAAGTCTTAAACTTAATAAACGTCAAATTATACAGTTCAAACATTTTTTTTTATTCGTACCATCTGAGAAAAATATTAAGAAAATGTGTAAAACATGGACACATTAAGCTTGAATTACACGTATTATTAATATCGCCGATTCGTCAATTCGTGTTACTACACCTTTGTAATATTGAATAGATGGTTAATTGTTTTTTTCCATATTTTTTTTAGTTGAGAAACGTCGACAATGTTGATTCTATTGATTAACTTCAGTTGAGATTAAGGATTGATTTGAACAACTTTGAAAGACGGTCTCTCAAGGATCCTTCCTATTAAATTTTATAAAATCTGCCGAGGCGTTTAGGAGTGTTTATTGGTTGAAGAAGAGGATGACAAACGGACTTTTGCACACAGGAACGCACGCACGGACGGACGAAGAAAACCACGGCATCCCACTAGCTTACCGTGAGCACGTTTGGCGCGGATGAGCTTAGAACACATACGCCAAAATCAAAAGAAAAATAATATACAATTACTTTGCAGATTGAGCAAAAACTAGTCATAACTGGCTTCCGTTCCAAATTTTCCCATTTATCATGTCATCATACATGGAGAGCAATAATACTTCCTAAACGACTACACATAAACGTCGATTCATCTTGGATAGATCACTTTTTTAACATGATAGGATTTAAAATAAAATAATGAATGTGTCCATTTAAAACCTTCAACGGTTAAAATGTCTAATAAATGGGTCATGATGTCCAATATTATTGTTACCGTATCAAATACACAGTATATGAAATTGTTCTGACATAAAATTTACAATAGAAACAAAATAAAATATATGTGATGCACTTGCCTTGCAAAAAACCCTTATAGTACCAAATGCGATTCCATATACAGTTTTAACAGAATAGCATTGTGCTTGAATTTGAAAAGCCACTTCACTTACAACAACGGCTTTTATTGCGTTCATTTGATGTAAAATAAACAGGGTTTGTAATTACTAAAACCGCGGTAACGTGTCAAGATGATTAAGTGCATGTAGATAAACGTAAAATAAACACGTTTACCTTCCATTAATGTTATGCTAGACAAATGTCGCTGAAGAAGATTTTGAAATGAATATTTTATATGCATGTTTTGAAGTTATTCAGTTTGAATATTGGAAGAAACAAATATACTTCTTTTACGTATAACATGTACAAATATAACGACATTTCCGTTTAAAATCACTGTTCAACAATTAAATGCAAATCGCTTATAATATACCACTCGGTCGTCGTGCTACCTAAGTATGGTATAGAAACATAAAAGTCACTTAAATGTTTCGCAACGCAATATGTTGTATCTTTAAAATGTTCGTTCGCAGTTTTTATCGCGTTAATCAAGCATTTTACAATTATGCTAAAATCGTGATGTTTATAACTGAATACACATATAGAATGATGACAAAATGCACGTATTAAACAATGCATAATTTATGCTTTACTTAGAATTTATTTTGTAAATTTGACATTTTAATAATATTCCTACAGTACACATTAGGTTAGTCGAAAAATTAAAATGATCATAATTCAACTTAACATCGGTCTTTTCATCGACGAAATGTTACTTCGCAAAGTTTTCAGAATAACAAATAAAGCGGCAAATTGCACGTTAATGGAGGAACTTAGTCGAGTAATTTCATAAAGTATTTCCTATCCGAGACTATTCGGCGGGAATATCAAATCATTTGGTGAAATCCTGTGTGAAACACGAAGAGTTGATTACATGATATTCGCCAGAACTTAATTGTCAGATGACGAAAATCCGAGTGTATATCATGTGTCAATTTAACATTTACGGGTGACAGCGCCCATCCCTACTTCAACCAGAGGCTTCTTTTATTTAATATAATGAGTTAACCATGTTTTTTATTTTAAATGACACTTTCTAATGTACTGTTTGTGGACGCAGGGATTCTATTCTGAAAATAAATCTGGGAAGGACCATTTTAATGAAAAAAATAAGAAAAACATAATGCAGTATGAAACGCATATTACAAAAATACGTACATTTTTTAATCTCGTATGTGTATAACACAGCTGAACCCCTCAGCACGTGAATAAATCATAACAGTAACACAACATATTTTATGATAACAACACATCACACGAAAATTGTGCGCATAAATATCCGATAGTCGACACCCTTTCTTCAAGTCATACAAGAAGACGTCGCAGCAAGGCCACCATACGAGACAACCTTTGCATACTCATCAATTACAATTGATGAGGATATATTGGTCATGGCTACATAAAGTATGTTAATAGAGGACATAATACTCTCTGAAGGGAATACACACATTTATATTTGAGCATTTATATTCAGAATTACCAGGGTATTCGCAATGTTCATAGAAACTCTTTGCAGGTGTTAATATAAATAGTGTTAGTATTAGATAGAATAGCAGAAAATCATCGATAACAACAATGTCACAGCAATCAAGAAACGTGACAGTGTTCACCCAATCATCTCTTGTGATATTGAGATACTTCGTGAGTCCAATTCAGCCATACCAATAAAAGATGAACCGGCACTAAGATTGCAAACAAAATATACGTGTATGTTATTCATCGTCAATGGAACCATTTGCAAAACCAACTTCACCACGAAAAAAAAACACGATTAAAAGCAATGAAAACATTAAGGTAGATTATTTGTTTACCGTTTGTTATTTAAAAAGTCTCCACTTTTCCAATAAAGTATTGCAATAACTGGGTTTATTCGTGGTATTTTGTTTTTTCCGTTATTGGTCTAACCCTAAGAAAATAACATATACACGTTCATCATGTGCAAACTACTTATTTATTTGATTCATATAATGAATGGTAGAAGCATTACTGAACGACATTTCCAAAATCACGGCCATAGCTATAAATTTGAGACTTATACACATGCTTATAATTAAAAAAAGGTAATGTATTCAATGGACCTGGTAAGGCTAAGCCAACAATGTTACTAATTTTTTTTTGTAAAATAAATGTCGGTTTTAGTGATGCGAGTGTTGCACTCAACACTCTATTCAAATTGAAAGCTATAGAAACGTTACCTAACACACTCAACAATAGTAACCGAAGGCCAGTCCAATGTAAAATCCTGTTTTGTATTGAACACTTTTGTAAAGATGTATTTTCGAAATAAAGGAAACTTCAATTTTGCGTGCATGGTTTAAGAATACTTAAAACTTTAAACAATAACCGTTCACCGAGGTAGGTAATAACAACATAAATGAATGGGTGCGACAACACGATCATATAATTATTTAATTAGCGAGTTAATCAAGCTTGTGTGATTGACAAATGATGTTTTTCAACGAATTCGAAGACAGAGTATGCTACTACACGCATGTGGTTGTAATAGAAACTCAAATGTACATACATTGTTGTACAAGTAATTCTTCATTGACACGTGGAAACACGTGGAAACATTTATAGATCCAGCCACGTTTATTGTCCAAGTCATTAAATGTAAATTTAAAAAAAACACAGTTTGGCAGTAAATGGAAATTGCAAGCTACATAATTTGCATGTATAAT
>VMBQ01001221.1:39378-197102 GCA_007657795.1 Dreissena rostriformis
TATATGTCAAAAGCGTGTTTATATTCGAATTAATCATCACTATACACTTTTTGTATATAAAGCAGAGCCTTTCTTGTATTCAAATAATGATATTATACCAACTTTGGTGAAATATCGTATCACGTTTGTGTTGATATTAACGTATAGAATTATCCATAACGATCAAGTTTACCAATAGACAAAATATACAATTTTTCAAGTACCGTTATCTTAAATATAAATCACACAGAAACGAATTCGCGTGTAATTGCAAAATAAGGAACATTTGCCATGCTTTGAAACAAATAATATTCCTTTTTTATACAAAAAACAAGATAACTAAAGTCATGTATGACATGTATAGTGATCACTATTCCTAGCTTTTAAAGATCCCAAAATCTCCTAAAAACTCTATAATCTGACGACTTATGTTACATTCAAAGGTTAATACAATAGCGCATTTCTGTAGCAGCAAATTACACGTTTTCAGAGAAACCACTCGGCTACGTTCAGAACGTATTTCCGGTCACAGAAAATACATCAGAAATAACCACTTACGTTGGCAAAATCCTGTGTGAAACACGAAGCGTTGATTAACGCAGATTTACTAACACTTGATCGACAGTTAACGAAAGTTTCAATGGTCATGAAGAAGACTCGAAGCGCCGCATTATTCGATTAGAAGACAATTACTTTTACAATAATTATACTTTAATTCATTAATTTCAAACAAGAACAAAATGAGCCGCCAGCGGCAAGTACAATAATGTATGAGCGTTTTGTTTTTACATATTACCAAGCTTTACGAGATACACCGTCATGCAATGTCTGTCACAGCTTATTAATTATTTAAAAATAAATGTATACCTAATAACAATAATCTCCGGTCCAAGTGCTAGGGGTTGATTTCTGTAATTTGACTTTACTACATGGCCATGATCTTGGACATAGATATTTGAGCGACATCTTGTGTATCACTCCCACCAGATAATTTGAAACATATTCAATGCTGGAATAAGTTGTTCTCTGAACAAATTGGTCAGAATGAATTTCTTATAGTTTTGTGTTGACTAAGGACCTATGCGCCTGCGTTTTGAACTCGACACTCCATCTCATAATGCATATTTAGCGCATGCTGGACATAATTATGCTTACCCGCCGACCAGGTCGAGCGTGACCACACTTCAACCCGTGATTCAGTCCTATATGACAGAAATAACCAACCGGTATATTTGGAAAGAAACCAAAACATATGACAGTTCTCCTACAGCGTACACATAACACAACACTTTTAGTATTGCAATACTACAACAATGTTTTAATAAAATTGATTGTCGAAGTGTGGGCCTTAAGTATTTGTTTGTTGTATTATTCTCTGTCTGTAATGAACAACATTAAATGACGATAAATAAAGTTGCATTTACCTTAAGCACGGTATCCGGATGACGCGTCGTATTCAATACAGTTTTGTTGGGGAAATACTCGGTAGAATATATCGGCAACTTTAGTATAGCTGAATAATTAATTATCTGGTAATGGTACGTAGAGAAATCGTAAAATAGACTCCATTGAATCGTGCTCATTAAATGTCCATTCTGTCGCTCAAGTGAAATTCAATGTTAAAACTTGAATGATTCAAACTGTATTTAATTGACACCCGCTTCAATTGCTTTCTAATTTAATTAAACTTTCTTTGTTTTCAATAATGTCAATACACTTTTAAATGATTAATATGAGACTTAATGTGAAGTTGTATATGCATTGTAACGTGTTTAACCCCCTTATCATTTGCGTTAACCGGTCTTAGGCGGAGACCCAAGATTTAATCAATTATTGTTGAAGTGCTGATTGTACGTATTGAACTTATTGTATAGGCATTCAATACTTAGTTATTTTACTTTGTTTATGTCCGATAATCAATGTCCGTATCGTCATGATAAAGCAGAATACGTCGTAAATAGGAGATTATATTTATCACAATTTCTCCAAAGAAACACATATACATTTTTGCTATTGTATCAAGGTTTTATATATTTATAATTAATCCTGATTTTGTTTTAGGAAATACAATTTTTTACAATAATTGAGTACGGCAAACGAATGACGCAAACATGTAAAGCATGTGTTTTATCTGGTGCATTACCACTTAAAACTTGCTAAGGTTACAAATGTTGTCCTCTTTTTCAAGAAGTTAACACTTTTGTTTTCTTCAAATGTACAGTTGGAGTATATGTATATGTTTAAATGTTCAGAAATTAGCACATTCTTACTTTGCAGGGAGAATTATAAATGGATTCTTTAAGTTATTTGTCGTTATAAAAGTAATACAAAAAAACTTTTTCAAAAAACATGTTACGACTACAATAAAACGCTGTCTATTCATCAAGCATCGATCAGTCAATTATCTGCAACGATGCTTAGATACGCTTAAGAGTGTACTCGTAAGCCACTTTAATGTTCATGGGAAGTATTCAATCAGATGGAAGATCAAATTAGTTCCATGCAAATCACAATGACCGTAAATATTCATTGCAAACAGGAGACGATCTGTTCTTGCCATTGTCTTTGCAATATTCAAACTCTTCTTTAAAATTCACTAAGGTTTTGAAACATGATTTTTAAACTGAGCAAAACAGAGTATGTGCGTTAAGTTGGATTTAAGATTATGTTGACGTTAGACTAGATTTTACTGAAATATATCGTGTTGTATTCGTTATATGAATCTTCAGCATTTTAAAAAATTTCTTATGTAACCATAACAGCTTTTTTTCGATCTATATATCTTGAACAATGTTCGAGATGACTATGGGGCTTCTCAAGGTAATGCGCGATTGCTTTAAACAATGTCATATCAGACCAGAAATAAAATGCCTAGTGAAGGTGGTTTGGTATATAGGGAAACTATTTTTCATTATTATTGTATCTTTTGTACCTCATGCACTACTTTAATTCTTTTTATAATTATCGAGTGTTTTTTGTTGTTGCATGTGTTATTACATAACGTATTGCTAATCCATTGCATTTGTCAAGATTGATTCTTTAAAATTCAATAGTGTTTAGTGTGCAGTGCGTTATAAGCATTTGTTAGATACGTACTCAATATTGAATGAGTTTACGAATTACGCATCCGAGATATATTTGGGTCGCTGCGATTTTCTTGGGTCGGTGTTAGGAGGAAACACGCACGCTATTTTAATTATGGCCTCATCTTGCAGGTTGATAAAGGTAGCTTGCATATACGCTCAATACAGAAACGTGAATCATAATGAGTAATTGTATTAACCGTGATTGTATTAGTGAATTAACATGTTTCATACTTATACTAAGTGTTACAATCAGTGGATTCTTTTTACACTTCCTGCAAAAATTACCACATTAATCAATCAAATTGTAGTGCCCTTACCAAGTATAATTTATAGGTTCAGTCGACACTTCATCCATAAAAAAGCTTGCACATATCACTAATAATAGCCGTAGTGATCAATGGGCAATGACTTCACTTATCACAAACAAAGAAAGACACGTGCACAAACATACACATTTGACAATGTGCGGTATATCCTTATCATTTCGGCAATCAAAACGGGTTTCTCTCAAATGTCTATTCACTATGGTAAATTTGGTATGGTAAGTTTGGTAAATTTTAGTAAATATTCGAAACAGGTAGACCTTAGTAATTTCCGAAAACAATTATTAAGTTATTTATTTTACAGAACAAAAACACGTTGCGTGTGTTATTTCAACGGTCATTGACACGACAGCTGATGCTTCAATCCTATGACAGGATACTTGTTTATTTTTGGGGCGATTTCGCATGGGATCGCCTCACTTTATCAAGCTCTAAGTATAAATACTTAAGCATCCTGCAAATCGAATATCCCGAGTAGATTGTATGCAAAAAAGCGAGTGCTTATGTAGTTTTGAACAATTACAATATTGCGAAAATGATGAATGTTACCTGAACATAAGATAACAAGTCCGCACTAGGTTGGGTTTTGCATGTGACGAAGCCACACTGATGTTTTAATTTCCTTTATAGATACTTTTTTATTCTATAGACACTTGGAATGAAACTTATATGAGCAATCATAACTCATGACGTAAAATATGTTCTTCTTTGTTAATTTTGTCAAGTCTTCAAAATTACTATAAATTAATGTCGCATGCACTGTCCAAATTTGAATCGTAATATGCATTTAGTTACGTTTAAAAGTACGACACTTTGCATTGCGAATACTTGCTTAATCATCCCTTTACCATTGCTCTGTAATAGTCACAGGTGTTTATTGCAAACACATAATATGTCTTTGGTAGATGGCGTATGTATAGCGTCGAGATATTTATGTGAACACATGCTTTGCTTTGCCGTTAAGTAGTTCGTGAATTTCAAAATTCGAGTTGGGCAAACAAAAAATGCCCAAGACATGCATTTGTGCCAAAATTATTATCAAACGTTATCATCCAAAAGAGATGTATTTTATTGGGCTTTAACCGAAAAACAAAGAATCGTTATTCGTCCGTTGCAATATATATCTTATAATATTACTGTTTGTTTAAATATTTGTTTACACTTTTATATCATAGTTTTACTCATGACAAAATAAATATCGTTCCACTGCAACGATATTGGATCTTAAAAGTCGGTTCATCCTAGACCGATCTGGCAATCATCATTAACTATTAATGCAATTTGTCTTATATTCGAAAACTTCACTAAATCAGTAATTGTGTGTAAACGATTTAAAAATAACATTTCAAATAGACGAGATGTCTATTCTGGCGTGTAACATACTGGTGTACACAAATAACGTACTTCAAGTATCTGCATGGATCACACGTAGTAGAAACATTGGAGCACATTTATCATTCATCAATCAGCGGCATTCCGCGGAGACAATCGTCAGACAAAGATCTAATGAGCACAAGAACATGTCTTTTCTAACCTACTAATATGAGTATCAAGAAGGCGGCCGTGCCACACATGCTAGAAGCGACCGCTTATCAAATGCATACAAGATTGAGACTATAATCGAGTGAATATAAAATAGTTTCAACTAGGGACATACAGAAATGAAATACTGTGAAATTGTAAAATTTCTTAAAAAAACAAGACGTTTTTTATTGAAACGCCATTTGACATGTTTATGTTTGTGATATCATTTGTTAAATAACGTGTTTATTGTTTTAAGGTAACGCTAAAGACACGCTTTAATGCGATACATATAGGTAACTCGTGAGCAAAGATGCGTTTATTTTCTCGGCACGAAAAAGTGAACCACGCGCCTTTTCTAGTGGTTCAGAATGTATAGCCAACGCTTGATAAATGTATCATTTTCCAACACTAATATAATATTTTATATATGCGCATTAACACGCAGACGTACAGAATCAAAATAACAATCAACACTTATCACTCAATCATGAATGCGCTGTACCAAAAGCGGCATTTATATAATACATAAGGGAATAAAAGCACGAGTCAATTACTGTTATGGGAAAACAAGAACGATACTAACGAGTCATTTCATGATACATTACTCCGTCAATCAATAGACTTTTAGACACACTGTGTGATCACGAAGCATCGATGAGGTCTGCGCGAAATGGCGGTTTACAAAAAAACTATCGTAAACAAATAACGATTAATCGCAAACAATAAGATAAATGACCACATTTGGTAACTAAGTAGATTCCTCTTCATTTTAAAGAAGGATGACCTCATGATTGTAATGAAACATTTACATTGTATTAGTAAACATAAACTTAGTTCGATGAAAAAAGTTCAAAATACTATACTGTGTTCGTCAACAAAATAGGTCTTACTATTCATCGTATCGTGCACATATGATGGTAATTTGAGTAACCAATACGGTTTGGTGAAATTATATGAATTTCTATATATGCTATACGGTTTGTTGCCACAACACCCAGCCATCACAATACTTGAAAAAATCTACATAAGGTATGTGCACTTAACAACCATCACTTTAGTGCAAAATTATTCATTGATCAACCAGGTAATCAGTCACCGCAAATGTTTGTTTTGTCTGAAACATTGACCTTACGATATCGGATGTAATATTTTAATCATTACGACGGCTTTGAAATGTGTTAAGATTGTATCTACATTTCATTAATATCGCGAAGCCTATTTCTGCATTTAAATATACGAGGGGCATTCAAATGTACGTGTAACTGGAACGTTGTTTTAATTGTTTAAAGCAGCACATAGTATCAGTATACTTATTATAGATTTATATTTATACCGTTCGTTTACATCAACATACATATTTAGCTCAATAAGCGTTATCTATCTTTGTAAAGTTATACAAAACATAACATAGCACAGTGTTGACAATAATCAGACGAAACATGATACGGTCTATAGAAATATGTGTCCTATGTATGCATCACTTTAGATGTGTTTGACAAGCATTGCCCTTTATTACTATGACACATCTGTTCAAGAAAAGGTTAACACGTGATCATATATTTATCACATGTTTACTTTAATAGTACCTTTAAAAGTAAACAATTGCTTAAATAGTTACATGTTCTTCTTAAAGTAATTATTGGCAATTAAGTGCCACTATTATCAAAACTTCTTTGTAATACTAAACATGTATGATAATTATGTCTTTTCAAACACGATAACGTTTTAAAAAAATATGGTATAATTGTTGATATGAAAATATTTGTTATACAAATGCCATCATTAGTTCTTATTTATTGTATAGATATGCATTTTTGAAATGTGTATTACAATAACATATTTCTTTAGAATTAGAAACTACAATAAGTTATTTAAGTCTCAGCAATTTCTCACAATAATTATTCTAATAATGGCATACCTATACGTTTTTGAATCTAAGACTCGATCGAGTGTCCCGCAATAAATAAAGAGCAAGTAGTCGTACATATTAAAAAGTGTTTGCATCTTTTATTTCTCAATTTCGTTTTCTTACATGTTCATTCATTGTTGAGGTCTATCCCACGCTCTAAAATTATTTTAATTGTAACGATGAATAAATCAAGTTCACGTTGAATAGGGTAAAATGGTTTCTGAATTTGTTTGCATAAACATATCTTTTAGAGATTTCCAAATATGTAAAAATTGGATCACTCTACAAGGAAACGCATTTGCATATAAATGTGAGAAATCCAAATGACAAATGTAAAATATCAAACGCAAGCTCTCGTGACGGTGACGTCTGAACATTGCATATTTAATAAGTACAGAAGCTGTACGAACTCTTTAGAGCGAAATCCATTTTTAAACATCCAAACTATTGAAAAAAAAAGTCATTATGCAGATCATACATACATGTAGTCTTCAAAAACACAGTTATTCGGTAAACAGAACAGATAATAAGGTTCAGGAGGTTCAGATGCGACATTCGCTTTTTATATCTGGAATATCTACAGGCAATGCGCTTAATGCACACGTTCAATATTCTATACTGTGCAATTGGAAGCAATCTTAAACCAAACTAATACAACGAAAAGGAAGCAGCAATACCTTTACATGAGCAGTATTTATACAAAATTAATCAATTGTCTTATAAGTTAAACAGAAAAAACATTAATTAAACTCATGCAAATTTTGGATAATTAAATAGAGCGAGTATCAAACTTAACAGGCCCAAGTTTGTTTAAGTGACAATAAAGAGTAGATCATTTTATGAAATACTGTTTTGACATGAAAACAATTAACTGGAATGATGAACGATTATGTAAACAGTGCGAACAGTTAATGATTTAAAATAAAGAGAGAAGACTATAACTAATCCATTGGATCACTGCAATATTCAACAACAATACGCGTAGACTTGTACGCGTAAATGGACTTGTATTACAGATATGTAACCGAAACAAAATATCAAGTCAACATATTAATATGATTTTGATTTACCCTAAAAACTGAGGAAAAACAATAATTAAAATCAAGTTGTTTTTTTTAATTTGTATACTATTTATTAGAATATACTGGGTCAATTAAGACATTCAACGCTTGTCTTTAAAACAGTAATTGCAAATACGCCTTGAGAAAATTGTTTATTACAATAAAATGCTTAAATAAGTTGCGAAAAACACTAATATATATGCATAGATAAAATATAAGATATATTTGTAAGCCATAAATTGTAGAAAACATTTGACATAAAAAACAAAGTTACTACCAATTCATCATAAATGTATTGAGTATACTGTTCAGAGAAGGTGCCAATGTTTTTTGCTGAACTTAATACAGTATATTTTAAAAAACACAGTTTTTGCTATTGACTTGATTATCTTGTTTTATCGATGACAATATGTATGCCTAGTTTCATACATAAAATACACAATTAAAGATAAAAACTGCTATAACGTATATCCAATATTTAATCACTCGTCATTTAATGCCTTGTCATGCTTCATGGGCCACGACACCAGTAAGCAAATACTAGTAATGAACTCAAAGGATATTACCGATGTTCAAGACGGAGTATACTCTTAGTGTATTTCTTTTTGTTTTCTATGGCAAATAGCATACACTGTATTGAGATACTCATAAAGTGAGACTTCAGCTACAACAGCAAGAGAGAAACTATATTATTCAATGCGTTCCTTTATTTATGACAAGGAAACAATTGTCTAACAGTGAAACCGATTACACGACAAGACGTTAGTCTACCGCTGACAGCCTCTGAAGACTGGGGATAGGACGCGGATGGTATGTACGAGGACACGAACTACTGCATCCACACGGCAACAATAAAACTGTTGTAGTAATCAAATACACATCAAGTGAAACTCGACATGAACTAGCAAAAGAGCAACCTTATTATGCCATGCGGTCCTTTACTAATGGCAAGGAAACAATCGCCTAACATTGAGACCGATAACATTATAAGACGTTACTCTACCACTGACTCTCTCTGAAGACTGAACATAGGACAACATCGATAATATGAACAGGGATACGATCTACTGCATCCATAAAGCACGATTTAACTATTGTAGTAATAAAAACACGTTAAGTGAAACTTCAGCTGCACCATCAGGAGAAAAACATTAAACATGATCATTCACAGTGTCTTATTAAATTATAGCTGCAATGTCCGGGAGAAAATACAACTGCATCGATCTTGTCGTAAATGTTAGGCCCGTGGTTTGAAAATAGCAAGCACATTTCCCTCCTAGTTTGGGTTGTAGATCTGACGAAGCCACACTGGTGTTTTAATTTCCCGTCTANACAGTGTAAACAGGCAGTGGTTATCTTTACTAGCTGCAGTTGTCGTCCCTAGCGTAGTTAAGGCATTCTGATTTCAAAAATGCCTTTCTTCTTTAGCGTGAGCTAACGCTCACACTAAAAACTATTCGCAGCTAGTTAACAAATACGTTTGTTAACCGATGTAAATTATATATACATAAAAATTGTCCCATCTATTTGTATTACTGTATTTCAAATCATTACAGTTATGTTGTCCTGTGTGTAATATTGCTTACTAACAAAACCATGTTAGCAAATCCAGTTTTCATTTTCATTGAATACACGCCGTTACAATTATGAACCTACTTCGTTTGTAAAATGAGTGTTTATTTCTATATACGGGCACAGTTTTCGTCTCCCTTAATTATTCATGCAGTTTAATGCTACATATAGCCAATTATATCGACAACCAATCTGGTGTTCATCGCAAGCAATTTAAATTCCAGCTACAGCGTTGATGTTCTAGTAAAGACATCGGAAGGAATATCCTTTGTGATGTTAAGATCTACCGGGCGTACATTGGTCCCACATGTGTAGGAGTTTCATTAACAAAAAGCCCAGATCGCTAGCTATATTAGAGTATTTCCCAATCCATGGGTTGAAATCAACAAAGCGACAAGTTTGTAGATTTACTTGTAATAATTTGACAATATTAAATATCGATAAATTAAGTGGCCCTGTACACAATGCGTTGTTCATGCGTTTGAGCATTTATATAATTCCATGACCAGTGACACAAATAAAACAAACATCGTACACCTTCCATGATATAGGATCATACGCGTCATAAATGGCAATCAACCGATTGAATTGAAATAATAAACCTGATAGTAATGTGTGAATGTTATTTGCCATAGTGCTTCATCATAGAAATTAGGTTTCTTTATGAGGATCTAAATCAAACATCTCGTCGTACAAATTTATAAATATATAGTGATATAGCTATGTTTGCCGTCAATAAATAGAACTTTTATAAAACAGCGCTTAAAACACGAAACAAACGTAGACGTAGTATTCCATTTAGTTGATGCTGCCTTCTTTGAGTGTCTTTGACAGCTTTGTTAGTTAAGATTTTGAAGACTTCATTTGTCCGTGGTAAGTTTATATAATTTTATATAAACTTAATCCAATTGCCAAATCTATATCGTGTGAGTTTAATTTCAAAAAAGAATTTTCTGCATTTAATTGAGTCAGTTATTTGTCTATGGACTTTGCAATTGAGTACGTGATGCCAATACACAATTTATCTAATTATTTGACTTTTTCATTATATTAAGTATGAGTTAACTTTTTTAAATGATTGTATCGATATTTTTATGAAAAAAAAGTCGCATACTGATATATTACATAACATGCATTTACAAACTCAGGTAAAACCTTCAAATCCACTGCAAACTAATCAAACAAACCCATGCAAATGTTGTTGTAAAACGAAGGCATGTTTAAATATTATTTTCAAAACAATAAATTCTAATGAATTGATAACATCATCATGTCATCGTCAATTATCAGAGGCATTTCATCAATCCCTTTCTAAATGTATGATCTCCATCGTTTATTCGATCGTTTTTTGCCATTTTTGCCGAGTCACAATTTATTGTCTGTATAGTCCGCCATCTTGTGCGCATAGCAATTTAAAATCGTATAATATATCCGCTAATACGCGATTCGTATTTTGTTTTATTAGAATTCGTAACAGTAATTCTTTCAACAATTAATTATCTTAAAGACGATAACGATACAGATACAACTGTTTTTTTATTATTTAATTACGCGTAAAAATTAATGTTTTGATATAACTGAATTATGCATGAAATGCACAATTTCCACGTGAATAACATCGAGGTTTTCATCAAGTCTCCAAAGTAACTGTGCACGATTTTATCGTGGAGGAATACACATTACGGACCGATAAGTGTAACAAAGCCACTGAAATTATCGATTGATATTGACGCATGGTTATTCACGCATGACGAATTCACAACCGCGCGAATCTTCGTCGGCTTAGAGGCAATTAAGATGTTATCAATAAGGTCGCACTGCGGAAAACAGCGGGTGCTCATGAAAGGGCAGGGCGGCGGCCTTTGAAAAGGGCAGCGCGGCGCTGATTGGCTTTTAAAGGGGGAAGCGGGGCGCTACAAAAAAGGGGCACGGCGCCGCGCCGCGCTCAAACGGCCTGGATAAAACACTATCATCATGTGTGTATAACCATCATAATATTTATATAAAAATCACTGACAACGGCACTTAGTTACTCATGGGGCATTTTAAAAAGCAAACTTTTTACACTTATCTTAGAATTTATGATACAGAATCTAAGCTAAAGAAAAAATGCCTACGAATTAGTCCTTTTACTAGCACGCGTCCTGAATTCTTTAAACTATATGTAAACAACTTATCACACATAATGATTGGAGAATTTTCAAAAATGAATATACGTTTTAAATACTCAAACAGTCTGTAGTTTCGGTTCATGTATGGAACAACGATAACGATGTACACTTTAACTTCACATTGAAAAGGGTAAAATAGTGTATAAATAAGTAGTTTCATTATTATTATTATTATTATTATTATTTTATTATTATTATAACTATTATTATTATTATTATTATTATTATTATTATTATTATTATTATTATTAATTATTATTATTATTATTATTGTTATTATTATAAATTATTTTTATTATTGCTTATTATTACTTGTTCTTTACGATAATGATAAAACATACCATCGTTTGATACCCAATTGTTATGCACGCTTTGAAGACGTACGAACGGAAAGACTGATGAAGAACAGAAACTACAATTGTTATGTAACACATTACATGTACAACACAATAAAAAGCACAAAAAAAATACAGTCCGTTCATTTCTTTGTACAGCCATGTGCAATATCATATCATACATGATGTCAAGATGTTCATGTTTTAATTTTTTCACACAACAATACCTGTCTCAAAGAATGAGGACATGAATACAAGAGCTCTGTGTAAACTCAAAAATAAGCAAAACTTTTCTGAATGGTATTTCTCAACAATCACGCTTGATCGAGAACATCGTTCAGTGATCTGTACTTCATTGATTTGCAGTAGTTATAGGTTAGTGTATCGACCTTGTTAATGTTCAAGCATGTATTGGAATTCAAGTATTACATTTTTGCTGGTAAAAAGGTATTAAACAACACTGACATTCAGGGACGCGACTTCGCGAATGTTTACAAGAAAGAAAAGTGTTATGAATAATGAATGGTCTTAATTCTTTACTCAGTTAATAGTCGCAACTGCTTTATTAAGCAGACGAAAAGCGGCATTTTCGTTTCGATGATATTTTCGTAGAGGCATTATCTTATACGAATAAAAATTACATAGCGGTGTAATAGATATGTTCAACGATTTCAGTTCAATAATTTAGAATAGTTTACATGGAAATATACATATTAGGTAAAATAATTCTGGTCCGTTTGTGCAATAATTTGTTCAATATGTATGTGTTTACCAAAATCAATCTCTATAAACATCTACACACTTAAAAATGTTATGCAAATATAAACGAAATCATGTTCTCAATCGTATACAATAACTCACAATAACACGATACGAAATACATACCCAGTCATTGACTACATGCAGTAACACTATTACAAATAAACATTCCTAGTCTGGTGATTAAGTCAAACGGTATTAATTCCAAAATACGGGTGTGAGTATGGGAAGGAACGAAGTTTTAACTTATAGTGTAGTAACACATTCATCGTTTTACGCTATCGATAGTCAATAAACTTGATAACAATAACATCACGATGTGTTTGTCGCACGCCATGAATGTTCCAGCTACATCGTTGAAATAAGCGTCGGTGACCTAAAACAAACATCGCGAGGGAAACCTCTGGGGCTTTTTTCAGCTCACATACCGTATTATTGGTAATAAGCAAATACGAGTTTGAGAAAATATTACAGTCCGATGTCAATTTGTGTATTCCCATTGTTATATCTACCAACTAAATTCCACTATCAAAATACTATATACTACTTATTATGGTGAACTATGTTTTCTATTGTTGAATATGAATGCCATATTACGTACCTACTTATTATTGACTTGCTGAAGATATTAACAGCGTTCATTCATTGTTCCTCATAGTTATCATAATAAACGTAATTATATAGACAGTAAATAATAAAAGGTCAGCTGTAATGTTTGTATAGGCATTCATATGTAAACATGTTAGGCTCCAGTTGTGACGTCAAGAAGGCTTGTATTAGAAGATTGAGGTCCGTTATTTATGCCAAGTGACTTATTACAAAAGCCACAATACAAATTAGAAAACTACATGAAGGAAAAGTGAGACTTCAGATACATGATTAGGAAATAAACTTATGTTGACTGTCATCTAGATTTTTATTAAAGGCAAGTGATAACTTACACATACAATACAAGAACTTAACTTCAATATGACACTGCGTATATACATGATCAAAGCTGTGGTCATCATCTTGGAACAGCACGTGCAATCAGCAGCTCAAGTAGTCGACTTTTCACATCTATCTGTGTACGCCATATGTACACAACATTCTAAAGACAAATGCACAGCTATGATATATTTCCGTAAACCACATGCTAGCAAAGTAGTTGTAGAGCTTTGCAAAAAAAAAGCACACTTGTATTGATTTATTTTTATACAGATAGATAAATAACAAAATATAAAAGAACACTATCATAATATTTTAATGTTTTTACTACGTCATATCCGGATAGAGGCCCTTAGAAAACAGGACAATTGTGGTAGGGTTATCCTCCAAGCGTATACCTAAACATTCTCTTCTAAGTGGAAATTATTAAAATATATTTGTACATATTTAAAACTTTATGAACATATTAATTATCATACTTTTGTAAAGTCTGAATATATTACAAAAAGCGGTTGTTATTCCTTTTATACTAGAACGTGCATGTAAATTGCGATTAATGTCGCGATCCCGTATCGTATTATCGCAACCTCGCCAAATGATCTCTCGATTTCGAATCATATTATCCCACCTTCGAATCATATTCTCTCACATTCGCATCGTAGTCTCGCACCCTCGTATCTTGATTTCGCGCTATCGACCATTGAATTAAAAGGGCGAGAATACTACACGATATTACAATGCGAAGGCGAGAAATCACACTGCGAGATTTCAATAATACAATGCGAAATAGCGAAACAACGATGCGAGATCACGATATTACTATCGCGATATCGCATCGTGTTTTCGTTATCCCGACTGAGCACAGGTTGAGAACACGAGACCACGGTATTCACTTCGCAATCTCGCCTTTCGGTTGCATATGCTCAGAGTCAGTTCGGTAAAATCTATTTTTATATAAAACATATGTTTGATAAACTATCCCTACTTCATATCATTGCTCAATCGTCATTCGAATGTAATTAACTTGTTTCATTTCGACAGTTGATTGTAAATGTGTTGTATCAGAATTGACAATTTGGCAAAATGACAATTTTCACACAAACCATGTCATAGATTCGAAACAGAATGTTTGCGTTTTATTCCAACAAGCGGAATAAAAGTCTTGAATAACAAATTTTATAAATATCGGTTAATTCAATGATAACCATCGATCGAAATCGGTCAAATCATAGTGCGGCTTCATCGTTTATTTGCAAAAAGAGCGGTTTATAAGCGTCCAGTGTTAGGGAGTTGGTTTATGCTTTCGAAGGTCCCGGTTTCAAATACGGGTCATGCCAGCAAGTTTTATTTCTCACTTTTGGCAATCTCGCATCGCAATATTTAGTAATCGCATCTTGATAATGCGCCTTTTGTATCGTGTTTTAACTTTCTCACCCTTGTAATCCAGAGGTCGATAATGCATAACCACAAGTGGCTCTAATGGAGAAACGTATATAACAAATCGACAATTGACATTTGAAAGTTATGTTTATTAGCCGTATTAAAACAGGGAAACATGTTTTCTACCATGAATTGGTAATTATCGCAGAAATCACCTCTTCCTATATTAACATACGTCCCATGACGAGCATAAAACGAACAACTTTCTAATACTTTCTTTTGGGAGTTTAAATTGAAGGTTATCTTTGATCAATATCAGTAGGTTCCATCGAAAGCAATTACCAGATATCAGATGTGTTAATACTACTGTGACGGACAGATACAACAATGTAGAGAAATACAAATGACACACCTCGTGATACTAGATTAGAGACGCAGAGACGATGTTACGGCGGTGCTTTGGTTAGCTTGGAATAACAACTGGATTAAAAGCGTTGTTAAAAACATGTACTGCGCTAACGTACAATTTAATGTATCATAAACCGGTTTCATTTGTTTGAAATAAACGAAGGGACATTTAATTCAGCAAAGCAGATAACACGTCAACTCAAAAACCTACATATTTATGTATTTCACATTCGGTGTTATACACGATGGAAAAGTACACTTATTTATAAATCCGATTTAAAGCTGAACTGATTTTTACACCATTTAGTACACTGCTCAAAAACAGAAGGATCATGGATGCACAAGGCGTCCATTTGTGGTTGTATTTGTTTGTCGGTTGGTATGTAAGTTTATAATAATATATGTCAGCAATTGAAGTTCGTTTCTGTAAAGTGTGTTTGTGGCCCAAAGTGGTAGATACAGAAATAAAATTATCGGCATGTGTAGATAATTTATACAATGCCAAATGCACTTTAACACTTGGCAGACGAATGAACTATAACCATCCTGAAATACAAATAAGATAACGATTTGTATACTCAAGCTGTCAAAAACGTCTTTTCCAATGCATTGGACGTATTCAAAATACAGGTGTTTATATTGGTATCCATTAGATGGTGCGAGCTTCATAATAATGCTTTATGTATTATTCTTCATCTATCAACTATTTAACAAAACGTCTTATCTGACTAACTTGCCTCTTATATCCAGATTGAATTTTGTCAATGTAATAATATAACTTGTTAGTTCATAGCAATATTGTAATACTCTACATTTCAATGCACATCATCAACACATAATTTCGCCTCAATGTTAGTACTTTTGTTTTTAAATCCCAACACAAGTTTATTGACAAAATTGTTGATAAAATGTTAAACATACGAGGCTATAAATATTGACGTCTAACATAATGGTGTTATCTTCAAAGTGAGTGTAACAGAAACATTGAATCGAATTAGTATTTATCAAAGAAAAACTGTTCAGATAATAGTCTTACAAACATATAATTGACAAAAGGTCAAGTGCTCTCTGGTGTACTAGTGTATACCTTGTGGTTGTCGCCAATGTCTGGCAAAACACATTGGAATTGTGGATTTTGAGACATGCATTACTGAGTAAACGTTTTAATCGCAAATATGTTTCAAATGTTATTTATTTGTTTGTAAATAAATTTTTTTGTTAATCTATTTATAGCGAGGGCTATCGTTACCAAAAAGCAGGTTGTCTATGTTATGTAACCTTGTTCATGCATTTAGACAGCTTTCAGAGATAATAAACCTTGTACATTTCAAAACTGGGTTAATTCTTACAAATCAACTATAAACAAGCCATATCCTACATGCTAGAGTTTAATGCATTCGTGTACACTTACAAAACTATTCCAAGTGATTGCCTTCACCATAGGAAGTAAAACATCGTAGCGAATTGATCATTCATCAATCAGAGGAAATCCCAGGACACAATCGTTTCAAGAAAACAAGCTAAGTTTAATGAGGACAGTAGCAACAGTTCTCTAGCATATTATTATATGTTACGTGAAAGCGTTAATGTAACCAATGTTCGGGCCAAACACATATCAAACGCGTGGAGAAAATATGTTGAAGTACAACTATTTAATGAAGTTTGTGCATTCCGATGATAAGATACTTTGAATGATATATTTCGAATTAATGGCGTTTCTAGGCTGTAAAATAGTAAAATAATCAACTGAATGTGTTTTGTTTTAACATCATTTGAAAAAAAACAACAGATGAATAGAATAGATATAAGAGGTTATACACTGTTAATGTTATGATTGAATAAGTAGTGCCATCATATAATTATAGCTCTTTCCCGTATAAACTTGTCTCTGATAAAATCTCAACTTTCCTTAAAAATCACTATCTGTATTTCACAGTGAAAGTGAGATGTGCATTGTTTGATGACACTAGATCAATATACATTGGAGTAAAGAATGAACACTATGATAAATGTAGCGACTATGTACAAATATACATAATTTTTGTCCAGATACAAGACACATTAAAAAATAAGAGTTAATTGAAAATCACTATTAATAACCCATGTTAATAAATAAAATGAAGCATAAACCATAACATGTAATTAACATCGTTTTGTTTTGTCAGGTGAAGTTGTATACGACCTACTTTGCTATAACATTGGTCAATAATGCGGAAAATAATGAATGAGAACACATTCAAATCAATATATATATATATATCACCCTTGAGCTAATGACAATAAACTAAACAATTCATCATACATACCATACTGGGTAAACTTCAAAAGAATAAAATAAATGTTCACTATTTACCTCTAATAAGAAAATGTTCTTCAAAACATCGTATCAATGATAAATTCATTCACGACAGTTATTTAATGTAAAACTTTCTAACATATGATGAGCTATGTTTGTCGTTTGCAATTCAGGTCCCAAAAATGTGCTTGAAATAAAGTCAGTTCCAGAAAGGGAATTTAAACCAATATATTTCGGCATTAAATTAATTATTGAGATAAAAACGCGTCGGAAAAAATACAATTATCGTTTTTATGTTATATTTGACTGTACACATGCGCAAATACTTATAATTAAAACATGATATTTGTACATCCAAAAAGTCAAGTAATTAACCAAAACATTTGTGGACTGTTTTTCTTCAATTACTTTTTTTATTCCGACGCCTACGATATTGAAACAAAAACCGAGGAAGCACAAACACCGTGGAGCCGAAAGATTGCATTCATTTAAAAGAAATATAAATAAAACGTGGCTTACCGGGTGAAAATACACGCCACTTTTCAAAGAAAATCACGAAAAAGACGCTATTTTGTAAGTCAGTTCCGACTTACCTCACTTAAACGCATTCAGCTCCCGTATACGCATGCCCCACGTCCTTCCATGTGTAGTAGATGTTATATAATTTTAAAACTTCTTTGATATTTTTGTGCGAGTCAAATATTAAGCAAAATAAGTAAAACACCAAAAATAGTTCATGTTAATATTCTTCGTTCACGTAACATATTTGAACTATTTGCAACATTATTTATAAATTTATTATATGTTAATTTGTTCAATAACTGATCATATTAGTCATTTTGTCTTTTATTTACAACATTCATCGCAGTATTAGTTTAAACGGCGATTGTCTTTTTATAACACATTTCTTGTTTAAGTTGCGTTCAAAGTTGAACGTTTGTCTTAAAGTCATAGGCGCATATTTGATGGAGCAATGTCTAGCATGTCTTACATGTTTTAACTTAATTACTAAAATCTTAGACGAGTGTGTTTATTTAAAACAAAATAATGGCGGTACTAGTTATATAGCATTTATGAATGGGGTATATAAAATATATAAGTAGTGTTAATTGTTTTATTTTTTATATTAATATTTAATAAAGTACTGTCTGTTTTACTTTTATATGGTTGCACTCAAAGCAGTCTGTAATTGCTGTTCATGTATGGAGAATGTTTAAACCACGTTCACATTCACTTGTATAAATGTTTACTGTTTTATTGCTCTTCGGCATAAACACGTCTTAGAAAGATTTCCAAATATGTATTTGTATCATTCTTCGAGGAAACTTATTTGCATAGAAATGTGAAAATTGAAAATGCCAAATGTAAAACATTAGTCGGAATCCCAAGAACTCGCCTGCGTGCTTTTTTGCACCGAAGTTTACTACTCTTCGCTTAGAGCGAATGCCATTGCGAAGATTACAACCGTTTGGCAGATTGATTTCAGATGACATACGAATATACAGTTAACACTATCGCTATATCGATAATAAAAGCAATTGCCAAACATTCGGTTCGCTTATTGCTAGGCGCTGGTATGAGCAATATGTTTTTAATTAAATCCTTACGTTCGCTCATTTTTTTTCTCTGTTCGGATCTGAAGATTCAAATAAAATGGGAAGTGAAATTGACTTTTAATTCAATCGCAGGTGTATGCCTTTAAGTAAATGCAATATCTCGTTATGTAAAGACGTTTGGCTTACAAAGTTAAAAAAAAAAACAATATTGTACAGATTTTGAATACAACAGAACGATTTGTTTATGAAGGGTCATCTGAACTTGACCTACTATGCGATATCATCAGATCAAGTCAACGGACAACACATAATTGTCCCACTGGAGACGATTGTAATAAGATTGGCGGTACATTTATGCGGTATCAATTAAAAAATGGATTAAGAGTTCCATGGAAGATTGAGTGTTTTGTTTCTGAAACCAATGTAATAACCAACACCTGTCTCAGACAAAGAGTGTGACAATACGAAACTAAACAACTATGCGTAATAATAAATAAACACCTACGCTTGGTGGTACTTCTTAACAATTATGTATTTGCCTGTTATTTATTAGCATACACAACTTCAACTAAGAAAACCTCTCCAACATTGTATCGTCAATAGCTCTGCAATAGTAATAATTGCACAACTTCAAGAAAAATATGCACACGTATTTAATTTTATGTAAGATGAATTGCATAATGGGAATGTTGTTGTTAACACTTGAGAAAGATAAAACGTAGGTAACTACCAATATATATTTAATACATTAAATCATATATATATATATTTGTCAAAGTTCGAAATCGTTCAGTGAAATGTACTTCATTTAAAAAAGGGAAAATCGTCCGCAATGTCTGTAAGTGTTTTTTTGCAACGACTACCAAGTCTATGCTTAAACATGTAGTTCACTTCTGTACTTATTATCTAGTCAACAGTAGTTAATAGTGCATATTATATCATTTTGACACGTTAAACTTAATAATTTGTATATAAGACAAAATAAAGGTATATTGCTGCAGTTGAGTTTGTTTTATTGGTTTCGATGTTTCATTTGTAATATCATAAACACATATTCATCAGTAAAATGCAATTACGTTGATGTTTTATAACCAATGGTCGATTTATGCCACACCATGACACATTTACTACTTGTTATGCGACGATTTACATTATCTATTTGACAGTGTTTTCTCGATAAAGATTGTATACAGGTGGAGTGTGTTTCGTCTTGGTACCATCTACAAATATTACTTTGTGTATATAGAAATGTATTTAAGATATCATATAATATCAATTACAGCAACCGTTTATATTAATGTTGCAAACTACATCACGGAATTCTGTTTTAATGGCTCAATTGTCTGCCAAACAATAGTTCAATAGTCCTCAAATAGTAAGAATAAGTGCTGTGCGGTGTTGGGGTTATATCTAAAGAAGCCATAATGATTTTCAATTTCCCAACGGGCTCGGATTTTCCAATTCACTTGACTATTTGTTTACATGTACTTTACAGCGCAACGTGGAGCGACACAATGAACTTGATTTGTTTAAACTGATGTTCCTTAAAGATGGCTTTACTGTTACAGATCTCGCACACATAAAGGTGTTACAGGGACACAATTTACCGAATGTTCTCAAGTAGAATACGTTGTATTAATAATATCAAATAATTCTTGTATCAGTGGCTAGTCGAAGCTCACTACTGGAACCGCACACAATGACTCATGATTGGTTTCCGATTATATTTTCGTACAGGCTTATCTCATTCGAACAATCAGTCACCTCTGTTCTATGTAATTTCATCTTGTTCAGTCTAATCACTTTAATAAATGTGCTTAATATATTGTGCTTAAATATATCAACATTAAAAAACGCTTACATGGTTATATATAAATAAAGTAAAATGCAAGTCAATTTGTTTTATTATATTTGTTGTTGTATTTGAGTGCAATTTTTATATGTTTACCGAAGCAAATACTATCAACTTCCATTATACTAAAGTATATTGGTGCAAACATAAACGAAATCACATTTTATAAACTTAATGGTGAACACAAACAACACAATACTAAATATAGATACAGTTATTGAAAACATGCAGTAACAATACAAAAAAAAAGGATCAAACCTCGTATTTTCGTATTAATTCCCAAATATAGGGGTATTGATGTGAACACAGTTTTATAGCCCACTGAATGATAAATACATCAATCTCTTCTGTTTACACTACCGTTAGCCAATTATTTCCAAAACGAATACAGCGCGATGCACATATAAGTGTTTATCGCACGCCTCAAATATTAAAATCACAGCGCTGCAATTACAGTCGAAGACCAAAAATATACATCGGGAGTGAACACCTTTAGGGCCTTTATTTAGCAGACATGTAGATATTGGTCATAAACAAGCACGAGTTTGTAAACAATAATAGTCGTTTGCAGTTAGAGCCTTCCCATTTTAGATATACATGCCAAATTCCATCATCCGATTGTGTTTCAATACTTATTATCGTTAACTATTTTGCAATGATGGTTTTTGTGTGCATTATAAATAACCTGATGGACATAACAGAAGTGTTCATTTATTGTTACTCGTAAGTATTATTATACGAGTAATTACGTGGACGGTAATATCCAGACAATTTCCATGCGCACTGGTTTTTAACTATAAACATGTAAAACCCCAGCTGTGACATCATTAAAGTACTTTAATGACCAGGTTTAGCTCCATTAGTTGTATACAGCAACCAATGTGTAACACAACCATACAGTTGGTATATATCATGTAGGAATACTGGAAATCCAGACAAATGAGCACGATATAAAATATTATTGCCATACTCTAGTCTATTGTCAAAGGCAAGCGCCTTATTGCCTATATAATCACATACAATGAATTCAAAACATTTCTAAATATAACCATAAATATGAGCAACGTACCATTATCTAAGAACGTTTAATGCAAAATGCAGCCCTCGATTTTGATGTTTCAAAACTGAATGTTATACAAAAGAATGATAAATACCCTATCGGTTAATAAGCTAAATAAAATAAAAGGTTTCGCTTGTATTGCATATTTCAAGTAAATAATCAAATATGAACGTAAACTATTCAATGAAAAACATAAACATTCCAAAGGTGGTTATTTGTGATTATATAAAATGGTTCCGATAAGCCACTTCATACAGAAAGCATAAACTGCAAAATGCGAAGACGCACGCGTGTCAATTTTTTTTTTAAATTATTATTTCAATGAAGAAACGTGCAGGTTAACTCTGGGAAAATGACTCGTTTCTATTTCAGGCGCTTTATTATGGTTCCCAATCATAACTTACTTTAGCAGAAAAGTTATTTTCTTTCCTGAATCTATTTTATGACCGGATAATATCTCAACATACTTATACAATCAGTTGTTACCAATTTTGAATTGTTGATGTGTTTGTGTATTCTTATGCTTGTCTTCTTGGCCTAGTTCCTCGTCTTGTTGACTAGAACACTTAAACCTATGTGTACTACGGATTATCAGAGTTCAGGAATAAATACATTCTCTATAGTAAGTGCATAGTGATAGTAATTGAATTTTAATCATAACAAAACCATCGCTTGGTATGTGTAGGATATGTTTGTTCGCCATATTATAAACCGTCTCTGTGCTTTCGGTCATAAATAAGATAATAGTAAACGGCAGAAAATCTTGTGCTTCAGCATTTCTATAATGTCATTATGACGACCATAAAACACTAATATTTTCAATACGAAATTTTGGCAGTTGAAACGGCAAGGCATCGATATGACTATCCGTCAATTCGATTTAAAGCAAAAATCAGATACCTAATGTGTTAATGCTACTGCGACGGACAGAAATGTTTTGAAAACAATTGTAGAGGATAAACAGGAAGAATGTCTTTATACAAGTCAAGAGTTATAGAGATGACGTAACCGTGCTTGATTAGTATTGAATAATAAGTTTATTAAACTGCTTATAAAACATTCATTCCGACGTAGTGTCCAATTTGTCAGATCGTTTAGGATATTGTTCAAACAAAACGATGGAACATTAAACGCAAAGAAAAAGATAAAATGTCACCTCGAAAACCTACACACTTATGTAATGATGTCACTGTCTTGAAATAAAAGCTTTGATTACCCAATTGGTGTTATTCTCAATAGCAAGATAACTACTATTCGACTGAAATCGGAACTATTTTGTGTATTTAATACCATTTAATGTCATGGTTAAACTTCAGAAAGATTATGGATCACTAAGTCGTCGATTGCTTGTTTTATTTTGATGTCGTTTGGTATGTAAGTTAATAATATTGTTTAAAGATTATATATGATCCGATGTTGGCACGAACAGAAAAAGGAGCTATTGGCATGTATATATTATTGATACAATCGCAAATGCATTTCAAAAGTTTATAAATGGATACGATCCTGCGATACAAGTAAGAGACCAATATTTATACTTGAGAATAGCACAAGTATAACATGCCTATCAAAGTGAATTTGCCGGATCCACCAATCATTCCTTGTTTATGGGTAATCCGTTTCCTGGTTTGCATTAAATGTTTATACTTTAAAATAATGATTCATATATGTGTGAACATTTGTATCAGATTATTATTAAGCAAATGTTGTGTTTAAAGCGCTCTGGCAACAATGTAACTTGCCTTCTTATAGTGTGCTTCTCAAGTGTATATTTGTACAATAACATTAAACTTAAGTGAATACTGAACGTTAATGCAACACACTCTACATCTAATTGTAATACATCGACACATCCTTTCGCCTAAATGATAGCACATGCCCCACCCCCCATTTTTTTTTTTACTTTAATGGAACAATTTTTGATGTGCACGATTATCGATTACATGATTGTTAAACGAGCCTTCATCTTCCAAGTGAGTGCTTACATCCTTCATATAGGAAACATTGCACCAACTTAAGCATTTATCAATCAGAGACAGTATCTGCTTCTTGAAAACTTGTTCGAGATGCCATCTTTATATGGCGCTGTTTAATAGTTTTAAATGTTAGTGTTTGTCTAATACAACAACAATGTAATTGATTTTATCTGTATGTATAGTATATAGTTCGGCACAGAGCCATGGAGCAATCCAACTACGCAAAATGGATTGGATCCTTATGAGCTACGATATCTCTAACGGATACAATCAATGCGCCTCGGAATGCCGGTTAGGAGTGGTTGCAATACGCGCTCCTAGGATATTTATTTACATTGCATAAATACAGAGTTATAAAGTGTACGGTTAATGTCGACTGAAGTACTGATTCCAAACTACTAAAACGCTTAGCTAAGTTCTGGTGAACATGTTTTATGGTTTTGTAAGTCGTTTACAAACATGTATTTGACAGATTTCTAAACAGATATTCGCATCTGCTTTCAAGTAACGATTGAGGCACTATTTGCATAGAAATGTGCACAATGCAAAAAGCAAATGTGAAACATTCAACGTATTCTCCGGCAATCGTTTTGATATTAATGTTTTAAGTAAACTGCAGAATAGCATGTACTCACTTTTTGAATGAATTCCATTAAAACGTATACATTCAACGTTTTTTTTTAAATATTTATAAAAGTAATAGACAGACAGACAGACAGACAGACAGACAGACAGACAGACAGACAGACAGACAGACAGACAGACAGACTTACGAGAGGCTAAGGTTCTTATGTGTATATGCATCATAAAAACGTTCACATTTGTTAGAACTATAACAAAGATTATTTAGGAAATTAAATTGAAAAAGATGACAATGCAAGTTGTACATTAAATGATTAAAAATAGTTTTGTAGTTATAAATTACAAAGTATATTATTATTTGATATGCACTTCATATATAAATGTGGTTGCGTCGCTTTAGTAAAAATGTCAAGACAGGTTCTAGAACTGGGTTTAATAAGGCGTTCATTATAATATAATATGACGTTTTGTAAATCTCATAGGTTCACATTTCAGTGCAATGCGTTTTTTTTTTCAACTAGTGCAGGTATTGAATCGAAAAAAATTAACATAAGCAGAACATACGTGCATTTATGCGCAATGATGTGTAAGGAAATACAAATACAAATTTTGTCGGTAAATGTTGTCAGTTAAAATATTGTTTCATATGAACAAAATGTGAAAAGCGATAAAATACTTTTAAGAAAAACTTGACCAAAGCATTCTGTTCGTTGAACAAAGCAAAACGTTATTAAACATCAAACAGTGAGCGCTCTGAAAAGATATGTTACATGTATTGTAAAACTAAACATCTTAACGAGAATTGTATCATATAAATGAAAACCTATTAAATCCCAGTGCATTGTGAAGAATAATCTCACACAAAAACGAACGTTTGCAAAATACATGTTTCTCGGTTTTTAAAATCAGTACAGGAGCATTTCTCGACAGAACAGGTGGCACTATCAACAAGTGTGGGTAAATGTTTGCATAATGTTGAGACGAAGATCAGTCTTTCCGAAGGTGTTTCAAAGGAACTCTTTTTAAAAAAAAATGTCTTGAGTGAAACATACTTAACTATAATACTTACAACTAGAACAACGTCAAATATTTATTCTACAAAGTATATTTTTTTGCGTTAAGCAATGATGTTTGTCTAGATTTTATATACAATTCAACATATAGGTAAACCGATAATGTGATTATTCGTAAACTACCCATATACTCTATTACCTATTTTCCGACATATATGTGACTTAGTTCTCTCATACACAGGCATCTCTTTCCTATAATCAGTTGTACATTCTTTCGTTCCTAGCAACTCAAATCCAATAACTGTACAACAACATAAAAAAGCGCCTTAATCTTAATTATCTTCACGGATCTCTGAATATACGTTGAAGCAATTAAATTCACGAGAGCCTCTTATCAGCTGTTTTATTTTATTGATTTTAACAAACAGGCAGTGACGATAGTTAATGCCATTTAACGAGTGTTTCAAAGGAAACATATACTGGGTAATTTAATTTGTACTTGATTCTGTGATATTAGATTGGTAAACGACCCCTATTTAAACTGTCCATTGTTTAGAATATGACCGTGTCATGATGAGGTATTGCATCAATTTCTACTTTCAAAACCAATGTTTGAGTTGGTTGACTGCATGATTGTATGTTAAATAACATCAGAGCTTTTATTATCAAAGCCCTTTATGCAATAATTTACTAACGTTGTACCTAAGATAAATGTTCATACAAATTTGCTTTAAGAAATCAAATGTTGTTTGCTTACATTATAATAAAATGTTAATCATGTAAGAAATATTAACTTCTTTATAACATGGAATTGTAAGAAGAACTAAACATGAAATAATCAGAAATTTTATTTTATGTTAACCCTAAGGAGATTTATGAACAGGCCCATGATGGTTGTTGAATCAAATTAAATCCATTTAAGTTAAGTCAGTGGATAAATAGAGAATACTATGTAAGTGTGATTGTGTACTTAAATTTATCCCACGAGTGAAGAAAGGTTTACAATAATGGCGAGGCTTGCCGAGCCTGTAAGCCTTTCTGAGACGAGTGGGATAAATTTAAGTACACAATCAAACTTACATAGTATTTTATTTAATCTACAATATTTTTATTATATTTAATTTATTCCTGATGCAAACAAAATAGTAGTCTTGAATTGCTAAAATAAAAGCAAAAACAGATTAAGTTATCTGAATCTAACATTGCGTAGTAATATTAATTGTGATCTTTCTCGTTTACGGAACTCGAAATAGTCCTGAATAATTCCACGCAAAAGAAGAGTAACGAGACAAAATATCGCTATATGCCTCATTCAAATTTAATCAGCGTCCCATATGTTACACTCTCAAGTAGAACACAGACGGTTTTGTTCAAACTACAATTCTTGTTTCACCACTGTTAAATACCATAAACAAAAATGGTTGCAATTTTGAAAATTTACAAAATGTGTACACCCCTACGTGAAACATGATTCAGCATTTATCCCCGCCGATATTGTTAATTTTAGTCTATAAACAACTCTTCTGTTAACACACTTTGTACTAACTGACATAAAAAAACATCTACTGGTTCTTGTTCTACTTAGCAAACGGTATTTCCTTGGTATAGATTGCATACAAAAAATCAAGATGGAATTACAGACATATTTTCAGTATATGTCCTTGTAGTTTCCATATTACAGTATTTAAATTAATATTGTATTGCAAGGATGATGTTTAATCTTTTGTCGTTCATGAATACCTTTTGAGTATGAATATTTATACATATTTTCGAAAACATATCCAAGTATATACATTTTATAAATTGCTTTTCTATGTGCATGTTATGGTAATATTGTAATTTGTCTGCCGTACCGCGTATCCAAAAGAATGCATAAGTTTTGTACAAGACACCGATGATGAATAGTTTTTGTATTATATCCTTATGTTACGAACATGCTTGATATTGACAGAATAGTACATACCTCTTATTGAGGTAAAAGCCAAACTTACACTTCTGGTAATCCGTAATATCCCTGCGTGTATTGCTGTGATGCAAATGCAATTATATCTGCATACGTGGGCTGGACTCATTTGCATTCGTATCAGGCAGAAAACTTGACGAGTTTAGATAAAAAGGTTTACTCTAACACATTTGTGCCTGCAATAAATGGGTTCGAGTAAAACGACTTAGATAATTTCGAAATATGTTTCTTGTTTTGACAGAACATAACGCATTTTCTATTTGCGTGTTAATTAACATGTGCGCTATTTTGGCAAACCCGTACATCGCATACGGTAGCTTTTATTTTAACGTGCACAAATGCTCATGTGAGTTTCTTAACAAATATACATAAAAACTATGTATTATGTGAGTAGAAAAACTCCAGAATATGAGTGAAACGGATGGATGGCCATGGTGACGCACTTCATCAAGGTATGGATGTATTGATAGTTTGTTAACAGGCAGTTAAGCTAATAAGTATTTGACAGATCACAAGACCGGAACACTGGCATTGACCTGACATTTTAGAAGAATGGTGTGGCAATATACCCATGACCAGATTATGCTGCTTATAAGATTTCAACTTTGGATGATAAGCGTATCAGATTTCACGCACAAAAAAAATATATAATTCGAATGCAAGTGCAATAAGTCACTGAAAATGCTATAGCACGAAACGACTTGACAATCTCCACCCTATAGGGATGCTGCTTATAAACTATCAACAAATTTGAATCTGTGTTCGACATCGCGTGTTAAAATAAGTTAGTATTATAGGACAAGCAATTTAGATGAAGCGTCACTGGAGCGGAACGACAAGACAGTATGCGCATGTACCTCTGATAGAGATACTGCATACAAAGTTTTATCAAAGTAGGGCCATCAGTTGATGTGGTCTGATACAGAAACGTAAAATTATGTTGACAATGTCATATTATTAATCAAAAAGCAATAACTGATTTAACTATAATTGGAGCTGAGAATACATCTATGTCAATCCAATAAGGGTAGCTGCATACGAAATGTTATATCAATCGGATCGTTAGTTTCCGAGATCAAAGGTGGAAAATAATTATTATTCTTAGTACTTACTGAACATTCAGAGGAGCGAAATTATCTAAAACATCCATTTTTAAAATGGTATATTAACAATCAAAGTGCAATACATGCTCAAACAAATAATTTGACCGGAATGACCTAACAACGATTCCCATGATCACTCTAGAGGGTTACTGCATAATAAGTGTAATCAAATTCGGATCATTAGTGTCTGAGATCTTGCGAGGAAGTGAACAAATGCGTCGAAGAGGCGGACACAGATGAGGACAGAGACAAATATCGAGGAAATTAGTTTCAGATCGAAGCAAACTCAATTCCATCACAATTAGAATTCGCACGGACGGACAAAGCGGCGAATATATACTCCCTACTTTCGGGGATTATAAAAAAACATAAAGATAGCAAATACAAGTATCGTGGCATAAAGTATAAGGTCGTTGAACTAACATCTAAATTGTCAAATAAACATATATACACACATGTACATGCATTTGTTTATAGATGGTACAACAGAACTGAACGTTCATTTAAAATTCAATTTGCCAGTTTGATAGCCATTGTTTTTGTAAATATCATGCCAGTTAGCAATTAAATATTTTATTATCGTTATCATTTGTTACTTGTGGTTTGTGCTCAAATCTATGTTGTTAGTTCGTCAATACTAGAATCACCGGGCTATCTAAGTTGATTTAGACATATCAGACAGTCGCGGGTTCGTTTCCAAACATGTTTTGATGAGTATTTTATATTTATGCACATTTTGGAATATATATTGACAATCGGATTATATCACTTCAAAAGTTAAATCAAGAGATATTTCAGAAACACTTTTGTGAACTGTAGGTAAAAATAAAAAGAAGTTTCGTATACAGTATTAAGTGAGTAGATGAAGGATTGACGTATTTAAGAAACTAAACAACTTAACCTAACACGATATACAATAACGTGTATGTCAAAACGCAGTGTCCATTACCTTTTATAAACGCACCAATTACAGGTTATTTTTGTTGAGAAAGAAATAACTTAGTGAAAGCGTCACTTAATGTTCAATCGACATCTACGAAATATGCTTTCAACAATATGTCAACAGGTAATTTCTGAAAATATTTATCGCTGACCTATTGCTTATACGCTTGGCCAGCCTGCACAAATATCGGATCATTTAGATTGTACCATGACACATACTAAAGCCACGAAATCTACAATAAGAACATAATATATATTTCTAATACATATTTCTATTTTACATAATGTGTTACAACAAACGGTCGAATAAGTTCAAATCATCCGGGCATTTTATTTCTGCCTGCACTATTCTACAATGTGATAATGCTTATATGTATGTCTATGTCCAATACCATTTGAGCAGACATCTGTATCAAAGAACATCATTCTCCGACAAGGAGTGTTAACATACAAAACAAAATAAGCATATGCACCGTTAAAACAAAACAATAGTACATCAGATTATATTTACCTTAACGTATATTAAAGGCACGTGTCTGGCTATTATACAATAACTAGATTACTGACATTGCACACTTGCATTTCAGTATTGGATATTAACAAGGCAATAGAACAATAACACAGTTAAATAAAGTATCATGATAAACACATTGGATTTGATGCATTTTTAACTAAAATGCAAAACGAAACAATTGACATAGACACAGCCAAGTAATTATCGAGACATAATATTGTATTTACAGTGCGGAATGACAATATTCTTCTAACGTTTATTGAATAGACAACTCACGAATGCGTGGGCTATCTGTTTGTTGTCAGGGTAATACTGAGTATTTTTGGGTACATAACCATATATTTATATTATTTAATGTTTGTCTGCTACATTTAATACGTTTTTGTTCGCACTGCTGTCTCTACAATGCGTGGGATATTGGGTAAGTATATCAATTATAGATGTTTTAGTTTAAGGAAACCCGTGGAGTGTATTTAAGATACAATGTGCTTTTTTCTTGCTAGCTGCCCATACGTTATTATTAACGACGACATGTTTGTACATGAACATGTACCACACGAAAGTGGATGATTGGACACAAAACAATGTAAGCGAAATGTCTTTTAAATATATTTGATTTGATTGCGAGTAGAATTTATATCAATATTTATTGCTGAGTGTCTTTACAACACTTATTTTGAATCTTCCCGTATGGTTAACATTGACAACACGCGCTTAAAATTTAATTTCCCAGAATTACCTTTTGGATAAGTTTGCCAGTATATCATCAATAAATCAAGAACACACATTTAGCTTACTATCTGTACTTGGTTATATGGTCATGATTGACTTTAAACATCAAAGTATATACTTAGTTATTTACTTCATTGGGTTGTGTTTAGTGCTGGGCACTTATTATTTAGAAATTATAAATGCATACAAATACTACACTGTTGTTTTTAGTATGGTGTTAAGGGGATAATTATCTTGTGATAAATGACTTGAGGTTGATTACCTTTGAAGCTGATTAAATGGTGATTCTTAAATACATGGTTTACATATTTGCATGCACATACAGTAAATATATATTATATCTTATGAATAAAAATCGCAACATGGGCACATGGTAGATTAATATTATTTACAATCTCAACCGTGTATTACATTAATAAACTTAATTAGAAACCGATCCCAAGTATCAACACGTCCTTCCCTTTAAATGCATGCAATTATAATAATACCAATACACCTACCATGTCTGTAAATTAATTCCAACTTTAATAACTCCCATATGTCCGCGTATATTTATGAACTAAGTTTGCTTATCACTTAATTTATAACACAATCATAGTTGTTTTCGCTCCCCTACCGATAACCAATTATTGGAAATTGACAACCGCCGCAGTCCTGCGAACCTATCCTGTCATTTCCCGCACGCAATCGGCATTGCAGTCACAGCGTTACAACTTCAGTCGATGTCCTGAAAGAGACACACCAGAAGTCACTTCGAGGCGCGTATTGGCTAATATGAAGACACTGGTCCAAAAAGGATACGAGCTTGAGAAATTAATACAGACCTCCGGGAACATAGATGCTTTTCGTATCTACATGTTAAATTCCATACAGCAAAATATCCGCAGATTCAATAGTTTTCATTTGGCATAGATTCTATATCCAGATTGTATATACAAATCATTCAGTTCTTTTAAACAACAGTTGTTCCATGTTTCTTCCGACACTTTCAACAGTAATAGATGGGCATTTGGGCTTTAATTATACATTTTATTACTTGAGGCAATGTACCCATGTTTCTTTACTAGACAGTTATGTTTTCCCCTTGCCTATAGTTTAAATTATGTTTACTAGGGGTAAAGCGACAATTAAGTTTAGCAAAACATATAATGAACGATAGCCCTAACGCAAAATAGTTCCATATGTGTTCATAGTATTCTATATAATAAAATGTTCCAGTGGTATAATGTAATGTAATCCATATGTTTAAACATTTCTGTAATTTCATTATTCATGAAAAATACGAAACATATACAGTTCCTATACTGCAAAGTCGGATTGTACACGTTCCTTCATTGTGGATCGATCGGGTATTCTACCAATTGGTCTCGAGGAGATAACCAAATATCAGCAAATGTGTGAATATTATATGGCCGTGGATACTGTTTCAGAACGCTGAGGTGCTAATGGTTGATTACAAAGGAGGTAAGTTCAACACCGCATAGTATTAATTAAGAAATGTATTGAACTTACGAGATAAGTGTAAGATAAAATTAAAAAAAACATCGCAGCACATTTAGCATTCATCAATCAGCAAACATTTGAGGAGAATCTGTGCTCCTGTGTGAGTACAGGAACAATAGTTCTCCAGCAGTAATATTTGTTAAGCATAAGCGCTACGGTCACCAATCATCAGGCACAAAATATATAACACATACACAGTCGAAACTGTTGACGTCTATAGGCCGCTGGCTTACGATTCCACCAGAGGGGAACTATGGGACATGTATATGTTTCTGAAAGCCACATTTTTAACGTGTAGTTTTTTAAATGGTTACACAAAAGCCTTATGTATGGTTATTATGTCACTTTTTGTCAGTGGCGTAACTTTTATGAACGGTACCTTCCCAAAGAATCTGCCGTTTGTACAAATTCTACATTCGGGAAAGTGATGATGTATACATTTTATTTTTCATCAAAGCTGTGTTGTTGTTCATGAAATCGTAGACGATCTATAAGACATACCCTCCCCTTGATTTTTCATGATTTCATGTAACCTGCTTTTGTGATTGCATATGCTAGTATATAGCAATGAAAATAATTAAATGCCATAGCAGAATAACTAGGGTTGCGTATATTTACATGTGTATATAATACGTGTGTTATAAAGCATGCATCACACCGAGATCTTAAACTGCCTGTCTATTTTAAACTTGAATATATGGCTATCATGTTTTTTTTCGAACGCATGCAGTATCACGAAAACTTTAGTTTACTGGTTAAGGAATTTTCAGATATAAAAATCAAGTCTACAACAGTTATTAATCTGCCTGATGAGAATCATTTAGCGTTGATGATGTTCAGAGCAAATATTTGTTTGTGTCGGAGTGATGGTAAATCATTGCACTCTTGTTCATAAAATGAACTGTATAATATGAACTGATGGAAAGAAAACATCGCTGTTTATGGCTCATATATATGTTTGTCATTGAACTCATTACGCCATCACATAATACCCAATAGATTCCCCAATATGATTGTAGACAAATACTTCCATGAGAGGGATTGATGATTGAATTGTATAAATAACATTTGAGAGACAAAAAGGTTAATTTATTGTCAATATGAGTATAACTTATTTGTACTATATTGTGTATTTAATATCTTATATCGTAATGTTTTTTCTTCAATATAAAGTATAATGCAGGGCATCAATCGATTGTTTTGAAGTTCACCAAAAATAGAAACAATAAATAAATTTCAATAGGCTATACTTGATGTTCAATTATAACAATATCAGTTTATTTCTTAAATTGTCATTGACAGGGAATCAAGTAGAACCATATGAATGTAATCAATACAGCACATTCTTCTTCAAAACAGAATCTTGTATTAAACTGTGATATAAACTGCATAAAAGGATCAATGGGCTTAAATGTCATACTGACGAGCATCTAAGAAGAAAAAATAAAATAATTAACATTTTACACTGTATTTGGACATGTACCTGTGACTTTTTAGCATAGACACGTGCATAATTCAGAGACTTATCGGTGGATTAGTAAAACCTGTGTGGCATTCAGAAGTATTATTTACAGTAGCATACATGAAAAACACCACCAATTGAATTGAAGATATTCTTTTGACTTTATAATTAGTGGTCAAAACACAGTTTAGCACATGTGACAAGTTATTTTAACGTTCTAACTATATCTGGTATTAAAACAATACAGGTGCTAAACTTTAAATATTGACCTGCCAGTATGCCAAGTTTGATAAAGATAACTATCTTGTTATTCTATTTGACACACCACCTTAAATTGTTTATCATTGATGTTATTGTGTTTTAATATCCTTCACTTAACGGAGAAATCCAACGATTGAACGACCAACACTATTTTTACAATATACTTTTTCACGTTTTACACTCAAAGTATGACCTTGGTCTTCAATTTAGACAAATAGTTATAATGTGAAACACAACTTCATGTAGGCATGCATGTCTTAAAATCCCTCAATGTTTTAGAAGGTAAGAGCCCGGCCAAACGTAAATAGCATGTTCATAATAAGATACAATTGGACATGTATGTTTGTCAATTAAGGAAGCTGCGACACGGACTATTGGGGAATAGTGATATAATCGATTTATAGTAGATGTTTTACGTCATGGAGATTATAATTAAATAATTTATCGTGTTGCATTAGCTTATATTAAATCAATACATTTTAAGATACTGTTTTCGTCCATGTTATCATTGTCCTATTGGGCGCAAACAACACGATTGCTAAATAAGGCTATTGATACAAACAGCAATTATTTAAATGAAGGATGACACCTGTTGCAATGAGAATTTAAATTTGATTGAATCCTCAATAAAGTTAGTTTTTTTTATAAATAATGTTTTTTTTAAATAGTATAGTTTTCTACCTAAAAAACGGAGTTTGTTTAACAAAACATCAGAAATAAATCGAATGATGTAAGCCAAGAAACAGTTTGGCGTATTTGTGGCATTTTATATGGTCAAACAGGAGGGTGATGATGGCTCTCAGTCACTCACCTGAGCTGCGATACAGCCACCAATGAATAGTTTTGATGAAATAATGACTTTGCCATTGATATAAAGAATTAAGTGAACTCTTATAGTGTATTTGTTGATTTGTCATTAGTTTAAACGTATTTATTTCAAACAATGAAAACTGTTATGCATAGAATGGCATACAACATTTATAATATGTACATGTTTGTATTGGGTTGAAACGAAAGACAATGTCTTCTATAGTTCTTCTCCCTCAAATCTCCCTCTGTAGGAATTTTTATTATTGAATTCCCGTGATTAGTCCCATGAGTAAATCTAAAACTGTTATCCAATTTGTATTTCATCTCTAACTACTTAATTATTGATTGTTGTCACGCTTCTATTATGTGCAAACAATATTTGTAAATTAACTGTTCTCTTGACAAATGCGTCTGCATATTTTCTATCAGAAGATGAACCATAACTTTATATTACTGTGTGTTTCTTAATAATCCAATTCCAATACTATAATCGCTTTACAGTATATATGATGGTTTCTTGTTTTACTCTCGTGTAAAATTAATATGACAAGGATGCTATGGAAATATAAGCATGATCCGCTATAAAATAACACGTGCCGTTTTGTTTGGAGATAACAACGGGTTTAATAATTATCAATAGGACATTTTTTCACCGATAATTGTCGGATATAGTACACTTACTTATTATGCGCCAAATAACCGTTGACTAAATATATCCAAACTGTTTGTTCACACGTATAATAAGATACACGCTGCTGTCGTATAATATAACAGGTAAAGGTTCCTGACGTGTACATGAAATGATGATACCACTTATGCGTTAAATTTCCAAATTGTAACTTGTTATTGATAAATTTCGTCTTCCGGTCACGTACCTGAGCAGTTTGTTGTGACATACGGCTTGAACGTATTACGTTATTTTGCAGTAGGAATGCTGTCTTGTGTTCCTACGCTAATTTTGTTTCCAAAAGACCAGAACACCTTTATATACTTGAAAACTATATAGACATACTTTCAACGATGTCTCGTTTGGGTGTAGTTTAGTATTGTTTATTAAGTTAATGCCTTCAAGAAGTGATTCAAACTTGTTCAATTTAAGAACATGCTTTGGGTGTATACTTTAAAATCCATCCACTAAGTAAGTGGTTGATTTTATGCATTGCTTACAACCCATACAATGAAAACAATATACACATACACATTAACAGACAAAATTTAGGATAATGCATTGTATTTGTAAATATGTGATGCTTATTGTACAAGTGTGTTTTTTGTTTGATGTCACATTTTAAACAAATGATTTTTATCGTATCATGTTCTACAGCGTTTGTATCATCATTTATGTCTTATACATGTCTTTTATTTTTACCATATTTTTATATGTGTATCTGTAATAACATGTACGAAAGTGAGACGTCTGGAGATACATTCTTTTTCGTTTACCCTACTTTAATAACATAATACCATCTACTAACGATGGTTAAAACTGGAATAACCGCCAATAAAAGTATTGGGGTGTTTAAACTGAATTAAAGACAAAAATACCCAGAACACGGGTATAAGCATTTTCATTCTGAAAATGTTGAAAAATATAATGATGTATTAATTTTAAATTAAGAATACAGAGTTCCGTATTAAGAATTTAAAAAGCAGTCAAAAACATTAAATAGTCTTTTCATTTAAACTTAAAAGCTTTCAAAATGGTGTTTCTTTTACTTTAAGTATTTTTGTGTTGTATTAAACGCAGTCTGTAATTTCTATGTATGCATGCATCTATGATAAACAAACCGAGTTTAAATTGAATATGGTGATCAGTTTTATTGCTTTTTTCCATAAACAGGTTTTAGACAGATTTCCAAATATTTATGTGTATCATTCTTCGAGGAATCGTATTCGAATATAAATGTGAGCCATGCAAATGCCAAATGTTAAAACCTTCATCGGAATGGCAAGAGCTCGTCAGGTGTTTGGTATTGTTCCGAAAAGCAATATTCTCTGTTTATACAGAATTTCATAATAAAAAATACAATCCCTTGGCGATGCAAATTGTACATGACCTACGAAAACACACGTTTTATGTAGAAACCAAGTCAGTGTCTGAACATGTATTGAATTTTACGTCTGGACTTATTAGTTTTGATGGGTTATTTAAAACATTTTTAAACGTAAACCTTATATTTGAAGCAAACAATATGACTTAATGCTGTATTTGTTGTTGGTTTTAATTTGTTTCAAATGTTTTGTTTAAGACCATACACACTTTTTAAATAGAAAAATGTCTTAACATGGATTTGTATCGTACCTTACATTACCTATGGTGGTTTGGTGTTTGACCTTGATGCATTCTCTAGTGATTTCACGACGATTACTAAAATCTATGGTTATCACATTTGCTGCATACACCACGCACACATGTATATGATGTGAACATGTGTTATTCATTAGAAGACATCATATTCAATCAATTAGAGCAACCGTCTAATTTATGGTTGCAATCTGCAACACGTTCTTATTTACCAAATATACCCACTACCAAGTATTCAATTCACGTTTATTTTTTGCATTTATGATTTCATATTTTGTGTGCATATGTATATTAGATTGAAATCGTTTAAGTCGCGCGTTTGTTCTGGGATTAATGCTGTGCCAAGTGTAAAGATTTTTTTTCCTGTAAAATATGTTTATATTGAAAAGATCATATTTTAGCACACAATCTCTTCATACATCGACCAACGCATACGTGGCCAAGTTTCCAGATTAACAAATTAAGCAGCAAATTGCACGCTTTCGGAGGAAGTCAAAGGCTAATTTTAGAAAGTATTTCCGTTCCGAGACAATGCGGCGGAAATAACCATATCAGATGGTGAAAGCCTGTGCGAACACGAACAGTTGATTAAAGCATTTTCGCTACAATTGTATTGGCAGTTAAAGGAAATTCCGAGTGTGTCGCACATGTTCACATTTTGTAAACACGATACAGATGAATACGTATGACTGTCGGACAATTATCACTCAATGCAGAGTACTCTGTGATTACTTCTTGTTTTCTCAATGTATGTTCTAAAGGTTCGAGTACTGCTAATATAATTATAAATGTTAATATAGATTCGAAAAAGTACAAGTGTAACCTGATTTACATGTTATGTCAATTTAAAACATTTGATTACAATACTTTGATGTCAGTGCAAAGTAAACAAGAAGAAGTCGTGACAAGCATAATATATTATATCTAAGATTGATTCTGAATTTTTAATTTTAGAACATATAGCGTTCAATAGTTTGTTCAGTTCATACAGTATTGCTTTTATAAACAAAAGCTTTTTTTAAATATTGGAGGAAGCATTTATCTTAAGAACACACTTCAGGGATTAATTTCGGGAAAGGGAAAAAAAAACGAATGCATGAATTACGACCACTATCATATCATGTATCCTGAGCTCACCGTATTATAAATGTGGATAAAAAGATAACACATATGACAAATTCATGGACAAATATATTCACGTATAAGTGATTTGATAGTTGCAAACACAGGTTCGCCAGCTGCAGCGATACAAATAGTTATGCTGTTTATGAATGTGTGCCACATATACAGTGCATATTACATCCCCGATTGCTACTTCTAATTAAAATGCATGACGATGAGCTGGAAGGTGTACGTATATGCTAGATTCATAACGTAATTAATTACGTTTGATGTAAGGCTGGCTATCAAGGTATAAGCCCCCAATTAGTTGTTATGCCCCCTTTTTTAAAAAGGGGGTATATTGTTTTTGACCTGTCTGTCTGTCTGTCTGTATGTCATTCTGTCTGTCTGTCCAAAACTTTAATAATATTAAAGTTTTGTCATAACTTTTGCAATATTGAAGATAGCAACTTCATATTTGGCATGGATGTGTATCTTATGGAGTTGCACATTTTGAGTGGTGAAAGGTCAAGGTCAACGTCATCCTTCAAGGTCAAAGGTAAAAATAAATAAATCAAAGCGGCGCATTAGGGGGCATTGTGTTTCTGACAAACACATCTCTTGTTTCATTTACATTTCCAAGACGATGGATGATTCCATAATACATCATTCGTGGGGAATGTGTGTATGCTGTGCAATCCAAATATTTCTATTAAGAAAAATATTATCTTAATAATAAAATAATATCACATTTTGTAAATTGTGAACGTTCCCTTTTGAGTCCTCATTCCTAGACTAAGTATGATGTTTGGCTAGTCTTTCTAATGCTTTCCCAGGATGGCGGCTCAAGTTTTTATTACTTTTCTATGTTAACAGTCTTGCTGTAAGCATTTGCCTGTATTGCATAGACTCGTGGTCTCTTACCTTAAATAAGATACTGCTGAAGTTAACACAACTTCCACTTTCTTTGGTTTTGCATTATTCCTATATTTGCACATTTACTTTTATTTCATTGCTCAAGGACGAAATATTGGTAATTTATAAAGATATGTCATATTTGTTTTCAATGGAAATACCATATCTGCAACAAGTATTACCTGGTCATATACATATTCTGATTATACGCGACATAATTAATACAAAATATATGTCCGTTGGACAAAAATATATCCATCAGATAAATAAAACTTAGTTAAACGGTATATTATACGGTATTTGTTCAAGACATCGATGTATTATTTTTCTACTACAAGACTGTTGAAAGCACTGTATATTAGGCTCTGATTGTTCTTGGTAAGACGTAGAGTGTAAACTATGGTTATATAAAAAATATGATTTCAACATGAAACGAAGACAATGATTATGCCACTATTATAAAGTGAGGTTTTTAATATAACATGGGCAAATAATTGCCCGATATACAATTTCATGTCAGTTTTGATGTCTAAATTTATAATAACTACACTTGCTCCTTTCCAGAGGTCATGAAAAGTTTATTCAAATGAACTACTTTAACAGTAAATGAGAATGCTCATTATGAAGAGATAATCATAAATGGTCGCATTGTCATCCTTCCTTTTCGAAAATGAGTTAACATTGCAACAACAACAAATATGAAACGACTGTAGGCTATCCCTATCGTACCGGTCACTAAAACATCTCTGCAACGATGTTGGGAGACGTTTAATCACACTGTCTTAAATCACTTTAATGTTTATGCAAATTCTGCATTTACAATCAGATGGCAAACAATGCGAAATAGATTTCGTTTTCTTTAAATCACTGCGGCCGTAAAATAATTTCGGCAGACTATTGCAATGAGAACACGACTAGGTTATGTGATTGTATGTGTAATTGTTCAATACTTTATGAAACCCGTTGAAGTATTAAATGCGAGCCATATAAAGATTCAAAACACTTAAGTGACATAGTACGTGGTGTGTTTGTTATAAACATTCACAGATAAGCACGTTGTGTTCAACGTTTTAAACTGTTGTAATCATCACGAATTTCATTAACGTTACCGTGACAATTTGAAAAGCAAATTTTACAAACGACTCATTTTGGATGCAGTATATGTATATTTTATGCCCACATATTAACCTTTTTTTCAGTCTTTCCTATTCATATGCATTAAGAATATATGAAAGCACATGGTCGATAGCGCTTCCTAGGTTGATACACGAAATATTTCAATGTACAAAGTTATCAACTCTCCGTTTATGATTGTACAATAACATCTGTAAAATCCACACAGGCTGAAATAAGAACTATTATAGTTCTTCTTCGTCTTAAAATTGACCTGCTGCTGAACAAGACGGTTCAGTTAGTTCAAAACCCCTTTGTATTTCTATCGAACGTCACTGCAGTGCGGTATCAATCAAGCGATGTTTACATTTTGGTGGATTTGGAGTATCAGAATGTTAACATGTTACAGAATTTCCGTAGACATATGTATTTACAAATATTATTCTTAGACAAAGAGTGTTGACTTACGAAACAAGCAATCGTGTTCTAATGCAAAATATACAAAACCGTCATTATATGGTTTTTACTGAAGAGTGTTTTATAGCACGTGTTTCGTTAATATATAATATCTTTAATTACAGGCAGTGTACAATTGTCTTCAATGCGATGTAAACATGCCATGAAAACAATAACCAAATTGTATAATGTACAAGACATTATCATGATACATACATATTGTAATCAATTCATTTCATAATTTTTAAACACATTTCATGTATTTGAAACGGACGCAACACAGTAATTTCCGATATAGTTAGATAAAAGAATGATAATATTCTTAAAACGTTCTTTGAATGGGCAACTAATGAGTATACGTATATATTCATGATATTTGTTTGTTTGCGAGGTACAAATTGATTGAAATTGCCCACTTTTTAAAATTAATATTTAATGCCTTGAAGAGTGTGGTACATTTAGTGTTTTTTACAACGTTTTTGTCCCCGCTGCTTTCTCTATAATTTGTTGTAAAGGTAAAGTTAATACATTGCGGAGCCTTTTTAAATTACGATTACCCATGTCTTGGATTTAAAACCAATGTTGTTTGGACTATTTAGTTGACCTTACTTTAGGTTTAGAGACTTTAGTCATCGTGGAATAAGGCCGTCCTGACACGATAAATATATATGAAAATATATGGTTTTATATATTTCACTGATTAAATCTATGAGATAAATCTTAAACAAATTCCACCAATATCATCGGTCTAGCAATCTCAGTTTCGTTTCCTGATAAAAGCAAATACAAATTGAATATCAACACATTTTTGTTTTTAACATACATTCATGAAAAATAGCAACAAAAACTAATAATTAACTCCAACACGCACATATTATGACACGTGTTACCCATCATACTCATTTATGACTTGGTTAAGCACACATTTTGATCACGTCATTATACAGAAACGTGTTAAGTTTAAGATTAGTTAAGATTAAGATATTGTTGTTTTTGTTTTTAAATTTAAAAAAGCATAAACATAAAGTAAATGTGTTGTTTTCGGTGTTTGATTGATAACTGCGCGTGATATATTTTTCCATAACAACTTGTAAGATATTGCATGCACACTTATAATGAAATATATCATAATTAAAAGAACCACACTCTTAAACACACACGCACGCTCACAAGTTCTCGACAGGTTAGACTTAATGACCCTAACCTTTTAAGTTTTGATTTGAAAGAGATAAAGAAAAAGATGCGAAATCACACAAAATAAACGTGTTTTTACCGTCAAAAACATGCAAAGTTCAAATTTAACAAATTTGCAATTTTCAAATTACGATGCTAAAATAGCAAAGTATCGAGCTTTTAGAAATGCTTAATGCGGTTCTTTATTACACCGAATTCAACAAATATCCTCTGTAGCTAATTATGGTGACAGTCGTAAATGGGTATTTTTTTTATACAATCAAGATCGAATCACGCAACTCTGTGGTCTGAAAACAGAATACCACGTTGTTTGTGCATACTCGCAGCCATGCTGGTGTTTTAATATCTGTATTGTTCTGTTGAATTCTTTAGACATTTCGAAATGCATCTGAACTCCGATACTTTAAGACGCAAACTGTGGTGAACGATGTTATTGTCTTTTATCTTTAATTTACTACAATGGTATATATTTCAATCTTTGATAATCAAGTGCATTAAACAGAGGTAAAATGACAATTAAGTTGAGTGAAGCAAATTAAAGACAATATTAAATCAAATCACACAAGTATTCGAAATAACTTTTATTTAATAAATATATAGCAAACTTAACGCCTTCGGTTTATTTCAGAACCATGAAAATACACTATAATAAATGCACATATGTATGTACATACCATCAAAATTAATATAAATATTTAACAAATGGAACGAACAAGAACGTGGACGATAACCCTAACTTAAAAGAAATCATTCGTAAACGGTACTCGTTTTCATATCATGATCCATGAAGCTATATATCGACTTAATAAATTACTGGCTATTTCTGTCGATAAGCCCTGTCTCTGCGAGTCTGTGAAAAGCCAAAAGCAGGCTGGTATTGTTTACACAAGAAAATTGAAGAATGATTAATAATTGTGTCGGTCAGCACTTTTGTAAGTCCGTCTTTGCATGTCAGTCACAAAAGAAACGTTGAGTATTTACACATATGGGCGAATTGAAAACGTAAAACGATATTTCGTCGACTGTATGCAGTTAATTGATTTCTTAGGATTTCGAAATACTGACACTGATGCGGTGGCCGCAACAGTTATGACAATTGCGGACTAATTGTAGAGACATACTCCAAGGTCCAGGCATGCATCTCTTACGGGGCTTGAGTTATTCGTGTTGAAGGCAGTTGCGTAACTCTGAAACGTATTAGTTTGATTAATGGATGGATGATTGAATGGATATTGAGTAATTAATTGGTTTGTTGGTTAATTTGTTTTTAAGACCGTGGTTCGCCACATTCGATCAACCTCAAAAGAAAAGAATGACTCTAGTAGACATTGTAAGACTCATGTGGCTCACTGGCTAACAACCTGAAATCACCGCAGGTCGAGCGTACGCTTTAATATCAAGCAGACCGCGGCTGTGACTGCGATGGACGCTAGTCTATCGTACGTGATGTACTTTTCATATCGCAAAGCTTCTTGACCAACACACACATATGGAACTATAAAAGCAAGTGTTACCGAAACAATTCAGCAGAGAACCTAAATTGTTACCAACAATAATATATACATGTTTATGCTTCGCTAAAAAGTTTCACTTAAGCATTATAGTCGCTGCTTTATCCGTCCGTCCGCAGTGGTTGATTCACGCGATTCACACCTAGGAAACCCGGGCTCAATGCCCACTCACTAAGAATGTGAGATTGGTTGGTGGGCGACATACCGAAAAGGTAGGGTTTCTTCAGGGTACTTCTGCTTCCCTCAACGCACAAGACCACATCAAAACAGAAACTATTTTAGTCAAAACTGAATAGCTAACAATATCAGCTATAATTCATTTTCCTCACAACTTTCGTGAGTCTAGTTCGATAGTAAGGTAGTGCTGGGACACACTCCGGATCCTCACATAATGCAGCCTCAGGCGCTGTAGTACCTCATAAACTAGGTAATACAAACACGTCCGTCCGCTTTCTGATCTGTTGTTTTTCTCGTCAATAACTGTTCAGAATGTTATAAATATTCATGATGAAAGCACACATCACACACATAAAAACAAACACCGCGCATTTGCGCACACACATATTAAAGCATACATACACGTACACGCACACACGATCGAATACTATACATTCAATTCAATAAAAACTAACATTTGAAACGTACGTTTGTCAATTAAGGAAGCCGTGACACGGACTATTGGGGGAATAGTGATATAATCGATTTAGTGTATGTGTTTTATGTCATGGGGATTATAATTAAATAATGCATCTTGTTGCATAAGCTTATATACAACCAATACATTTTAAGATACATTTTAGGTCCATGTGGTATCATTGACGTCTAAGCAATGGTGGCGACAGTATCGCCATTGTCCGATTTGGCGCAAACAACACGATTGATGAACAAGGCTATGGATAGAAACTGCCATAATTTAAAGGAAGGATGACACACATTGCAATGAGAATTCAAATTTGATTGAATCCTCAGTAAAGTGAGTTTTGTTCATAAATGAATTATTTTAAATATTATACTTGTCTTTCTAAAACACGGAGTTTGTTTAACAAAACATCAGAAATAAATCGGATGTTGTAAGCCAGGAAACAAAACAATTTAGGATAGTTGGTATATGATTATAGTATTATAACCTATTTGTGCAATTTTTATATTGTCAAACAGGATGATCATGGTGGCTCTCAGAACTCACCTGAGCTGCAATACAGACATGAGTGAATATGTTTGATATAATAATGACTTTGCAATTGATATAAAAAATTACGCGAACCCTTATTAGTGTGTTTGTTTATGTGTAATTCGTTTAAACGTATTTATTAATGGTAAATCTGAAACTGTTATCCAATTTGTACTTCATCTCTAACTTCTTAATTATTGATTGTTGTCACGCTTCTATTATGTGCAAACTATATGTGTAAATTAACTGTTCACTTGACAACATGGGTCTGCATATTTTCTATCGGAAGATGAACCATATATTACTGTGTGTTTCTTAATAATCCAATTCAAATACTATAATCGCTTTTCAATATTTATGCTGGTTTCTTATTTTACTCTCGTGTGAAATTAAAGGGACTGTCAACCACGAATACGGTATTTTAGAACTTTTCTTGTTTCGTCATTCGTGGTTAACAGTCCCTTTAATATGACAAGGATGCTATGGAAATATAAGCATGATCAGCTAAACTAATAACACGTGCCATTTTGTTTGGAGATAACAACGGGTTTAATAATTATCACTATGAAACTTTTTCACCGATAATTGTCTGATATAGTACACTCACTGATTATGCGCCAACTAGCTGTCGACTAAATATATCCAAACTGTTTGTTCAAACGTACAGTTAGATACAAGCTGCTTTCGTACAATATAACAGGTAAATTTTCATGACGTTTACATAAAATTATGCTTCATCTTAGGTGTTAAATTTCCAATTCCAAATTATAACTTGTTATTGATACATTTTTTCTTTCGGTCACATACCTGAGCAGTTTGTCGTGACATACGGCGAAACAGTTTACTAAGATTTTGCAGCAGGAATGTTGTGCTGAGTTCCTACGCTAATTTTATTTCCAAAAGCCCAGCACACCTTTATATACTGGAAAACTATATGGATATTTTATCAACGCTGTCTCGTTTGGGTGTAGTATAGTGTTGTTATTAAGTTAATGCCTTCAAGAAGTGATTCAAACTTGTTCAATTAGAGAATATGCTTTGGGAGTATACATTAAAATCCACCCATTAAATAAGTGGCTGATTTTAAGCATTTCTTAAAATCCATACAATGCATATATTATACACATACACATTAAAAGACAAAATGTAGGATAATGCATTTATTGACAACAAGTTAATTTGCATTAAAAACATTAGGATATACAAGTATATGAAATACATTTTAACTACATGTATCGTAATGCACTCTGCTTTAAAGTACAAACGTTTTTTATACCATGATATATATTTGCATTAATATAGTACACGATGAAACTCCAGACATTCTATGAGAAGATACATTCTTTTTCGTATAACCTACTTTAATAACATAACACCATCTATTAACAAATGGCGGTTTAAACTGAAATAACCGTCAATAAAAGTATTCGGGTGTTTAAACTGAATTGAAGACAAAAATACCTAGAACACGCGTATACACATTTTCAGTCTGAAAATGTTGTAAAATATATTGATTAATTAATTTGACATTAAGAATACAGAGTTCCGTATTAAGAATTCTAAAAGTAGTCAAACACATTAAATAGACTTTTCATTTAAGCTTTACAGTATTCAAAGTGCTGTTTCTTTTTCTTTAATTGGTTTTGTGTTGTATTCAAAGCAGTCTGTAATTTCTATTTATGCATGTATCTACGATTAACAAACCGAGTACAAGTTGCATATAGTGATCAGTTTTAGCGCTCTTTGCCATAAACACGTTTTAGACAGATTCCCAAATATGTATGTGTATCATTCTTCGATTAATCGTATTCGAATATAATTGTGAGCAATGCAAATGCCAAATGTTACAACCTTCATCGGAATGGCAACAGCTCGTCTGATGTTTGTATTGTACCGAAAAGCACTACTCTTTGTTTATAGAGAATACAATTGTAAAGAATACATTCCGTTTGCGATGGGAATTGTAAATAAAGACATACGGTATAAATTTCCCCAATGACAAGAACGAATATGAACACAGTTTGCAATCCACTGAATTGGAAACCCATCCATTGTTTTACGCTACCGAAAGCCAAATATATCGATAACGCGATGTTGTTTTTTTTTGTTATCGCACGCCATTAATATTCAAGCTTCAACATTGCTATAACAGTCGATGCCCTTGAAAATACAGCTCGAGAGAAAACAGATGGGGCTTTTCAACGTGCATGTACATAATGGTCTTAAAGAAATGCGAGTTTGAGAAAATTATAAATAAAGGTGGCAATATAAGAATCTTTCCATTTTATAAAGTATACTCATAAATATGTTATTCCAGACTTCGTCGAAAGTTTGATGTCAAATATCACATTAGCATCATAATGCCGTATAGGCAGACATTTGGTTTCAGTAAATTTTATGGGATTACTTATTTGCTTTTTGAGGTTATTATTAAATTAAAGAAACGTTTAAGGTATAGATAAATAGTATTCACTCATTTTTCGGTTTGAGTTATTAACCGTTCCAATCCAATTTTGCCAATTCATTATTTAAAATAAATTGACAACGCTAACTTGATAGTTAAATATATTTTATGGTCCATATGTAGTTGTATACGTATAACTTAAAAACATATCCCCTTGTAGTTTTATTTGATATCCGATACTAACGACATTGGTTATTTAGTATTCAATTCACGTTAACAGTTTTGGCATTCATGTTTTCATTTTCTGTCTGCACATGTTTATAAGATTGAGATTGTTTTAGTTTGTTTTGTGATTCATTCTGGGCTGAGTGTGAAGTTTGTTTCCGGTGAAATATGTTTTCTATTGAAAACTTCCTATTTTAGCTCAAAATCTCTTCATACATCGACCAACGTTTACGTGGCCAAGTTTTCAGATAAACAAATTAAGCAGCAAATTGCACGCTTTCGGAGGACACAAAGGCTAATTTTAAAAAGTATTTCCGTTCCGAGATAATGCGGCGGAAATAACTATATCAGATGGTGAAAGCCTGTGCGAACACGAACAGTTGATTAAAGCATATTCGCTACAACTGTATTGACAGTTAAAGGAAATTCCGAGTGTGCCGCACATGTTCACATTTTGTAACCTTGATACATATTAATACTTATGACTGTTGGAAAAGTTTTACTCAATGCAGAGTACTTTGTGCTTATTTCTTGTTTTCGCTACGTACTTTCTGAAGGTTCAAGCATTCATCAAATACGACCTATAAGAGTATTGCCAATATTAATATGAATGTCAATGTAGATTCGAAATATTACAATTGTCACCTCATTTACGTGTAATGTCAATTGAAAACATTTGATTTCTATAATAAGATGTTAGATTTAAGTATACAAGAAGTAGTCGTGGCAATTTAATGAACAGGTATCTGCTATGTTGTATCAATAAAATGAAGTCAAGACTTGTACGTATGTTTTTATAAACCGGTGTTTTGACAAACACCTGTCTCAAACAAACGAATGTGGAAATTCGGAGACACCGACTAACTGATTTACTCCATTATGTGCCTTCATATATAAAATCATGTTGTTATTGACAATTTGAAAATGAATATATAAAAAAACATTCAAAATACAAACAAACAAATGTTTTTTTTGGACATGCATGTGTATTGAATACATATGTAATTAACTATATAAACCGATAAACTTACGGTTGCAATCTATGAAATGGAAGTTCTTTAACAACATGCACGTATCGTCTACTAAATGCTATAATGTTGTCCTAAAATAGCAATAATATGTCCGCATTGGTGTGGGTTTTATATCTGACGAAGCCAAACTGATGTTTTCATTTGTTCCCTTGCTCCTTCTTTTTTAAATCACTTGACTACTTCCGAGAATCGCAAGTAATTACAGATATTGTTCAGCGCGACATGGAGCAACGCAAAGTGCATATATAGGTTGAACTTAAGTGCCTTAAAGATGACTACAATGTTACAGATCTTGATTTATTTTATTGTATATTAAATTAGTAACAGGGACGCAACCAAACCAAATCTTCTCAAAGATGAAACATTTTTATTAATTTGAGAACATTTTAACGTAATTGAGTTGACAGTGCAAATAACAGTAGCGAAACACCAAGTTAGGGACAACGCCCACTGCAGAATGAAAGGCGTGAACATCTAAACATAATTTTTGAATAATTTCCACTATAAACAGAACATAAAATAAACAAATATCCCTGTTTTAATCTGGTCCATAGCAATCTTTTTTAAATGTCCCTTATTATTCAGATTTTTGAATCTGGTTCTCGATCTTTACCTACTTTATTAGAAAGGGGCATGCGTACCCTGAGGCACCGTTGTGACACCGCTTAAAGAGACACAAACATTATGTTTCTCACAATAACGATAAAATCAAATAACGCTCATTATAGCTAGAATGAGCGTTATTTGATTTTCTCGTTATTGTGAGAAACATAATGTTTGTTTATAAATAACGACAAACTATACTGCGAAGACAAGAATATGATTACATGTTCATAAAGTAGCTTATGTGTCATCTTATGCTTGTCTTCGCAGTACAGTTTGTCGTTTTGTTTTTCACTCTAAAATAAACCGATGTTTACTATGAATTATCGGAGATCACGTAGAAATACCTTCTGCACAGTTTGTGCGTAGTGCCTTTTATTACATTGCACTTACAAAACAATCGCTTGGTTTGACAAGTATGTTTATATGACGTAGGTCATGGATTGATTAGCGTGAGCCAATCATGTGCTTCATCGTTTCCCTACCAGTTTCATCAGAGGGGATTATATGTTTACCCCGGTCCTTCTGTCTGTCCGTACGACAAATATAAATACTCTTGTACTCAAAAAGCACTTTTGCTAGGTTGATGAAACTCGGTATGTTCTGTTCGTCCTATAAACAAATGTAGTTGATATTGTTACATAAATAAGTGAAACATAAAATATTGATCCTGCGTAACCCAAGAAAGAACTTATTCATGGATGATGGAACTTGATGATGGCATAGAGGACCAACATGGGAATATACTTATTACTTCTCCTTCTTTGTTATACCACACTTGTGGTTACTTTGGAGACCCTGTGCTTACTCCGACAACATCAACCCGGTAGGGGTCTGCTCGTTTGTATGTGAAAAAGCTCTTGTCTATAACGTCATTAATTTCCGAATATAAAGCACACATCTTTTTCAAGATGTCTTTAAAAATGAAAGGTCATCTAGCCATCTGTCGATTTATTTGAAATCGACACTCTCGTAGCAAGTGTGTCAATGCTATTGTTACAGAGTGATACGGTTTGAACACGCTTTGACTTGTATATATCCTTGTAGAAAATGAAATTTTAAAACTGTTCAAAACACATTTAGAACTGTTCTGTTTTATATTCAATACCAATTGATGGTACGTTTCAAACGCCAGAGAGATCATGGTTCACCAAGATGTCAATTGTTTTTTGTGTTTTTTTCTGTGTAAGTTCCTTTTGTAAAAGACCACAATAATTATGTAACTTAAATTGCCAGTCAAGTTGATGATATATGCAGACTATTGACAAATGCACTTCCATACTATACTTATCAATGCAGGCGAACAATATTTCAATACAAATAAAGGAGCAATATGTACACGTGAAACTTGCAAACGTCCAAAACGTATGATCATATGCATTGGACATATTCACAATACCAGTCGTTTATATTGATAATCCATTTGATGGTGAGCACACTTTATAATAATACTTCAAAACAATCATTCAACATAATAATTATTTATGTGCCAATTTTAATCAGGTCAATTTGACCAAAACTGACCAAAATGTAACCATGCCTCCTATTTTGACTAAGTTTGCATGTTTGTTAAAGGTAATAATAAACATAATTGCATGCAAAACGCCTCCCGAATACTATACATTACATGGCGATAAATCAACACATATTTTCGCCTCAATGATGATACTTTTTGTTTAAAAAACCCAAATGTGGATAGTGAAACAATATACGATGAAAGTTAATTAACACGAGTATTGATAATAGGCTAAACAGACGAGCATTTAAATACTGTCGTCTATCCCACACTGTAGACATATCGGAGCAAATTAAGCATATCACTCAGAGTCAATCCTCGGAGACAAAACTAATAAAAAGGTATAATTGACACACAAAGAATTGTTTTTCTGTCTACTATATAACAAATATATCAAAGAAATATAAATGTCACGCATTTAACTGACTTAAAATATGAATTTGGATATATATATGGATAGTTTTATTTGTGTATACATGTCAAGCAATTTACAATTCAATGCAATCAATGCAATAAATAACGTATAGATTGCATTATTATCATATTCAGAAACATATGCATTACGTGAATGGTGCCATTTATCACAGATCTAAATAAGATTACGACATGATGTATACACGGGATAACCCGTAAAGCCTAGACATGTAAACATGAATAAGCTTATTGCCAACGGGGTCCCTGGATTTAGTCGAACAGATCTTATAAGTGACTATAAATATATTGTTTTTTTTCCGTTCTTAATATAGAATCGACATGATCCTACACATTATTTCTTCTGCAAATTAAGTGAATCTTTCAAAAGTTGAGATGATAATACACTGACACAAATAAATTATATAAAAAAAAAGGAATTACATAAAATAAAACAAATCTAAAAGTAAAAATACATGGAATTCTCGTCTACCTTCATATCATTTAATAGATGTTTCTTAACAAGTTTTCTTAAAAGTAAATTTCGATTTGATGGACTTTATATTATAGGGTTATGCATTCCAATCCGTAATACCTGTGTAGTAAAATGAAGAACTAGTTAATCCATCAACTTGAGGTACATAAAAATTAAATCGTGATCTATTCCCATACTGATGGACATCTGTACATTTGAAAAAATTGTCTTTCATATAGCTTGGACATTTATTGTAGAAAATCTTATGGATATTGTTAAGTCGAAGTTGCTTGCATCTTTGCTCAACGTTCAATAAACCAAGATCTTCAAAATGCGATGCAACAAGTGATGTTCTACAATGGGAATTGTTAATAAAACGAACCATTTTATTTTGGACTATTTGTAACTTGTGCTTAAGCTGTTTCGTGAGTCCACAATACCACGAAGAGGATACATAATCTAAATGACGTTGTATTAAAGAATTACATAAGCTTTTCCTAAGACTTTTATTTAAAAAATCACTTTGTCTATTTACAAATTTAAGTCTAGAGTTAACCTTCTTGGCGATATTATTAACAATAGAAGTACCGGACAAAATAGCATCTAGAACAGAACCAAGAAATTTTACATACGTCTGAGATTTTATAACATGATCATTACATTGTGTATACAAGTTATACTGAGTAAAAAATCCGCTATTAATATTTTCAACAATAACTGGAACTAGTTTGATAAAGTCAGGGTGTATTAAACCAAAAGTTGAAGAGTTAGAGCAATTACACTGCTTACATAATAATGCATTGTTTTGAATAGAAAACTTGTGTTTTTCACATAGTCTTAACATCAAAAATAGTGTTTTCATATGTATATACTTATTTATTTTTTAAGACATTCGTTGTGTTGACCGTGCCAGGATGTTGACACCATATTGCATCATTTGTGTTGCATGCGGTGCTCCGTATAGACTAGGCAATTAGTCTCAAATAAATGAATAACAAGTAACAATAAAAACATCTCATAATGGTGTCTCTGAAGTAACATCATTTCTGGTTTTAACTAATCCAAAGGCGCAGCCTTACTGGAAATTGTGTCAAGACGCACTCTCGGGATATGTGTTTGCATTTCATTAATGCAGTGATGAAGACATTCGATAAATGTTTCTCGGAAAGGACATAGACATAATGACATATTAACGTTCCTATACAAATGCAAATGTAGTTTTATTATGATAGTGGTTGAGATATGCATGCGGAATATAAAAGCCCATGTAAGGTTTTATATAACTCGCTTTATAAAACCAACTCGTGTATACAAATAGAAGCGGCAGTGTTTGAAATAGCAAAGTGTTATAAGTATGTGCATTCTTGCAGTAAAACATGTTCATTGAAATATGTAAATTGTTAAATAATGAATATCTGTATTCATTCTTTGCGCTTTGTAGTAAGCAAATGATCAGCTCCAAAATAATAGTTTTAAACGTATAAACTAGTCTTCCAAATATTTCTAAACAAGCATTCACAAATGTCGTCAATGTAACGTATGACACACAATTTGCATAAAGTTGAACAATTCAAATGGAGAATGTGAGGCATTTTGCTGAAGAATTCTTTTAAACGAAATCAGAATAAACCGTTTTCTGACAAGTGCAATAAGTTTAAAAATTTGTCATACGAAAGAAATATAAACATCGATTCAAACACTGCATTCTGTTTAAACAGTATTGAAACATATAACTATCTACATACTGATTGCAAATGAACAACTTGTTTAAATATAAAAATAAAAAGTTCAATTGGTGAAAATCGCTGAATTTCTTGTATATGGTGGAAGAACTAAGCTTATAAACTAAAGTGTATATAAATTATACAAACATTTCCATACAATTTATAAAAAACAACAATATAAGTTTTCAATCAATTAAATACGTCTGTAATTAATATTATCATTAATTAGAAAATCTTTAGATGGTATCATTTATGCTCGTGGCTTCAGCTTTTTTCCAGCAGTTTATGCCTAAAATCCAATATAAAGTTTTAATATCATTTCTGGACCGTATGTGTGTAGTAATTGATTGTATATGGTTATAAAGGACATACCGTTGCAAATTGAACCGTTTTTCGATAGTTCAATCACAACGAAACGTTTCCAAATCATTCTGTTTTTCATGGGGTATTTATTAAAATTAATATTTACATTTGTATAACCTTTATTTGTGGAAATTCACCTATAACATTTGCCAATAAAACGTTATATAATTAAAAAAGCGTACGATTGCCAAGAACCAGTGCTCATTAGAATACAAGAAACGATTTTATTATTAATAAAACAATAGCATAAAAATCAAATTCTCTTTCGTAGCAACATTGAAACATTCACTCCGTCAAAGCTAAACGTTATCTCAAACATTGTGTGTTTTTAAATAAAATATTAAAATATTTTTGCCACACATTTCAAATGTATTAACGCCATGATCTGTCAAATATTAATGACTTTTCTATACTGATAAAGTTATATTTCTATAACATAATGGTTCGTCGTTGGGAAAGAAAATGTATTTGTTAATGTGCATTTGAATTGATAAGTTTGAAAATCAATTCTTTGTGAGAGCACTTTTCTACACAATTCATCTTTTCTATCAGATCAAAAGTATGAACATGATTTTAATTTGACTGTGAATAAACTTATAACAGAAAAATGTCCATAGTTCCTAAATGGGATATCATATGTAATGTACTTTAATAGACTACGTGCACTGTGCAGTATGACGGCTTTAGCTCAGATCCCCTCCATATCAGCAGCGGCGTCAAACAGGGCCGCGTCGTCGCTTCCACTCATTTCGGCATCTTCTTCGCTGTATTGCTGAAGCAGCATGCCTTTGAAACATCCACCGAGGGTGTCTATCTCCACAACCGGTTGGACGGCAGTCTGTTCAACCTGGCTCAACCTAAGGCAAGGAGCAAAGCACGGGAGGTGATCATCGGGGACATGCTGTTTGCAGATGACGCTGCTGTGGTCACCCAAACCAAAACAGAACTGTATAGATTGTTTGACCAATTTGCAAATGCATGCGACGAGTTTAGCCTGGATCCCCAAAGACGTCCAGTATGGATAGCTTATTTGTGACAAGACGACATTTGGTCGGCCACATCTGCGCTACAAGGACGTCTGAAAGCGCGACCTAAAATATATTGAGATAAATCCTATCACCTGGAAGGCGCTTGCTCAGGACATATTCAACTAGAGCCGTGCGTTTCATGCTGGACTGCTCATGGGAGAGGAGAAAATCCGCCAGATTGCAAACGATTTGTGCACACGGAGAGAGGGAAGACTTTATATGCGCAAGGTGCGGCAGAGACTGCCACTCCTGAGTGGGTTTACAAAACTACGGTAAAGGCTGCACAAGCTGCACACGCAACCAACCTGCACCAGACGCTGAATGAACAACCGTGACATCATCAAGGGTCGCAATACAATTGTCGCAAAACAATTTTCTCTCGAGACTAACGGACGCCAACATTCAACTTCTTCGTTGATTGCTTGAACCTATCGGGGTTTTATAAACCATGATATAAAGCTAATGCAGCGTGTACTCAGTAAGTACATCTGCAAAGCCATGTTAACTTAATATTATATTATATCTAGAGTTTAGGACGAAAATGAGTGCATTACTTTGATGTGAATTCAATTAACGATTACATATAGGTCGCACAAATCGATATTTTAATGATACAATTTTAAAATATGGTTGTTTAAAGTACTTAAAAGATTAACAAAATAACTCCACAGTTTTGTATACAAATTGCAAATGATAAATGGAAACTGACGCATTAATGCATTTCAGCATCATTATTGTCGCAAACATAATGTCTGAATTTCAGAAACTGCGTTATACTTCCACATTTTTAAATGGATTGAAGAATATCTGGATGCATAAAGCAATATCCTCTTACATGCAATAGTGATACAAAAGATAACACAACTTTAGCCAAGGTTATGCAATTTGCATGAGTTGTAAGTCGACCCTTATACATTTGTCTGGGTATTAGGCATGACGTTTTGGACTCATCTTAGTTAAACTAAAGAAGATTGCAAGTAATGATAACTGATTAGATTACTGCAATGTCTCGTGGTATCCCTTAAACATCAAAACAGTTTGATACGCCGGAACAGATAATTATTTTAAATAAAGGATAATTCGTTGACTAGGGAATATTGAACGTCACATCCTTTGTGGAAGAACAACATGTAAGAAACGCGGACTTTCCAGACGCTCTTATTACAGGCAATTTCAATTATTTGCTCGAACTGAAAGTTAAATTTTGCATATTCTCACAAATTTAACTTCAAGTGTACAAATTAATATCAATATCGAGTATAAATTTTTAGTATTCCATTTTTTAAGAAAGTTTAGTTATTCGCGTCAACCAATTACATCATGAACTTGCTGTATTTACAAATATAATCGGTTGTGACCTTTGTAACGTGTATTATAAAGCTTGATTACAAAAATGTTAAGACGTCTTAAATGTAAGTCCATAATTATGCTAACGCTAGTACTAGGCATTTGAATTGCGAAATTAAGGCAAATGGATTGATGTGTTGCTTCAAGACGTTGGTTGTAACGGGTATTCATTATTAAGTCGAGCATGAAGTCTAATTAAGGACACTGTCAACGTTAATATGGATACCGATATAAGTGAATAAGATTTCGAATTAATTTCGTCAAGGACAGGCGTAATTGAATATCATTATTAGATATTTTTCCTGGAATTATATATAGAAAAAATGATTGGTTTTTGTCCTAAACGAGGCTTATAGCCCCGCAATGCTTGTTTAGCTATGTTCAAGGGCAAATAACTCACGAATGTGTTGATCACTGGCGATTTAAAGTGTCTTGCACATCTACATTTCTTAGTGATAGCATATTTGACATTTCAATTTAATCACTTGAAAAATGTGGTTCGCTTCACGAACTTATACGATTTTATACAGACAAACAGACGGATACACCGAAACACCGTCAGAGTGACTTTAATATATCCATTTCTTACATGGCTATAATAAATAAGCATGAAGTCATCGCGATTCCTCGTCCCGAATATGTTTAACATACAAACAGAAATTACGCATGGTAAATGTACACCGGTATGTAATAGTGGTGCATATTTCGACACAACATGTTCTACAGCTAAAGGTTACAATATATGTCCATATCATGAACACACTATGATCCGTCTTTATAAAAGGGACTAATAGTCATTATATTGTTAAAACAACAACATCATCTTGCGTGAAAAAACGATATAATAAACATTGAACTTAAATCTAATAGATTGTCGAAAAGCCATAACAATCATGATTTTTTCAACTGCATGTTCGCATATAACTATACATAATGAAATATCTCACATAAATTGCAACCCACGGCCAATATGCGATGTGTAAATTTAGGTTGTATACTTTGTGTATTCTTTAGTTCTCTTATCAAAGCGAATGCCACGAAAAAACAACTTTAAAAAGCGACATACTATATTATTACTATCATAACGGATATCTATCTGAAGCCATTGATTATTCATGAATCTTTAATCAACTAAGTTTTTTGTTATTGATTGTAAACGCACAGATAGTACTGCTGAGAGATATGAAGGCTAAAATTACAAGCCTTGCTTAATTATAGTTTAATTTGTGCGATATAACATTTGGAAAACGTTTCATGTTTAATCATTAAGATAAACATCTAAATAATGGATTAACGAAGGCGATTATTGGTTTGTATTTAAAAAAAAATATTCATAGCATCATTTTGCATAATCCACTTGATTCAAATACATGGTCTTTGATATGGCATATTGATATGCTACTGCGTTTGAGCGTTTCATGTTGTGTAGGATATACAAAAGGCATATTTAATTAAGTGCTTGTCACAAAAGAGACGAAGAATACACTCAGAGGTCACACAGCAACACATATAGCAAGCTGATGTTATAACAAAGTAGGCTTTGGATGTGGCGAGTTTTAAACACAGGGACGTGATTTAAAGGTCTTTTAATAAGACCACTTTACACAACTGTATACCAAATATTACACTGTTGTTTCCGTGAAAACATTTTTTCAGATATGTTAATATATAAGTTTTAATCAATATTTGTACCAGCCAAGTTTGAATCTGGGAGCAGGATTTTAACAAATCATGTGAAACATAGCGATGAAATGAAGCAAAACTCATAATTCAATGTAAAATAATACGTTTACTTTTCTACAGAAATATATGTGTCAACACAATAACAAAAAAGGAAAAAAAAACAGACGTAAAAACTATGTTCATTAAAAACAAAAACTATTTGCAAATTAACTAATTGGTCGAGTATTGTTATTATTAAATTGTTGGTGTTGGATAATTCATGCATACAATATACAGTTATATATGTTGCACATTCAAAACGAAAAACGAAATCGTACAACAACCATGCACAAGTACTAACTTTAAAGAGCAAAACACAATTTAGTATTAAATATATGGCATCCTTAATGAAGAAAAAAAACACAAAGAAATGATATGCATCCCCGTTGATGTATATTGATTGGCAATTACGTGATGGAAATACAATAGAAAACGTCCTGTCAGCCAGACCTCGTAAACTTAATTAATGACCTTCTGACTATACTATAAATGAAGAGGATTTCCTCGTAGATGATTATCTCCTTTGTACCTTAACCGGATCGACAACAAATGTGATTGTTTGGCTGCAAAATATACATAGTGTTTGTCCCAAAAAGGAATACATCATGTATACAGCGTGTTAATATTTCCGTCTACAGGTTTGCATATCGCCAGATATATTTTTCATCGAGCACCATGTGGAATAGTTTGCACTTGTTTAAGTGCACTGCATATTTTGTGTAATATCTTCAAATACATACGTATGATACGATTAACTGATTCTAAATTTGATTAATTGGCATTTAGCATCTGCACAGAATTTACATTAACTCAAACATAAAATATGTCCTTTGATAATTACTTTGATATAATTTTCGACGAAAAACTAAGCAAATTAAATGACATTAAATACTTAATAATATTGGCAACATTATTTAATTGCAGTAAAAGAGAATACATTTCAATTAAATTATTATAACACTACAAAAGGGTTTGATACAAGCCGTGGCACCAGTATTGAAACTTTCTGAGGCACGATAATGTGAAACAAAAAAAAACGGACATCATCTACATCTCGTCTTTGATTTAAACATTATAGTGACAAAGCATCAAAGAGTTTTATATTTTTTATGTTTCCGTTCAATATATTTTATTATCCTCGTAAATGTGTGTGTGGTCGAGGGCATCCTACTTCATGCCGTACATAGTTTGCAAGCAATATATGCATTTTTTTTAAACATTTGATCATCAATAGCTTTTACATTAAAATACAAACAATATTTGTGAGGGTCGGTGGCATCCCATTCCACACCGTTCAATGTTTGCAAAGTATAATACATTTTAAATATTTGATCATCAATAGCTTTTACATCACAATACAAACAATATTTGTTTAACAAATACTTGACAATACATGACTTCTAAAACCCCTGGCACAGCTACTGCAAAAGAGCAAGTAATTCCCTATCTTTAATTTGACGTAACTCATTAAAATAGTTAATTTTATTTAGTACATGGTAATGCAAGGAGCAGTATGATTAAGCTGCTTTAAGAATGGGTCTAGTTTCGTTCATTTTGCAATTGTAAATAAACATTTTGATCAAAACAAATATAAAACTTAAGCGTCCATTTGCATTTGCACGTTCCAATAGAAAGGAATGCATATTTAGACAGTTTGAAAAAATGATTACATCCCGAAAACAATTATGTTATTAACTTATCGACATGCTTACATTCCCAAAATATATGTTCCATAGTTTCATATTCAGTTTTACAAAAGGTGCAGTTAGCTGAAGTGGAATATCCAATTTTGAATAAGAAGTAGTTTGTACATGTTATTCTTGAAACCACTGTAAATTGGTATCTCGTGTACTATAAAAAGGCATAGAACAAATATGTCTACATTCTTTTGTTTCAATACAATAAAAATAGTCGACCATTTATGTATACAAACTGGCGAGGAATCATTTTTGGTAATTATATCATACATTGGTTGTTAAACCGTTTGTATTTACTAAGATGGACCGTAGGCTTGTGGAAATAAACGGCTTCGTAACACAGTTGTCAGTAGAACTTCTCAGTTTCTTGTATCTTGTAACTGCTTCAATAATGCATAGGAATAATAAATAGTTTGGTTTGAAGTTATAAACTTGGCAAAAATCATAAAAACTGTAAAAGGTTTAATGTTCAGCACTGTGCATCAAGTCTCCAACAAAATAAATGCCTTTGTCAAACCATGATTGAAAACATACACTTTTGTTACCAATTGTTATGTCTGGGTTATATAATAATGTATTCTGAAGCCAAAGCTGATTTTTAAAAGGTTCTTTTCTTCTTAGCTCAACACATGATTTCAATGTATCTTTTCATAATTCATTGTGTATCTTGTTAATTAAGTTTTCAGTATAGTGACTTCCACAGTTGCATAATTTTTGAAAATCAATCATTGTATAAACAATATGTATCCATTTTCCATTCCCTGTGACATTTCTTATATTTTATTTATTTATATGTTTTTCATAAATAAGAGTTTTATAGTAATATTATCGTCGTGATATTTAGAAATAAGAATTACTAATGGTTGAAAAATTCCAAATTGCATTTCTTGGTTTCTTATGTCCGTATTTAGCTAAACATAGTACCGGTGAAATTGTTTCAATGATTTAAATTTAAGCCAAAACAGAAAATATTATAATTTTAATAATCGAAATATAAGTATATGTTAATCAATTTTATTTGCAAAAGTACATGTGCTCCATTACATATGTAGTAAGATCCTACTTTTGCACTTATTTTCAGGGCCGTAGTTGGTAAGAGCGCCGGATTACAATTCCAAGAATCGCTGCTGCTTCGTCAGATCCCGACCCATTTGGCATGACCATTTATTTATGAATATGAATTACCGCCAATATGTCTCTTCTCAATTTCAGGTAAGAATGTTGTCATTTACTGGCATAGGTATTTGTACTAAGTACTGGTAGACAAGCTGACGAAAGATGTTAGAAAAAAATAACTGACCGTTGTTATATGACTAAACCCATTTTGAATACGACCTGAATTCAATGAAAACAAAATAAACCAATTGATATACGAATATTATGTAATGTATTAGCCTTTTCAGAAATGTTATAAATAACTTTTATTGATAATTGAGGCATTACATCCGCTTTTGAATCTGTTGATGACCTTGTGATAATGTTTCTAGAAGAGAAATCAACGTGATTCCTTATGGTTAACACTTTAATGCATTTTTAAAGAAGATGGATAATGATCCCAATGTTATCGCTTCAATCATCAATAATGCACCACATTCCAGAATAACTTAATTGAAAACGTTTTCAATATACCATAGTGCTGGAAGCAGCTCGCTTTGTGTCAAGCGAACATAACGAAAATTTGTTTTACACTTATTCAGTTAAAGTGCTACATGACATACCAAATAAACGTATACAATGTTATAAGAACATATAAAAAGTGCAAACAAGATAATTTAATATTTACGAAAAGTTTCAATTCTACAGTACGTAATGACAAAACTTTACTTACAACTATTATAATCTTAAACAATTAACTCTATTAATGCTTAACTCCGATTGCGATCGTCGGGAATAAATTGTAATAAACGCGACGGACGCAATACACGCACTCGTTTAAAAAGGTATAACCAGCTATACATAAACTATATAATTAACAACTACACAATGTTTACTAATTGCAATGTATGTTTAGTGTTTCGGTCCGTTTGTAACACGTTTCAGACGATGTCGACAGTTTTATTTTTATTTTTATTTTTTATTATTAGGGGCATTGATACATATTTTATCGATGGTTATGAAGTTGTTATAACGTTAACGATACGAAACTTTGTTTTACGCATGCCGATTACCATGTTACAACTGAGAAGGTAATCAGAGCCAGGACTTTCTTTCTCTTTTAACATGATTAAGATTGTGTTGTGCTTTTTTTACCATCTTATTCTTAGTGTGTTTTTCCAGCAAAATAAAAACGTGGGATTCGGTAAGAATAACATACAGGCTATTCTATTAATAAATTAAAACTATGAATCAGGTCTGTGTTGTATTTATGTGAATGATTTGTGAAAGGCGAGTAAATCAAGATCTTTGGGATTAAACCATCATGCAAAATATAATCCAAATTTAAATATGTTTTCACATATGTATCTTTAGTGAAGCATTTTTCTAAATACAAGCTTAGTGCATTCGTATAAATTGAGTGCATTCATTTATATGATCCACGGATTATAATTGTGCATGAAAATTGTGCATTAGTATACATGGGTCGCTTCTTGACACTTATTATAGCGTCATCGGCACTTTTCGAGCGAATAATTTACTTCAAAGTTGACACTTTGGACCTTTCGGACCATTTCCCTATAGTCTGTGAATTCGCATTGGATACTACGGACCTCGTTGACGACGATCCACTAGCAAGAACAGATAAACACCTAAAGCTGTTTGACACGTTCAACTGGCAGGAGTCTACAAAAGCTGTCTTTGTACAGACGTTCGAAGCATTATTTGACGTGCTTATGAGCACCACTGGTATGGATATTGGCAATAGTTGGAATGGTTTTGTGGCATTATTTAGAAACGCTGGTCAATGTATAAAGCGCTCTTATCCAAGACCTAAAACAAACAAACGAAACACTACAAATAAACAACCTGAATGGTTGGACGAGGTCTGTACTAAAGCGAAATATGAAAAATATCATAATTTACGCCGATACCGCCGCACAAACTCTAAGCAGGCTTTGGACATATATCTTACAAGTAAAAATGTGTTCAAAAACCTCTGTCGTGCAAAATGTTTGTCTCTTAAGAGGCAACGGAGAAATTTGCTTATTGAAAATAGTAAAATCCCAAGGTGTTTTTGGAAAAATATTAAACATGCTAGTGGCAGAGAGAACTGTAATACTAACGTTATTGATGCAGATAATTGGCGGGAATATTTTGAAAAATTGTTCTCTGACACTAATGATAACCATGTCTACGAAAATATTTTCGTTTCTGTAAGAGACACTAGAGACAATGATATATAAGACTGCGAAATAACTGATAATGAAATTGTGACCAGCCTAAAATCATTACGCAGTGGATGTGCTGTAGGACCAGACGGGACATGCATAGAAATGTACAAACATACAATACACGTTACACTGCCGTACATAAAGATACTGTTTAACTATGTTTTATCAACCGGACATTTTCCAGTGGATTGGTACGAGAGCCTGATTACTCCGATACACAAGAAAGGATCTAAATCGGATCCAAATAACTATAGAGCTGTGTCGGTAGCAAATAGCTTGGGTAAAGTTTTTATGAAAATACTTAGTTCTCGATTGACACGATGGGCTGATCAGTATGAAGTTATCGACGAGTCACAAGCGGGATTTAGATCTGGCTATAGTACAACGGACAATATGTTTAACTTAAGCGCTGTTATTCAAAAATATATAACAAAACGACGAGGAAGAGTATACGTATTTTTTATTGACTATTTTAAAGCGTTTGATAGTTGTAAGCATCAGCATCTATGGAGCAGCTTAGTGCGAAAAGGGGTCAACGAAAACAGCCTGCTGTTGGGTGTTTTTAAATCCATGTATAGACAGCTTCGCTCGTGTGTTAAACTGTCAACAGGCCTCACTGAATATTTTGATTGTAACATCGGAACAAAACAAGGATGCGTCAGTTCTAGCGTAATTTTTGCGCTCTTTATCAACGACCTTGTCACTCACTTGAAGCAGCATTGCGGAAGTGGAATCTTTATATCCAACCAAATAGATGAAATACAAGCACTGATGTTTGCAGACGACATCGCAGCAGCTGCCGAGACCGCTAGCAAACTGCAGATACAAATCAATCGAATACAGGAATTCTGCGAGGCCACGGGTATGCAGCTCAATTTGGACAAATCGAAAATTATAGTGTTTAGAAATGGTGGTCCACTGAGACAGTATGAGCGATGGTTCTTTAACAATACGCCTATTGAAGTCGTGTCGCTCTACAGGTACCTTGGATCATTCTTTACACCTAAATTATGCTGGACGAAAACCAAGGATACGTTATCAATGCAAGCGAAAAAGGCAGCGGACTCAATATTTCGTTACCAAACATATTTTGGCAACTTCCACCACCACGAAGCTTTTAAATTATTCGATGCAATTGTCAAACCAATATTGCTATACTCGGCGGAATTATGGGGACATCAAATGTGTGATAAAATAGAAAGCGTACAAATTAATTTTTGCAAACGGTTAGCATGTTTGAATCAAAACGTAACAAACAGTTTTGCATTAGCAGAATGTGGGCGCCTCCCACTTAACGTTGACTATATGTTCAAGTGTGTCAAATACTGGGTGACTCTAACACAGATGGCTACTACCAGATACCCTAAGCAGTGCTACTTAATGTTACGGCGCTTAGACGACGTTGGTCGAGTAACGTGGGCAACGCATATAAAGCATTTACTTTTTTTGTTCGGGTTTGGCCACGCATGGATTAGTAATGAACTTGGAAACAGTGTTACCTTCTTAAACATATGCCATACCAGGCTAGTTGACTGTGCGAAGCAAACCCTTTTAGGGGATATAAATTCTCGTGCAAAAGGTTTACACTATAAACTGTTTAAAAGCTTAATTGAGCCAGAGCGCTACTTATCTACACCATTGTCATATCGTTTAAAACACTGTCTGTCGAATTTTCGTTGTTCTGGCCACCAACTTATGATAGAAAAGGGTCGTCATGTCGGTATTGACAGGGAATATAGATTCTGTCCATTGTGTCTACATAGAAATGTGTATAGTATCGAAAATGAGTTTCACTTTTTATTAGTCTGCCCTGTTTATAATCATATAAGAGACCAATGTTTTATGAATAACTGGTTGGAATGTACTATATCAGAACATTTATTTGTGCTAATTATGTCTGACACTAGGCAACAAGCTATTTTTGCATTGGGTAGATATCTTGACGTTGCGTATAAGTTACGGGAGAGTTTACTGTAAGTAAAGGCAAACTCGCATATAGTGTATATTTTGTGCGATACTGTTCCATTCGTAAATGTGCTACTAAATAATTTGATAACACCTTTCTTCGATATTATTTCAAATACATTTAACTAACGCTTACATGATTATATATCTATTAGCACTATTATTTTTTATATTTTTTACTTAATACGTCTTACCATTATTGTTGTAAATATTATATATCATGTCACTACTTATGATTACTGCATGTATGTTTGTATTTTTTGCCGGAGGCCTTTCAGTACAAATAAACCTATTGTCATTGTCATTGTCATTACAAGTTTGTAGTTTAATCACTAAAATACGTTTATAGCATTACAAAAGTACGCCAATGGTAAGGCAAAAGCAATATCACTATCAGACGCGTCAAAACGACATAATTGTGATACCCGTGTGTCTGATAATGATTGCTTCATACGGAACCATCAGGTTAATTGTGCCTTTTTAAAATTAATGGTTATTTAAATATAAGACTTATATTAAAGTAAGTTTAATTATTATGTTTTACATCGCGCATTACGATTCTGATATATGCAATATAGCATAAGTATTACTGCGATAAGAGTAAAAAATATACGTGCATCTGTTTTACATTTGAAAAACTCATAAACACCGACTTCAATGTACCTTTTCCACCCTATCTTTACAAATAAACCGGAATTTGTTTAAATGTCAATCATATTTAACCCTCATTTAACACCACATGCCACTTAACATAATTAGTTCAACAGCACCAAAAGAGGCCTTTAGCGCATTGTTGTCACATACTAACCTTAATGGCGCGCACCGAGCCATACGTTGATATATATTGTGGTTGAGTGTGGTATTGTTCGGTGATCAAGTACACCTGCACTATACGGATTGCATTCTTAGGATCAGTTCCATAACCCATACGTTTATCACAAATAGTAAACTGATAATCTAACCTCTAATAAGTAAAACAAGTATTTAGATATTTAATTAATCTAGTCTGAATATATGACAAACTGAAGACATACTCGGAATAGACAAACTGTCATAACTGACCGTATTCTATCAGTCGCCATTTGTTTTGACACGTTTAAAAAAAACTGCTTTGGTGAGTTCCTTAGAACGTGCTGATTGTGTTGTATCATTTGTTCCTTTACTCAAATGTCCCATGACGACAGAATCACTCAGTTCAATATTTATCGCCGCATTATCAGAGCGAGTGTTGGCAAAATCTCAACATAACAGCAATTCTTGGGACTCGCGATTTGGCATTGTCTTCCTGATTCAAATATACAAAATACATGTTTAATTTACAAATAAAAATCAAACTGGGATATTTTAATTTAAACCATATGAATAAAAAACGCTTTATCGACATAATTACGCATAAAGTGACAAGAATTTATACTCTTTTATATTCAGAACTGCATTATATTACCAGTGATTACATTTAGCTCACAAGAACACAAAGTTCCCATGCTGAGCTTTCGTTATCAACTGTTATCCTTCGTTCACCTTGCGTCTTCCGTCGTCCGTCGTTGTTAACATTCTAAAAGTTACATTTACTGCCAAATCTTTATTAAACTTGGTCAGAACATTATCTAAATGCTATCTCGATAATGTTCGAAAATGGTCACGTGAGATAAAACAAACTAGGTCAATACATCGACTTAAAACGAAAGCGTATTAACTCACCTAAAAGACTCATGTTTGTCCAATTTTCATAACACATTATGAGAAAAATTTCTTGAAATGATAACTCGGCCAATGTTTTAAAGGGTTCCGGTCCGTTGAAAAACATGGGCAGTTTGCCTTGTTTGTCTATAGTGAAACCATGTTAATACTCCAGAAGTCACATGTTTGGCCAAATCACGATGAAACATGCTCCGAACATTTGTTTTTCTAATATCTCGGCCGAGTACATAAATTAGTACGGTCCATTGTAACACATTGTCGCAATGGCATGGGGTCCGTTGCATATGTCGTAATATGACCATAGTAAAACTTTGATAACATTTTAGAAGTTAAATTATAGTCATATGGTCATGAAACTTGCTCATAACATTCTCATTACATCTTGGACGAGTTCAACAATAATTCTGGTGTTTTGAAAAACATAACACCCATGGGGAGGCACAGATTTCCTACAATGGCTACATTGAACTAACTCTTGTTAACACACTAGAAGTCACATATGTGGTCCAATTATCATGTGCTAAGAACATTTGTTCTAATAATACCTCGGTCGAATAAGAAAGAGTGCATGGCAGTATTCCTTTTATTGCTAGTGTGAAACCTTGTGAGGCAGTTTTGCATACATGATGACTGAAATATGTTTGTAAGTGCTTTACACAATTTACAAGAGGCATGCCATTGTGACTAGCCAGTATTTGCATGTATAGTTTACCATTTAGCAGTAATATTATTACGCCAATCTTGGTGACACTTTCTCAGAACATGTCTCCAAATGATATATTGGCTAAATTCAAAAATAATTTTGGTCCATTGTAGCACATGCCCACCAGGGTTTGCGAACGTCAAAATACTATTTTAAAATACGAAATATGTGTGCAGAAAGCACTGGTGTAGATCAAAATAGTATTCAAATGTACCCGTTTGATACATGTTTTAATAATTTCTGAAGATGGTTTGCTAAAAGCAATATTTAAAGTTTTAGTTCTGTTTTGTTCATCATTAGCTACTTTTTTTAAAAGGGTGTATCAAAAGGAGAAAGTATTTGTTCGGTTTAAAAAACAAGACGGATTTCTCTAGGACATTTATGTCTAGGTTCATCAATAGTTCAATATTCAGGAGAATCGATGTCAAAATGGTGTCGATGTGTTCTAAAACTAAATGATGTATTGGTAATATCAAGAGGCTTTTGTCACTCTTGAAACATTACTTGTATTTCCATGTTTCTTCACAAAAGCGCAGACACTTGGTCGCGCATTGTAGTTGGCTCGTTTAACGTATTACATGCGCGCAAGTGAATTGATTTTGTAAAAGATTAAATAAAGTCAAACCTATTTGAAACGTTTCAATTTATGAATTAACCTAACAATACATAATGCATGCGTACCTATATTATATGAGGCACAAATGGACAGCTTTATTTAAAAAAACATTTTCAACATTGAACATAACCGCAGCAAATACAGAAAATACGTTTGACTTAAACTTTAATTAAATAATTGGACAGGTTACAGCGCTAAGACTCGTAGGTTCAATCCAGTTTACAGACGCTTATACGAGGACTAGATTCATAATGCATAAATATTGCATATAAATACAAGCTATCAAGTTACAACACGATAGTTAGTAACGTGAAACGGTTACATAGCCGCAGGTAGTAACTATATATGATCAAATTTGTAATATAAAATCAAAGGTATCAAAGTATTTTACAGAACCAAACAAAATATATCATGCGTCCATATACAATGTACCTTATTATTTTCACAACGTGGTAAATGCATTTATATAAATAGAACTATATTTCAGAATCTGTGCTGGTGTGGTTCGTGTGACTGAAATACACATATCTCGTTTGCAATACTTCTGGTCATGATTTAATCAGCAATTGTTAGATTGACTGGCTTCATGTTGATACATTCTGGAAAGAATAAAAAGATACTATTATAATAATTTGCATTGAAACAGAGACAAACGATCTTTTGCAAATATAGCGAGAATACCTTTTGTGCAACGAATGTAGCAGTGTGGGCTTTTGTTTGCAATCCTAACACAAATGTTATGTATATTGTTGTTTTGTCTTTCTCAACAGGACGTCATACCATCATATAACATCGTCCAGTTTCCATACACACACCTCGTCTTGGCACAGGTTGCCAATTTAAGAGGTTATTCTTTAATAAAATGCACATTCTTATTGCAGATTTGTTTTTCCCTACTTTAAACAGATGAATATGACCGTCAATCCATTAAATATTATCGGAGCGCACACATGTATGCGGTTGGGCTGGAATTCGAACCCCGTGATTAACATCACAGCAATCAACTAACTGAGCCAGCCGGACCCGGTAGCATGTACCTCTAGTTGTTTACACAATCAATCAACTTAGATCATTTTCAAATGATATTTTACGATATTTATTATTTTTACTGTGAAGTTGATCCTTATATTTGAGAGTGTATGTTTGTAAATATATTTTGTAAATAACACTCACTACATAGTTGACAACTGGCTACGTTCGCAATATGGTATAAACTTTGTTTATTTTACATTATCACATTATACAGTATTACAAATAGTGGATATGCATGTTAAGCAGAAAATTAATTTTATAAGTAATATAATGTTCATAGAAGCACGACTTTTACATAAATTGAACGGTTATCTCTTATTTTAAAAATATAATAAACGAGTTTAAATCAACTTTATAAGTAAGTAATACTTTAAGGTCAGTTGTATCGCACTAGTTGATTGTATTCTGTAGTATTCTACGCACGAGCAGGTCTGAGTATGAAGTAGTTTAGACAGTATTCGAGCATTGAAATAAATCACGTATTCAGGAATTAACAAACTAAACTTATAGTGATACATATCTAATCATTAATACCCCGATGTTAAAACGGTTATTTACCACAAGAACAAGATTTCTGCGTGCCATCATCGTGCCCCTGATTTTCAGTTATCTGTACTAGAAACCCGGTCTCTATATGTAAACAATAAAATTAAAATAAAATAAGCACTTTTTATGTTTTAGGAAAACGTAAATCATGAGTTTTCCATTATGCTTTCTTTAGCAATGCATGTTTTATATCGATAGTTTTTTTGCGACAACGTGTATGTGCCATAAGTGGTCGAAATCATGAAATAGTAGAATGTTAGGTTAATGTTAAATTAGTCAACGATGCTTAGACAACGCGACTTGGCGATTGTATCATGTAGATCAACTAATCAGTCGACTACATTTACATGGTATTATGTTTATCCCATCATTTTCAAAAACACTTCTTTTCGTTGTTATGAAATCATACAAAAGAAAATGGCAGAACGTGACAGACAAAACGTCGTAGAAATCAATATACGTCACATTAATAAACAACAGGTTTTGCGCTTGACAGCTGTATCCCAGCAATGCTGAAATAAGTTTACTAGTCAGTGTTTTATGTGGTCTTTTCACATCGGATGATGGGTTAAAATAAAAATACTTCAAATTCACTGGAGCACTTCATGCAACGAAATTGTTTAAAATCCAATGTAATAATTTGTTGAAGTACAACAACGAAAACATAGGAAATAATTTGACGCGTCGAACTTTATATTGGTGAACCAACACTCGCTTAATGGAAATTACATAAAAGACGTCCCGAGAGACAGACGTCGTAATTAAATAAAGCACATTATGTCAATAAAACAAATGAAGCAAACGTCATCATTAATGGTTATCTCCCGGTTACCTACATCGTATAGCCACCAACAGACTCTTCGACATACATGTATAGCGGATGTGTGCATTATAGATCGCAGCGAATATGATTAAAGAAATTATTAAACTGAATTAGTTTGTTGATTGTATAGTTTGTATTCAAATTTAAAGATGTTTGTTTTCGATTTATAGTAAAAATGCCATCGTTGACTTACAAAATTTATATTCATAATAATAATATTTATAAAAAAAATGTATATACAAATAATAATAATATAAGTATTATTAGTATTATTAGTAATATCTATAATTAATAATGACAACAATATGATGTGAAATATTGAAAACTATAATTGTATTTTTAATACAAATATAGTTTCATGTATCCAAAAGTTCAGACTTTATTAACAGTTGTGCTGTATTAAAAACGACACAGAACCGTGTAGCAGCCGGCGAAAGCTTCTGTGCTTTCTTGGGTTCAACCCTGAGCAACGGTATATCAATCGTATGTAAATAACTTGAATTGGAATGCCGTCTTGGAGTTGTGTCATAACGTACTCTCGGGATATTTTATTAAGAAAGTGGCTATACTTGTCTTTCGATACTTGTTTCAAAATGATCGAATTAGAGTTTATCGTTAACATATCAATGCAAAAGCTGTGGTAAAAGATTCATTTTTAAATCAATATTATGCGTCCAGTACTTGTGTTTCTCTGATTACTGGCATGTATGTAGCGCTGTACACAGCCCGCTTGACATAAGCTACCCGTCCATACACATACAGTCAATGCATGGACGACGCCAAAGTACGAAATGAAAAGTCGGTTTCATACAAATATGATGGGTATACTTTGCTCGGGCGGTAAGATCGTGTTAAAAGAAATGTGTTTGGTCTGATGAGATGCCGTATACGTTACGCAAACTTTTGCATAATAATTTGACCACTTGCAAAACCAGTGTTTTCCCTTCATTGCTGTTTGGCGAAGGACTTAAAATAACGCACAAGTGTCAGCATAGTGTAATAAGGAAACATTTGTGTTCGTTCATATTACATACATGTTTACATTTATAGTTAACGTACATATCGTTCTTATACATGGTTCGTGTTTGTTCTTTACAATATAGTTTTAATCAAATATCCTGAAATACTTTTACAATGTTGAACTAAGTTACGGTAAAATGTATGCGTCGTTATTGAACACGTCTTTGACACGTCTTATTACTGATTTGCAACTGTCTTCAGGGAAACGTATCAAACAGTATTTTCGAAAATGTTAACAATCCAAGTGGCAAGTATAAGATATTGAACGCATTCAAACGTGTCTGTGGTTGTTTTAGTAAACAGCAGGATTGAATGTACTCTCTTTCAGAGCAAATGCAATTTAAACCTCTGCATTCAAATGTGTTTCATGATAATATTCAAATTATAAACAATAATTTAAAAACAATCACCTGAAAGACGGCGTACAGTTTGTTCGAAAAAATGTATAAAAGAAACTCCGCCATTGTTTAAAACATTGACTTCAAAATCTCGCTTAAACGGACTGTAAACCACGAATGACGCAAAGAGAAGTTCTAAAATAACGTATTTGTTTTACAATTTTTAGTTTATATTGATTAAAATACCACGACTGGTATATAACATAACTTGATAAAAGTTTTTTTTTCTATTTTTACTTATTTTTTTATTTATTTGTTTTTACTGGGTATGTATACCAGGTCACTACCAGTTAACTATAAATAACGCAAGTAGATTGATCGTCATCGTCACGTGGTAAATCCATGAATGCAAATTGTGCATGCGTAGTGAATCGTATATATTATATATATAAAATGATCTACTTCCGTTATTTATAGTGTGTATATCATTATGTAACCTATTTTCGCAAAGTACTTTCGATTTCACATCGCGAATTTTTTTTACCGAATATACTGAAAATATTAACTTTTTCAAGTAATGTAATATACCAGTCGTGATATTTTAATCAATATAAACTAATAATTGTAAAAAAATACGGTATTTTAGAACTTTTCTTTTTTCGTCATTCGTTGTTTACAGTCCCTTTAAACCACACTGATTCAGTTATGTACATCACCCTTACTATACAGTCTGGACAGTGACATTATTTTGGAACACTGGTGTTAATGTTGAAACGCTAAAATTCAGTTATTATACGATTCGTACGTTGGCATATGTAAATAAAATAAAACACTAATGTTGCTGCAAAGCATTTCATTATTTCTCGATTTCGACAACCACAGATTCTTCGCATAGTTTTAAGGTTCGATACAATTTACATCAAAAGCTCTTTTAGAAGGTTCGACGTCAAACCGGTCTCCTGCGTTCCTAAAATAAAATGATGTTTTGTTTTGTTCGTAAAGCTTTATGGCACTTGAACAAATATTTGGCATTACATAAGCTGATGAATCCCAACAAACACATTCAATATTTCACTGTCTGGAAGTTGCCAATACTTTTACGCATTAAGCGTAATGGCTATTGTATGCGAACATAAAGAAATATTGAAATGCAGTAACAAAGGATGCAATTTAAAATCTAATTTAATACATTTTTTATGCATGTATTTGTGAATGTGTTATTTCTCTGTCATATAATAATAAAGAATATAAAGCACTATTTATTGCAAATACAGTGTTGATGTAAGCCCTTCAAAGAGAAGGGTATACTTACCCCTCAAAGTTAATTTAATTTCAATAAATTGTCGCAACAGCTATCTTTAATTTGTATGTATCCCTAATTTGTTATATAATACTTTTTATAAATGTTAGTTCTTAAACTACCCGATTCTTACCTTTAAATATGCATACAACAAACACATACTTTTAAGCATGACAATTGAACGCATATTATCATATTTCTATTCTATCGTTCTATTGTATATGTTATACACAATTTAAAGAATCTAAACATTTTATTTATAATTTTATTGACAATGCGTAAGTCAAGAAGTTTATTCCTAACAAAAAAAAACGAACATTTGGTAACGATATGCGATATGTAATCTTCATGTTTCCAGCCACTTTTTTGCATTTATCTTAACAATTTGTATCACAAAAGGAGCTTTAGAAATTATATTAATTAATATTGTATAACCAATTTCAGAAAATAGTCATCTGACGCAATAGTATTACTACATATTTCCAAATAACATTTAAATCCTCATTATTGTGCTTTTATATTTTGGTTCTATTGCGTTTGCATATAACACACTATTTTAGAAAGAATTTATTGCTCAATTTTTTGTTTGAATTAGAATAAAATGTTATAACCAATTCCTCCCAGTCGAGTTATATAATTAGAAAATGCATTTATTGTCTAATGTTTTCAATTAATTGTGGTGAGGTCACTATACTATTCCGCACTTCCGTCGTTGAACCGCATAAAAAACATTTAAATGTATTTTGGTTAGACACTCGCAGTATTAATTTAACACACAATTTGAAAAAACACCACAGCACAATACATGGACATTAAACTGCAGACTTAGTTGTAATACAGAACACCTTAAAATTGTCGGAATATATATCTTTCAAAAACAACCACGACACAAATAGTGAATGCAAATTTTAGGGTAATGATACCCAATATATCTGCAGTTTATAACCATCATGAAGAGAGACAGCGGTGAGCTTATTTTATAGTATTTTTAGATTTTGATTGATACTTGCGCATTAATGTGTGATCACGTCAAATTGATTCCGTTGCTTTTATCAATAAAGCCGATAGCATTTGTCAACATTTAATACAAACGGTCTACTTACAAATACAATTCCCGGTCGATATACTTCATCCTATCTGCCGCAATTCCCTTGCATAAATATTATCAAATACAGACAGAAACACATCGCTTTAAGACGTACATAATATGCCCACTTTGCGTGGTGTTTGAAACTTGTAATGATAACTTTGAATGGCCATTAGAGACCATTTGAGATATAACAATTGTCATAGCCAAATACATTTTGACGCCTCTGACAATCCTGTAAATAGTAATGTTTTGATGCAAATGCACCACTATCAACAGAATGTATTTCCATACGTCAGACAGAACACTTTTCACGCATTTATATACAGTGTATTCACGGACACATACACGCCTGTAGTGCAGACAAACCCTTACGTTGTGTATGTTGTCGTCAACTTAAGCAACAATTCGAAGTAGGTTTAAACAGTTGCTCTTTGTATTTAAATTGCTGTGTTGGGTAAACAAAAAGACGAAACTGCAAACATACGTTTTTTCACATCACTTGTGTTCAAAATAAGTAGAACAGAAAGATAACCTTTGAAAGCTAGGTTAAAAAGTAAACAGTAAAAATACACCGTTCAGTTGTGGATTATAAAAAAAAGGCGTCGGATAGCGTAATTAAACAAGCAAAACAAGCTTATTTCTAGATTAAGAGCGATGAGAGGATTTTAATTATCTATATTGCCTTGTTTTAGAAAAGTGTATTACTAATCCCGTATATGCTGCCCGTTTGTACATTTCCACTATTTTGCCGTCTGCCTATCTTAGTACGTAGGGTATCGGACAACAATTACGATGAGCGCGATTTGACTCCTTGTCTGGCTCATGGGGCCTTTGATGGTATTGTTATTTCTAAGGCTTCTATGCTTTTCTCTCAATTTAAGCATGGTGTTTGTTAGTTAGGGGTATAAGTACAATGTATGTGAGTGATGTAAAGCGCTTGGTGTGAATGGAATAGTTTTATACGATTGCCGCATGGTACAAACGTGGTAAACGTTATCGATTTCACCTTGGGCATCGAAATATATAGCGTTTGCATATCCGATAGATATATATTTACTTAATCAGTGATATGTGGTTGTGTTTTATGTCGTTGTTTTCTATTTTAGAAGGTTAGATACCATACAAAACGATGCCTTGTTAAATATTTTGTGAATGGCGTTTATATACTTTTCCAATATACTTTTGATTCTTCGGCAATAAATTGCAACGATTATGAACGCTTTCTTAGGTTACTACGAAGATACTGGATTTTACCCGATTTCGCCAAAATGCTTCCTGGCACGCTCATGCCAGTTGGCTAGTTAAACTTTCGCTTCGTTATACAATATGTATAAATTCAATGCTCCAGCTATAATAGAACATAATAGAATAATTGAACATAATTTAAGATAACCATAACAATCGTGTTTTGTTATGAGCGTTGTTTATGAAAATTTGTTTTGGGACATTTTACAGCACACATTGTATAATACTTACATTTCGGTTATTAAACAATAATTATATGAAGTGTCCAAAAAGTAATAGATCCGGTGCTCCTCTTTTTACTTACGTGTGGGTGTGTATGGGGAATACTTAATGCATTTGAATGAGATGTTATCCCATTTAAAAAACGTTAAGTCTTCAATGGCTTTTTGTGGGCTAGGGATGACTCTCCCCAGTAATTTAGAGTAGCTCAAGTTAATAAAAGACTTTATTGAATACCCTATAAATGTGGAAAGTGTCCATCTTGATTAGATTTTGCGGATTGCATTGGTAACTGGTTATTTATACTATTTGCAAATAGATTCTACTTAATACATCACACGCAGTCTTCCATTGTAAGTATTAAGCTTTTATTACATTTTGTTGACTTGAATTGAACGTCGTTTACATATCTGTGTAACGCTCCATATGAACTTTGCTGCGGATACTATTGATGAAATGGCACGAACGCAGTTAATGTATAACTTTTACATTTCAAAAAGGCGACTGTGTACTGTGCCTCGTGAACATCGAAGTACGTCAACTTACATAAGGATTCAATACCAGTACTAGTATAACAATGTCTGCAACGACAATGGCTAAAAATCAGAACGTTTAATAACACACAGAGTACCTCCTTATTTGCATAACATGATCTCAGTGACTCATTATTATGTATCTCTTGTTTGTTTCAGCTCAATTAGTGCTTATGTTCAGCATATGGGATACTTTGGTTATTTATTATTTTAAATATCGGTTTAAAATAATAGAAAGCAAAGACAATAAGGATACTAAACTTACATATAATATGATATAAAAAATGATATTGAATTGTCACCGTCTACAAAAAGCTGGGTTAGCTCGTTTCATCTATTGTTGTCAAGTTTAGAGGTATGGGTACACCAAGGGGTAGGACAAAAAGAAGTATTCTTGTCATTATTCAAACACAGAATTCAGGATTATTTTAATCAAAATATGAATTCACGATTAACGGCATCTAGTAGAGCTTTGTTTTTATAGGCATCTTAACATAAACAATGATTTAACAATGTACCTTACCAGCATCTCCAATTAAAACCACCATTTTGCTCTGTTTAAACTTAGAGTATCATCTCATCGATTTATAGTTGAATCTGGCCGCTGGTATAAACCTATTGCTATTCCATATAATGAAAGAAAATGTCAAAAATTTGATGAAAAATATCCTTTTATTTTAGAAAGTTCTTTATTAACTGACTTAAGGAGGAAATATATTAATAAAACGTATTGGCTGCGACCTTATATGCAAATTTTCACTCATCCACTAGAGCCTCTGCTTCCAATATAAGTGCATGTTCCAATACCTTTATCGTTTCCTATCCAGCCGTTTAAGACTCGTAAGCCCGACTGTATGCACATATCAATTAACAAATTGCCATTGTTATTAACACACTTGTATTGTGAAAATCTATGTAAAGATATATAAATTTCGTAATCCTGGAGTTTCGAAGAGTTTAAAGTAGCACTTTGAATTTTATTAGTGCTAGCCAATCGGTTTGTTGCTCGGCGCTCTCGGCTTGTAACGGCTGATGAATACACGCGTTGGCAGGGACCATCACTTCGTGTAAGTGACCTTGGTTTGCGAGCAGTCGAAGGACTTGTACAATAGTATGCTTATAATTACGTTTGCGTTAGATCAGTTGCTTAAACAATATGTGTTCTCGAAAATTAATACATTGTTATGATGTTTAGGACTTAAATTGACTAAGGAGACATAAAATATATAATAAAGTTAAACGTGGGAAATTGCACTTCAGTCAAACAAACGTTTCTCTCTTTGTTATTGAAAAACTAGTGCTCACAGATTGCATATGGGTTTCGTAAATTTTGTAGTCAATAATTGTTAAACGCTATCGGGGCTTCAATTTATGATTGCTATTCTGGGTATTGTTCAATTTCTGTATATTTTACCAGGGCGGAGTTTCCCTCGTGTTTTCCGTTCACCTCTGAGAAAACATTACGTATCGGATGTTGAACTTTTTTTAGATCAAATAGTTTCTGTTTCAATGTTGATGTTATTTTTGTTTTTGTATGTGATGGAATCTATCGTCTTTTGTGCAAAACTAAAGTCTGAGCTTAGTTGCCACACTGTATTGTTCATTCACATTATTAAAACGAATCAAGAACAAAAATACACCAAAACGACACTAGGTTCATGACTGTAACTGTAAACAACATACACACATCCGCCGCGTCTTCATTTCCTGATACAATGAGGCCATCGTCACTCAACTTAAGGTATTCCGGTATTCTGATTACTGGATTTTTTGTACTAGCATCGGTTAAGAAGCAAATCTGATGTGTCATTTTCAGCTCACAAGTAGACATTTGATTGGTTACTTCTACACACACTTTGTGAAGGACCTGTAAACTGTGAGTGGCCAGATGCACACACTCGTTACATGCGGACTATATGAGGACCATAACTAAATTGTAAATTTCAAACGAAGTACTCCTTTAGATGGGATTTATGAAGAAAACGTTTTGAGGACTCGAGTGTAAGTCTTCTCAAAGAAAACAGTCCTCGGAGTGTGGGTGTGTGTTTAGTGTTAAGGTAGCGCACCCGTAATGGGCACCTTTCCAAATATAATCTAATGTATTATTTTCTTAATCAGCATCATTTCACTGAACTACATGCAAATTTTTAGGTTGGCTTTCCTTGCTTTAAAAAAAAAATGATTTTTTTTCAAAACCACCCCCACGCTCGGCTTGTGTCCAGTTTATTTGCACACCTCGGGTATATGAAAATTCCATACTTCATCCTGATTTTCAAATATGGGCATGCAGTTGGTGTGTGCAGATGCAGTAAAGGTGTTTAAAGTTTCAACAAGATGAAATAAGTATTATTTACAGACATTAATTTTGTATGACCTTTATCTATGGAAGAGCGTAACTGGTTTCAGCCAAGTATAAATTGGGTTTGTTAAAAACATTAGCGCGCCCGTAATGGGCACCTTTCCAAATATAATCTAATGTATTATTTTCTTAATCAGCATTATTTTACTGAACTACATGCACATTTTTAGGTAGGCTTTCCGTGCTTTAAAAAAAATATACTGATTTTTTTCAAAACCACTCCCACGCTCGGCTTTTGTCCAGTTTATTTGCACTGGGGTATATGAAAGTTCCATAATTCATCCAGATTTCCAAATATGGGCATGCAATTGGTGTGTACAGATGCAGTAAAAGTGTTTAACGTTTAAACAAGATTAAATAAGTATTATTTTACAGTCATTTATTTTTATGACTTGTTATCTATGGAAGAGCGCCATGAAATGTAACTGGTTTCAGCCAAGTAGAAATTGGGTTGGTTAAAAACAGAGTGTCATAAAATTCAAAATAGTATCATTTAAGAAATATTGTGAACTTAGTTTTTATAGATACACTATATACAGCAAAAATACCAAGAAATAGACAGATTTACCGTTTACTTTTTGAAATAAAAATNTAGACTGATTTTTTCAAAACCACCCCCACGCTCGGCTTGTTTGAGTTTATTTGCACACCTGGGGTACATGTATATGAAAGTTCCATAATTCATCCAGATTTTCAAATATGTGCATGCAGTTGGTGTGTGCAGATGCAGTAAAGGTGTTTAAAGTTTCAACAAGATGAAATAAGAATTATTTTACAGACATTTATTTTGTATGACCTTTATCTATGGAAGGGCGCCATGAAATGTAACTGGTTTCAGCCAAGTAGAAATTGGGTTTGTTAAAAACATTAGCGCGCCCGTAATGTGCACCTTTCCAAATATAATCTAATGTAATATTTTCTTAATCAGCATTATTTCACTGAACTACATGCACATTTTTAGGTAGGCTTTCCGTGCTTTAAAAAAATATACTGATTTTTTCAAAACCACTCCCACGCTCGGCTTTTGTCCAGTTTATTTGCACTGGGGTATATGAAAGTTCCATAATTCATCCAGATTTCCAAATATGGGCATGCAATTGGTGTTTACAGATGCAGTCAAAGTGTTTAACGTTTAAACAAGATTAAATAAGTATTATTTTACAGTCATTTATTTTTATGACTTGTTATCTATGGAAGAGCGCCATGAAATGTAACTGGTTTCAGCCAAGTAGAAATTGGGTTGGATAAAAACAGAGTGTCATAAAATTCAAAATAGTATCATTTAAGAAATATTGTGAACATAGTTTTTATAGATACACTATATACAGCAAAAATACCAAGAAATAGACAGATTTACCGTTTACTTTTTGAAATAAAAATAAAAATGCAACATTCATGATTCGTATTTTCAGCAGTAAATCACCCAATTTAGCCATAACGTTGATTTAATTTTAAAAATTGAAAAATGTGCATACAAATTGCAACATATATTACAATAAACATATCTTATATGCTATATTAAATCAAATTACGCTAGAAAAGAAATAAAACGCGTCGCAAAACGTATGCGGTGTCGGCAGCATTCGAACTTGCGCGGGAAGATCCCAACAGATTTCTAGTCAAAAGCCTTAACCACTCGGCCACGACATCTACGCATAAGCTGCTGCTTAAATTAGATATCAATAAGTAAACAGGTAAAAAGGCTCTTCGATCTTGAAAGAAAAACGCGGGGAATCATTACGGGTGCGCTACGTTAAGTCCTCGCAACATCGGTAAAACATACGCACGCGCACAAACACATATATATTTATACACTTCTATTTATACTTCTATGAAACATGTTACAGATATTAACTACATATGCAGCATTTCATATTAAAAAAAACACATCATATTTATACGTAAAAGCTTGAACCAAATAAAGTAATATGCGTATAATGTTTCATATACACTATTAGTATGCTTATATTTTGATAAACACACACATTATTAACTAACTTCACCCATGTTATGAAAGTCATTTCCACTATACTGTAATGCAACTATCCCAAAAACATGAATGTATGCAAATCCTTGCATATTTAGTTATTTTCAAGACACGGAGTATACTCAGGTGGATGTTGGACATTTCCATCTTTGCCATTGTACACTTGAGGCAGGTCGAACATTTCGGTGGTATCGAAAAAGTTAAATGGCTTCAAAACAAACCCGCTCTCGACTGCAGTCGTCATGGGCATGTCCTCCGAGCTTGGAACATGTACGAAGCCAACCGTTACCCAGTTTACAATGTCATCATTTACGATGCCCTCTTCATTCAGCAGAGAACTGAAGTCCCCTTTCGTGTCGTACATTCGATTGACGTCAAATACCGAGTTCAAAAATCGTTCGGACTCCTTCCTTTTTGTGACAGCGCAGTTATATTTGGTAAATGAAATGGCGTTCATAGCTGGATACGCGTCCACCATCGTTTGCGTGGCAGTTGCCATCGGTACAATCGCATAGCCACGCTTTGCACCCCATCTGTTTCTATGATTTTCATTGACAACAGTCCAGTATTTCGGCTCTATCGGGTTCACTCTAAATCCAGACTCTGTTTGAACAGTTTCATACTCTAAATATCGAGTTTGGTTATAGCGAAAATACTTCGGTTTTGTGGTAATGGAAGGCTTCATCTTTCTAAAAGCATTCACTACGTCCCCAGATATAAGGTGGATTACCTCAAAGCTATTATTGGTATCAACAACGTCCAGGTCAACTTTGAAGCCGAACATATGGTCATAAATAAGTCCATGCGACAAATCTCCCACCCGGAAACAAAAGGATCCCTTGCATCTGGACTATCGTCAGTGCTAAGATTTCAGTGATTAGGATTATCCACATCCCAAAATGACGTCGCAATTTGCCCAGTTGCTTTCACTTTCGTTACGAGCTTGCCGTCGAGTTTGAAATGGAACTCTACGACATAATCATAGTAACCAATAAGTACTGCAACCCGAACAATCAGGTAAGTATCTTTTAGGCCAGACTGGTACCCAAAGGCCTTATGCCGCAAGAGTGGTCCCTCGCCATCACTCTCAAAAATACAAATCGACTTACTTGTAACGACTTGTACTGTTTGTTGTTTGTAATAGCTCGTATCTAGAAGATTGCCATGTTCAGGACAGTCAACAACTGGGATTGTCGTATCATAGACACCGATTCCATAGATAGTGTCAGTGAAGAACACATTTTCCCTTTCGAACGAGTCACTTCCGTATATCAAGGCAATATCATTGAGAGCTATTTCATACGCAACTCTTTGATTCTAAAACTTAACATCAAATAGTGCCGGACCACGCATCTGTCTCGTTGTGACTTCAAATGACCATCCCATCCACCCTACAGTATGCCCTTTTGATCGTGTACCTTGGACCTTCGTCTCGTATGTTCGTGGCAGAGGCATGTATGCGTTGGCTCGTAGAGGTTTGGAATCATCCCGACCGGTGTAGTACCTCTTTGCAACCGTGCCTCTGTATCCAGACGGAAGTATTAATTTCCTTATGGAACATGTGTTGTATGCTTCTAGAAGATATTGTGCAGTGGCAAATGGACCTTGGTTAAGATAATGGTAATCGTATGTGTTCAAATCACTGGAAGTTTGGCTTGTTGTGTTCATAACAAGAGCTAAAGGTAGCATGTCTAGAAGATGGGAATCCGCATCATTGCTTCCATGATTTAAATATACCTGCATTTTTATCTCGCGAAGGTTTTCCTTCGTCCCCGTTGAACCTTCGTATATCCACCAGTGCAGATCCTTGCTTTGAAAATTTGCGTTGTCAAAACTGTCTTGAACAAGAGGAAGAAGCACAGCTTCTATGGGGCGTAACTCTTCCTGTATCGTTTTAACTTCAACATAGTCGATCCCTCGGGCTACAAATGCATTTTCTCCAGGCACTGAAAGTGGTGTAACTTGCAAACGGTCTCCTTTATCTAAAGGTCCGATAACGTATTCCATAATGTCTGGTGGCGATGCACCACCACGATATACGATAGCTCTAGCCTGACGTCCGGGATAAAACCATTTCCGTCTTTATACTTCAATACTTCAGCCTTCTTCGGAGGGTGGATATCTATGGATTCAATGTAGATCAATTTTAAAGTTATATCTGAACCCAGTGTATTGTCAATTATTCCTCGTGCAATCAGTTCTTTTCGAACTCGTTCTATGTCTTTCCCCGTTAACGGAGCAAACAGTTCGTGATCAATACTTGCTATAAAAGAAACACGTTTGGAACAAACGAACAATTTGCCGGTGGGTTGGTGGGGTAATTTGTCGGTTTCTTAGTCGTCTGCTGAGTACCAGCCGTCGTATGCTGGTTTACGCTATTGCTGTTTGGCATCAGGCACTCTATCTGCATTTTGTTGCCTAACGGCCCGCCGTGATATGCATATATGCTTATAACAATTCCAGCTACGACACCCGCCGCCAATAGAAAAGCCCCAGCGAAAAGAAAACATCAGCCATCTCGGAGCCTGATGCCGTTTTTTTGCCACCTTCGTCAACTGAGTACATCTTGCATTAGTTATCTGAAAACCTAAATGCAAAAAAAGAACACCTTGTTCAAATATAAGGGTAAACCTGTATAATGCGAATGTAGTATATGTTTGATTGTGTGTGCGTGTAAGTGTTGTTGTTGTGTGTTAATTTATACATATAATCGTATTTCTGTATTTTATACAATCAGTGTTGCTATCCGATGTAGAAGAGATACTTTAAACAACAAAACACCATCAACAAGTATAGGTTACGCTATACTAACAAATCGAGTCATGTGGTGCTATACTCTCTAAATAAATTAAAATATTTGACTCGAAGGCATGTTTCACACTTTAGACAGTTGTTCTGGTTTAATCTTTTGGAGATATTAATAGGATAAGAATAGGTGTACACTACTAAATCACTGAATTATAATAAAGTTAGAGCGTATATTGGAACATTGCGCTGACACTAGTTACATTCCACTACAAAAAGGCCGAAAAAAAATAAAATGCAAACAAGACAATTTTGATTAGTGTCGAGTTATTTCTTGCTTTGTTCATCACATATCTTGTTATTGCTTCAATCGATTTAGCTGAGACTACCCTTGAGGAAATTGTATGGTATTGGGGGTCTCTATGTGCAAGATTTTGCTTTTATTTACGCTTTAAGTTGTCGCTTTTACATGGAATTATTTAAGGAAAATATTTAGTATAATGTGACTTAAGATGATTCACAATGTTTGTAAATAAAATGCCTTTACATGAATATTCAAAGCAAACACGGGAGGCTGGGCTGTAAGTGAAGTGAAAAAAAAACATTCAATAAATACTGCCATTTGTTGTTGAGTAAGATGAACCAAAGGTTGACATCTCCAGTGTTCTCCAGTGTTCACCCCCTAAAACAACGATTTGAGTCAATGTTATATTTTAAAATGAACATTTGATCGACAACTGTGCCTATGTAAATACATTTCCTTCTGGGAAAACAAGGCGTGTGCGTAATGTGTCGTCCCTGATTAGCCTGTGCATTCAGTTCAAGCTAATCAGAGACGACACTTTCCGCTTTTATGGAAGTTTGTGTTTAATGGAAGTCTCTTCTAATGGAAAAAAAAACTTCAGCGACAGCGCGTCAAATTACGTCCGTCCGGAAAACACGACAACGACTCGTTCTGTTATTTATTACGTTGTTTTTTAATATGATTTTGCCGTTGTATATTTAAATGAAAATATCTTATAATGAAAATTTCAAGCAGGTGGCACACTAGACAGTTACAACTTTAAATCAACCCTCTGATTAGCTAACCGTGCAATTATATAGACGTCACGCAACACCGCTTGAAATAAGATCAGTTTCAAACTGTATAATCAAGATGATTTTTTTTTTAATCTTGGTGTTGTTTTTTATTCAATGTTTAACGAGCAAAGAAACATATTCTCCTTATGCTAGTATATATGTTTAACTGCTTGTTCATGTAATTGTTAAGGAATTCGTAAACACGACATACATGCTTCATTTTCGGCTTTAACTGTCCAGTTATGAACAAAGGCATACACCCACCCAATGAACTAATCAAGATGTCAACCGCTTAGACCTGTCTACCAAAGAATTTAAACCGGTCTTCGACGTTGTTGTAACTTTATATTTAAATGGGCCTGAGGGTCAAGGGGACAGACTTTAAAAAATGGAATGACTACGATTGATTAATCTGCCAGTGAAAGGTGTTTATGTAAATAGTTTACCTTTACGCATTTCAGATGCTAATATTTCGAACGAGGTTAATGACCTTAAGTAAATACTGTAGTGTTAATATAGTTAACGGGAGAATAGAGAATAGAAATACATTTCGTGCTAGCGTTGTCGAATATGTAATTGAAGATAACGATAAATACTTTATTTTAAATCACGATTGTTCATTATTTATCCGAATTTTCTGATTATTGCCTTATTTAATTGTCCCCTACCAGTTTCACCGGAGGGGACTTTTGGTTTGCGCTCTCTCTGTCAGTCTGTCAGTCTGTCACACTTGTCTGGATCCTGCGATAACTTTAAAAGTTCTTCATATTTTTTCATGAAACTTGAAACATTGACAGATGGAAATATGGAGATTATGCACGTCATTTCATTTTGTTCCTACGTTAAGAATTCTGGTTGCTTTCGCAACAAATACTTAAACAAAATCTGACAATGGTGGAGCCGGTAGGGGACATATATTGCTTGGCAAAAGTCTTGTTTAGTATGAATTTTAGCAATATGTCTGGTCTAATGAATGTGTCTATGCTGAAAAAAATAAAAGATAACCAAACTGATTTAAATGAGAAATTAGCTTTAAAATGTGACTGTTTCGATAATGTTTATCAGTCTTTGAACAAAAATTTAATTTTAATGTTTTCATAGGATTTCTGATCGTATGTCTGATTTTTCTTATTCTGTGCACGGGAAATCATTTACGTCGAACAAATCTCACCTAATTAACAAAAATCGTATTGGTTTAAAACTGATGTTAAACTTGCTAAATCTAATTTTTATAAATACAAACTATTTAATTGGCCAATATTTAAGCTTATCGAATGGAATTTGTTTGCAGGCTAGAAGTAAGTATTGCTGTACGAAGCGCAAAGTTAACAGTGTATATTACAATATAGAAAAAAACTCTTAAAATAAATCGGATAAAATATAAATAATGTGGATGAATTTCTAAATCATTTTAAGGACATGTCAGCAATTCATAACGACAGTTGTTTTTGGGCTGATCATTTGTATAACTCAGCAGACGGTGTATCTATGGATTGCATAGTTTGTTTTGTGTCTATTTAAGAAGTAATTGATTTGATTTATTCTATGCAAAAACATACAGTGATTGATCTTGCGGGAAATTGTGCAGATTTGCATTTGAAAGACTGCGGGGATTTTATTCAGCCCAATCTTGTACATATTTTCAAGATTTTTTTATCCAAGGAATTTAACCAGAGTCTTTAGAAAAAGGAGCTATTGTTCCAATCTTTAAAAAGAGTGAACAGAATAATCCCTCTAATTATAAAGGTATCATACTGGCAAACGTAATGTCTAAAATATTTTCATTATTATTGCGTAATCAAAATAATAAGTGGAGTGAACGTGAAACTAAATTCAAGAAGCTTAATTTGAATTCAGAACTAACCGTAACACTGCTAATTGCATTTATATACTATGCTCTATAATTCAAAACAGCAAATAATATGAAACTACTGCGCATTTTAGATTACGAAAAACCATTTGCCACGATCATACATGACGCGTTGTGAGTAAAATATTTTCAGTGGAGATTTAATTGTTAGATGCTTAGTATGCTAAAGTAAATCTATTAAATTGCCAAATCCTGTGTAAACGATACTGCTCACAATTTCTTCTCGCAATTCTTTGATACCTTGATTTTTCATTAGGGGTCTAGAAAGTGGAGCCTATTTACTTCGCCGTATTTATTCTGTTTAGTTATCATATAAATGATAGTTAATATTTTCAGTAGCTAACATATTAAGATTTAGATAGTCTTTGATTATATATATTATAAATATTATTGTTTGCTTATAACGCGTTCTTTACAACAGATCCGTACAAGCCTATTGCAAATGTATATATACTTACTCTCTTAAATAGGGTCTAAAAATCAAATGTTATTACAACTTAAGTCTGTGTAGTTCGAACAAGGAAAGCAACAAATAAATATTGAACAATGAAAACATTGAAATAGTTGTCAAATTAACTTACNGACGAAGAAGTCTCATACAATAAAGGACATGCAAGTTTTATTCAATTGCAAATAATGTTATGCTGCACAGCAGAACGCTCCTTAAAGACCATATACAGTTGTATTTATAAAATCTTAAACAATCTTTAACATTCCTCGATCATAGTCATACGTTGGTTTAAGATTGCTTGAATAAAATGTTGACATTGAAATAGTGTATACTAGCTTTAAACAATTGACCATTATATACGACGTAAGTTTAACAATTTAGAAAGCTCGGTCAACTTTTACATTGTTTCTTAAAATTATTGATATGTACCTGGTATAAACAACGTATCCGGTTTTCGGGCAGCCAAGCTAACACTGACTGGGCGACAATTAAAAACGTAAATACATTACGTGTGCTCAATAATATGCATGTCAGTGGATAGCCCACAGCTTGATGAATTCGATAAGGAAGGCCAGGCACGAACTTGGCGTTCATTAAAAATGTAAATAAGTTAATTGTGCTAAAATATGCGAAGTGAATAACCCAAAGCTTGGTGAATACATGTGCCACAGTCAGCAGGAGAACGCTAATTCGCACAGTCATCTGTACATAATTCATTTTATGTAAACAATTATACAGGATATTTGAAAGCCTATAATTTAGTAANTATGCGAGGTGAATAACCCAAAGCTTGGTGAATACATGTGCCACAGTAAGCAGGAGAACGCTAATTCGCACAGTCCTCTGTACATAATTCATTTTTCATTCATTATACAGGGTATTTGAAAGCCTATAATTTAGTAATAGGCATATTGTAATTATTTTCATTTGTTCATAGTTAATATACAACTACCGAATAACAAATAGTCATCAATGAAACAATCAGATATGCTATGTAAATATTAAAATTAATCCGTATGTATTTCGTTTTTCAAATAACAGACAAGCATCAGTTTACATGTCGTGCCTTTGATGCTTCTCCTGTATTTAATTACATAAACAGTGTCGTGAACAAGCTTTTCCCAGCATTTGGGCAATACACAGTGTGGAAACATCATTGTCCCAGCATTTGGACAAGACACATTGTGAAAACATTATTGTCCCAGCATTTGGACAAGACACAGTGTGCAAATATCATTGTCCCAGCATTTGGATAAGACACAATTTGAAAACATCATTGTCCCCGCATTTGGACAAGACACAGTGTGAAAATATCATTGTCCCCGCATTTGGATAATATACAGTTTGAAAACATCATTGTCCCCGCATTTGGACAAGACACAGTGTGAAAATATCATTGTCCCAGCATTTGGATAAGACACAGTTTGAAAACATCATTGTCCCCGCATTTGGACAAGACACAGTGTGAAAATATCATTGTCCCAGCATTTGGATAAGACACAGTTTGAAAACATCATTGTCCCCGCATTTGGACAAGACACAGTGTGAAAATATCATTGTCCCAGCATTTGGATAAGACACAGTTTGAAAACATCATTGTCCCAGCATTTGGACAAGACACAGTGTGAAAATATCATTGTCCCAGCATTTGGACAAGACACAGTTTGAAAACATCATTGTCCCAGCATTTGGACAAGACACAGTGTGAAAATATCATTGTCCCAACATTTGGACAAGACACAGTTTGAAAACATCATTGTCCCAGCATTTGGACAAGACACATGTGAAAATATCATTGTCCCAACATTTGGACAAGAAACAATGTGAAAACATTATTGTTTCAGCATTTGGACAAGACACAGTGTGAACACATCACAGTCACATCAGTGTTAGGAAAATAATTCCTTAAGCAGGCACCATAACTCGGAATGAATAATAGTATTGACAGCGTGCAGCTTTGATCTGCATATCTTGCAAAATTGAACTAAATTTGCATTCATTGTTTTAGTAAATGTGACACTGAAAAAAGTGATCGGTTCATTGCATAACAATATAGAGGCTTAATGCTGGCCTAAACAAAAATTGCTGTTCTATGATGTTCGCTCTGTTGTAAAAATGTGCATGAGCGTGGTAGCACTGGAGGATATTGTGTTTAAGTGACGGATATACTACCAATATTTAAATAAATACAAATGTGCTAAAATTATTGAAACAAGAAAAAATGACAAGGCCACAAAACCAGGTTTTCTCTTCTTTAAAAAAAAAATATTTATTAAATTTTAAATATAATGCCATCCCAAGACAGTTCTGCATGAAAGCTAATGACACAAACAAATTAAGCGCAATAACTCTATCCAATCTCACGTAATTGAGCAAAATATGTTTTTGTATTTTAAGTCCAAGTGACCTTGACCTTGATCCAACTAATCCCAAATGCAATCCCAAGCTAGGTGTGCATGAAGGCTACTAACATATACAGAACAATCATCACATAAAAACTCAAGACATTGATCAGAAACAGTTTTGTTTCTAATTTAAGAAAGAGTGACTTTGATTTAAACTTAGCTGGTCACAGATGAAAATTCCAACCTAGGTTTACATGTTAGCTACCTACACACACGATTTCAGCACAGTATCACCATCAAACTCAATTTATTGAGCAGAAACCATTTTTCTATTTAAGTGGAATTGACATGGACCTTTACCCGACTGGACCCACATGCATTCCCATGCTAGGCCTGTATTTTAGCAGATTTGACACAACATTTCCATGCAATACCACAATCCAAATTAAAAAATTCACCGGAAACCATTTTTCTATTTAAGTAATAGATTCATTGACCGTAACCTGACTGGCCACAAAAGCAATCCCATGCTAGGCCTTCATGTAATCTACAAACCGAACAAATTTCATTGAAAAAGATCTATCAAAACTCAAGTAATTGAGGAGGCCTTTTTTTGTTTTAGTAAAAGTGACCTTTACGCCCGAAATACTATCCCAATTTAGGTCTATATGACAGATTGCAATATCCTTTGTGTAAACAGTAACAGTTTAGTAATAGTGGAAAAAGTAATACTAAACATTTACAATGCTTAAAATATCCATGTTATGCATCTTTTGCGTTACAAACACGAAACGATTGAATAATTTGTAGAGTTCTGATGTTTTCGTTATATTTTGTGACGTTACATGGATTGCTAGACTTTTACTCCAAGGGTCAGTGGTTCAAGTCCCGGTGTGGATTACTTTTGTTTTCTTTCTGTATTTATTTTTATACTGGAGCTATTTAGTTCAGATGTTTACATTTATCAATTTAAAGCATATAATGACAAACTTCAAAACATGCCAAAATCTGTGAACAAGTTCCTTTAATACTATTTTAATACAATCTTTTTTAATACAACACCAAAAGATTCTAGTGGTCGAATATTGATCCGCGTTTGATCGTTTTAGGTATTTTTCTCCAACGGTTTCCGGCACTGTTTGTAACGTGTTGCAAAACAATTAGCGTGACCTGTACTTCTGGGGTCATCAATCAATTTAGCAATATGATCATATATACGCTTGCAAAAAATATTGAATTTTATACGTTAGACATGCTTTATAAGTATTATTTAAAAATTGTAAAATTCATAAATAATATAAACACATGCATTAAACTGGCATTTTGAATAAGCCGTTCTGTCCATGGCAAAGAAAAATATAGTTTAAAATAGACCGCCGAACTTCGGTCTATGGTTATGGTGATAATGATTGTTCTCGTCCATTACTACAAAAGAAGGGCCTCGCGCTTCCCGTTTTTCAATACATATAAACTGGTATATTGTGAACTTTTTTTCCACTGAATTGCACAATGAAAGTTTATTAATCAAGCTATGGAATCAATTTATCAATAAACTTTCATCCAACCGTTTACAGAACAATCCTTATTAGCATTTATTGATGCGTCTGCTAATGTATTATAAAAGGCTCTTGTTCAGAGATTTTCGCATTTGTTTTACAAATTTCGTTCAAGGAATCTACATAAAATGTTATAATAAATGGATATAATAACATGGAAATAATATGTAATAACAATGTGCTTTCTCTGTCGGTATTGGTTTAGGCTCTTAACTTGGTCAACGTCTCCGCTTGTGGATAAAATGGTTCGTATAATGATACGAAGTCTTTGCATAATTCCTGTAATTTAGTATTTCACTGACAACTTTTTTAATGAAGTATTCACTCAAAACTAATTTAGATCAGGCGTTCTAATGCTTTCATCAATAAATATGTCAACTTGTGTAAACAAACTGCTCATTTGATTATAAAAGTCTCAAATTATTCGTAGATTGCATTGCAAAGTCATTTCTTAAACTGTCAACTCTATTAACTGCCCATTAAATTTGTTAAAGAAACCAAATTATGCGTAGGTAGTTTTTCCAAGTCATGTTTGATAGATCAATTAAATCAGTCAAATGCAAAAATAGACAATAAAGATGGTAAATTATGTAAATGAACATGTTGTTGTGTTCAAATATAAATTATTAAAGGGCATTGAAAAGTATGTTTTTACTTGGTCTTGACCTTTTTGGTCATGCTCAAATGTGGTAACACTAAGTGCACTTGTCCACCGCGAACATACACAAAGCGTACTGAAATATGTGCAACTTACTTTTAATTGATATAAAAAAAACAAGCAAGTAAAAATTAATATTGCATACTGGAACAGCACTTACAATAAAAAACCTTATTTGCTAAACAATAAGATTTAATTGTTGTGTTGTCTAAAAACTGTCGCTTTACTAGAAATCAAATTGTTTTAAACTAGTGCCATAATTGTAATGAAAGATATCCCTGAATTTCTACTTGCTATGATACCATTAAACGAACATATCAATGTAGCTGTATTTAAAACTTACCTAATAATATATTATTCCCATATATGCAAACACATAAACTTAAATATTGATACAAATAATTATTTTGAAATCTGCAAAGATGTGTTTATGCTGAAGTGCAAAAAGCCATTGTAATATATACAACGTGAACATGTATATCATTATTGCATAAATAAAAGATGTGACTGTGTTGAAAACCTAAATTTAAATGAAATCTTAATCTTAAAAAAGAACGGTGAAATCTTTTTTTATTTACGAAATTGTTTACAATACACATTTTTCTTAGAACACTACATGCGTGCCAACAGTTATTGCAAAACATCCATTTTCTGGTTGGCTTATTTTTTTGCAGGTATCTGCAATGTTGTATACATTTAATTAACAGTACTGTTCAATGTTGTATCAATTAAATGAGGTCAAATGTTCACGTATGGTTTTTTTATACACCGATGTATTAACAATCACCTGTCTGAAACACAAGAGTGTGGACATTCGAAAAAAAATACAGGCTACGTAAAGTTAAACAATAAAGGAAAAGTAAGCTGTTTGTTATTTCTCAATAATTTAGCGTATGTTTGTATTTGTTTACCATACACTGCTCCAGCTTAGTCATTCGCTTTTCTTACATTTTATGGTTAAAGGAACTAAAACACAGTTGCAAGAAAAGGGTCTGTTGAGGAAATCATTCGAGAAAAATAAAGCCTAAGTAACTGTCAACATATATTAAAATTGTTTAATAATGTCCATAGAAACATCGTGAATGTAACAAATCTTCTAGTAATATGTACCTCAATAAACTCAGAACAATTGAAACGCACATTTAAGTTTATATGTTTTTTGTAACGTCAATGTTTATACATGTGTTTTACTTCACATTAAACTTTTTTTTATTTCAAATATTGTTTAAATGTTTAAATAAATAAATTATATTTAAAGCAAAACATTATTTGAGTTTGTATTTCTTCCCGTTTTTTTTTCTTTGAAAGAACACACATTTTCAATTGTAGAATGCCATTTGGTAGATTTTATTCAAACCTTAATTACACATGTTTATTGTTTGCTTCACCATGATGCAATAGCAACTGATTTCTCGACAGTTAATACAATGTATGGTTCTCACATATCTANTGAATAAGTCAATATTGAAACCCATGAACTGTAACTGTAAATAAATATATGGGCCTGTTAATTTAATCGTCATTTTAGTTATGCGTTTGTTCATTACAATCACGTGTTATGGTAAAGAAGCTTAATAGTTATTATACAGATTGTTTTTAAAAATAATAAAAATACATTATGTTAGTAACAAGACGATCTATTTAACCAATGTGAGTAAGAGCACTTTCTAATTTAAAATATTGTAACATGCGGTATTAGGTGTCATAGCAATACCATTTACAAGTGATTTTGTTTTAATTATGACGTTGGACGTTTATATATCGATTTTGGAAGATCCGCGATTGGTTTCCATCAACAGTGTAAGACAGATATCTCACAGCTTCCATCAATTCACACTTAAGCGGCTATCACATCCACTATAATCACAATATATGCTCCCTAATGACTACATTGTCACATTTCTATCAGCATCAGATATTTATTTATGGCAAGTGAAAGGTACTAAGGTTCGATTTTCTGTTTTGAACTGTTAAATTGCATTAAAGGTCGGACGGGATAATGAGTAACATGAGTAATGATTGAGCATTTTTCTTACACATAAAGCTTTTGTTATGTAAACGTTCTCGATAAAAACGGTAGTATTGATTTACTGAAAAGCTCGATTAATGTATTAATATAATGTATGAAAATAACCCGATTTAGATGTTCTAATTAAAATAATTAAAAGTCACAATAAAACAGTCGACTTTTATTACGAAATGAACGGCAAATAGCTTGCGACCTACTTCTATTGGAAACTGCTTTCCCGCTATTGTGTGTTCCGATCCAAGGTCATCAAAGAGACCTAAGTGTATCTTGATACTGTACAGTCGGTAGGAGTAAGACAATGGCCCACCCCTAAAGGTAAACGAGTAACTATGAGGGTCAGAGTAGTTGACTTCAAAGGTCAGGTCATGTCGGGTATTTCGCAGAGTTCCATTTACCTATAAGTAAGTAAACGCTCACACATTAACAGCTTAAATATATAATGCTGAAAATGAATTAAAAATTTAAAAATAATATTTAAATATTAAAAGGCAAACACATACATATGTATGTATGTACCAAAATCGTTTCCATTAAATTATACTTCAAATCAACGATACATATTTTTACTTCAACATGTAAAATATGTTTTTTTTTTATTATTTGCACGTCTATGAAAAATCTGTTATAAAAGTACCCGTGATCCTTCGTATGCTACTGAGGAAAGGTTGGGATCATAGATCAAGAAGTCGGGGTCAACATTGATAGGCGACTGGTATTTTCCCTTCGAACATATCGAGTAAAGCTCCACATGCTTGCCCCAAAATTCAGGACCTTGTTTGAACAAAGAAAAATGTAAAATGTATTGGTGTATTATTACTATTTTATGAACAAACAAAAGGTATAAAGGCGAATATGTAGTCATGCAATAAATATAGTTTGACTTATTTAGTACTAACGCATGAACAAATGAACAATAATGTATACGTATTAGTAGACATATTCCACACTATAACGCATATCGCCGTATTCTCACTTATAATATATAACACCATTAGCCGCATACCCAACCAAGCGGAATGAATACTATTAAGTCATCATACCTGATGTGCCGCTACCGTACCCCCACCATTCGTCCCAGAGGTCGCGCTTATCACAGCAAACTGCAAGTAAAACATTTAATTTTGAATATATTTAATTAGTTATGGTAAGCCTTGTGCATTGCATGTATTTTCTTATGTTGTATAAGTAATTTGTCAAGTGCATTTTATTAATCACTAGTGGCAGGTAACACGAATTAAGCATATTTTCTTGAGTTACATTATTCCTACAATTAAGCTATTTATTACCATTATTTTGTCTTGATTCCATAGTTGTATTTTTTATGTTTTTGTTTTCAATATTTTATTCTCGAAGCATTAAGTGTTTACACAAGTACCGAAATACAGAGATTATATATATTTTTAGATAATGTGTAACTAATTACGTAACATAACGATAACATAGCTGTATTTTTTAATTAAAACAAAACTACATACTAGACTTCATTGGCTTGTCCCAATTGTAACGCTTAGACTTATTCATTTTATCATTATCATGTTTTAACATCCCACGAGATCTGATAACTCATATTGCTCCTTGATAGACAAGCACGTGACCAGAAGTAATGCGTTTTGTGGCATCACATTTAGCGTGACATTGGCTGCAACGTCGTTCATTGTTCTCTCTGAAAGTCAGTCAGCTATTCCGTGTGCACTTTTGAATTTTCATTATGTCTCCATATGATGTTTATTTTGCCTTTGCATTGCGTTCAGTTAGATTATTCAACAACAATTTTCGTATATGAGACAAATCTTAATATATTCATTGATATCAATTTCCTTGTGAAAACAACGTGTATACATTTTCTATATGTGAACGGAATTTACAAAAAAATAAAAAACAAACAAACAAAAACTAAATCAAGAGGTAAATGATGTTTTCTTGAGCTTATCGATTATATAGTTCTCGATATATGTCGCCAGAAAACACAATACATATCGTTTATATCGAATAATTATGTATGTTTTTTCAAATCAACAGCATTGAAGTTTTTCGACGGAGCTGATATAGATTGTTGCACTTTTCTATAAGCGTTTAATATATTTTCGGTATTTTGCACATTGTTTATTTGTGCATTTACGTTATGTATACCTGTTTATATATAATCGATAATATATGGACATGTCATCACTAATTGTCTTAGGAAGCATTTGATACAATTAATAGTTTTGCTTGAAATATGTTTAAGTCATTTCCCAATATATACGTGTCTCGCAGTTATATAAATAATCATTTTTATGGACGAATATATCAACGGTTAGGATTGATTTATACAGCTGGTCATTCGCATACTCTACATAATAACTCTACGGAAATGCCAGCAGCGCATTACTTCTCAAGGACAGCAGGGGAACTTTTTCAGGGCATCAGTGGGCGTCCGTCTCTCCCGTCATGTTCAACCTTTTCATTGAGAAGATAATGCAAAAGACTCTCCATGACCACCACACCTCTATCTCCATCGGTGGAAGACTCATCTCCAACTTGAGATTCGCTGATGACATTGACCTCGTGGGTAGTACCAGCAGTGAACTTCAAGATCTCACCAACATACTCTATGAAAGAGCAGGAGCATACGGGATGGAGGTCAGCACGGAGAAGTCAAAGATCATGGTAAACAGCACAACCAACACCAGTGCAGACATCACAATGAACGGCGAGAAGCTAGAAGAAGTGACCAGCTTCAAGTACTTGGGCGCATCCATGTCCAAGGATGCTACTAGTACCGCTGAGGTCCGAATTAGAATTGCCATGGCGACAGCAGCGATGGCCAGACTGATGTTGTTGTGGACAAGCAGTTCCATCAGCTTCCCCACCAAGTACAGGCTCTACAAGTCCCTCGTAGTCTCCATCCTACTATACGGCTGCGAGACCTAGACGCTATACACGTTCACAGAACGCAGGGTACAGGCATTCGAACATAAATGTCACCGAAGACTGCTCCGCATCTCCTACACGGAGCACAAGATCAAATAGTACGTCAGGAACATGACTGCAACACTCAAACGACGAAAGCTGGCTTGGTTTGGACACGTCACCATGCATGACTGTCTGTGCAAGACTGTTCTTCAGGGCACGCTTATGGCATGAACAGAGAGCAGTCGCCCCAAAAAATTAAAATAAAACTGTCAAAACCGATATTTTATTTTTATTTTTGAAAATTTAAAATCTCAGCCAATTTAACTTAATATATACTTGCATTAACCTTTAAGTGTTTTATATTTCGCATTACACTGTTGTAGAAGCTTTTATTATAATAGTAAACATACTTTTATATATATTTATAGGTAAAAGCACCTTTTGCATGTATATTGCTTTAATAGAGACTAAACACACCAGGTGTGTAGTGTAGTATAGTGTAGTAGTGGTGATGTTGTTGTACTTCTAACACTAGATTTCCTACATGTAGCACCTCGACAGTCCATAGCCTGCAATGCCATCTGTAAAAATGCTGGTTTGCTGTGGCATACATCTCATCTTTTATAATATTTTTTTACTTTGTATGATGTTCTTTGTTTTACAATAAAACTTTAATATGCAGTTTTAACTATCAATCAGTGTGATAGCAAGCAAACAAGCATTATGTTAAGAATGAGCAAGTGTGAGGGCTCTTTATCCAGTGTTGTTTGATATATACACTCAACAAAAGTAAGGATCAGTTTTTCTCACATATGTGATACGTATATCCACCGATTTACCCATTGGAGATAATTTTATCTCCAATGGCTGCCTCGTTTAAAAAAAAAAATGACGGACTACTTTTATCAAGGACTCGCATGCAGTATCTACGTCTATGATGGTGTCTTAGCGTTTATGATAAATTATTTCACTGAAAATATTATTTATCAACATCGACACTGGTATCCCAAAACTAATTGCTGTAATATAACATTAACGGCTTTCACATTTATCATACGGTACAAAGAACGGTACAAAGAAACAATTCATATACCCGGTCAATTATAACGTGACGTCAGCATCTTTTCAACCTTGATATTGTTATTTTTCTGGAAACAATGTAAAATCTTGGCTGTAAAATTGTGTAATAAGTTTATAAACATACGTTTGTTTATTGATTTTGGGATATTGATCATACAAAACGAAGGATTTGGATGTAAATCGTCGTGGCGTAACGGAAACAAATGGTGAAATATCTGGCAATTCGTTTTGAATGAAAATGATTTTTGGCTGTCAAACTTTTGTCGAAACGTTTTCTTTACATAATTTGCTTGTCGCATCTAATTAAGGTAAACATATAAAATCTACAGTATTTATGAGGTAAGAATTAATTATTATTAAAATTAAAAAGCAGGTGCGTACAAGTAGGGATATTTAGCAGTGAGCAAAAACCAAAACCCATGATTAATGTTCCAAGCAAAAGTTACATATTTTATGTTATTAAAACGATTATAATGTGAGAAAATGAATCTACCACAAACATTTACTGTACACTTGATTATGATAAGTAATGAATGCTTTACTTTAGTACCAGTTTTCTCGCAACAAACTCGGAGGGGCAAGAGTTTGATCCTCACTATCTCCAAAGACTTATATACTGCCTTGTTGAAGAGGGAATTTTATATATTATTCATTTGTGTGATTATAGAATTTTAATATAGAAAAACAAACACAAACGCCTTCAGTACATGGATTTTGGTGTTCGAGTGTACCTCCGATTCTTCCGCATATACTTTAACAATAATTACATCTTCCCCACAGAGCTCGCCGGCAATATCCGACACATTTTGAGTCAAACAAATCTTTCTAATAAAACTCTGCGTTTTATTGTTTTCCGAGGACACTACTTTCAGTTTAAAATACTCGAAATCATCCACCGGTATGGCGGACGCCATCTTGCCAACGGTGTTGAAAATCGGCTGTGTTAAACCCACCCATTGGCTAATGGCAATTGTTTTCAATAATAACGACCAATGAAAAAGACGATACAAAGCAAGCGTCGGGTTAAGTCCATGTTTTATCCGGGCATTTCAGGGAATAGGTAAAAATCGTTGACGAATTATATTTTTCAACGTTATCAAGTTGCAATTTCGGCGAAAAAAAGGAAAATAACAATTAGGTTATTGATTTTTTTTATTATTTCATTTTGGCAAAAATTATGGTCGGCGGTNTTTTCTTATTAAAAACCAAATGATTGACATATGCAAACATACACATATATTTAACAATTCGTTGTGAAGCTTGTGTGGGTGTTCATAATTTTACAACATAGTCTATGATCAATAATGTAATTATTGAAGCACATTGCAGTGGACAAGTTAATATAAAGTCTTTTATAAACAAGTATTTTGAATATTTCTAAATATTCAATCGCATTTGTCTTCAAGGAAACGTATGAAACACTATTTGCATAGAATTGTGAACAATTTAAATGGCGAATATAAGGCTGATTCAAGATTATAAACTGCATGATGGCATGCATTTTCTTTAAGAATAAATGCCATTGAAACGTATAAATTCACTTATTTGAACGTCACATCCTTTGTGGAAGAACAACATGTAACAAACGCGGACTTTCCTGACGCTCTTATAACAGGCAATTTCAATTATTTGCTTCAATTAAAAAGTAACATTTTGAATTTTATCTCAAATTTTATCTTTAAGTGTACACATTAGTTCAAATATCAAGTATAAACTTTTGACATACAACGTGTCGATTGTTTAAGAAATTTTAGCTATTCACGTCAACTGATTGCATCATGAAGTAGTTGTATTTTACAAATATAATCGGTTGTGACCTTTGTAGTGTGTATTATTAAGCTTGATTACAAAAATGTTAAGACGTCTTTAATTGTTAGTCCATAATCATACCAAAGCTAGTACTAGGCATTTGTAATGTGTGCGAAAATGTGGCATATGGATTGATATGTTGCTTAAAGAAGTTGGTTGTAACGGGTATTCATAATTTAGTCGAGCATTGTGTCTAATTAAAGAAACTACCAACACTACATGGATACCGATATAAGTGAAGAACATTTTTAAATAATCTCGCCGACAGGCGTAGTTGAATATCATTATAAAATATCTTTCCTGTGATGTTATATAAAAAAACTGATTGGATTTGTTTTACGAAAGATCGGATCAAAATAACATTCTTAATTCATAGCATTTTGTGTCTATAAAAGGCAGTTGGAAAACATAAACTACACTTTGTCCTTAACGAGGCTCATAAATCCGCACCGCTTGTTCAGCTATGTTCAAGGGCAAATAACACAAGAATGTGTTGATCACTGGCGATTAAAAGTGTCTTGCACATCTTCATTTAACAGTGATTTTAGCAGACGGATATACCGATACACCATCAGAGTGACATACGAAACGAAAGTACGCAAGGTAAATGTACATCGGTATGTACATGTAATAGTGGCGCATAATTCGACAGGAAGTGGTTACAGCAAGTGGTAACAGCATTTGTCCATATCATGATGACACTATGATCCGTCTTTCTAAATGAGACTAAAAGTCACATTATTAAAAAAAAATATCGTCTCGTGTGATAAATAAAATTAAATCTAAAATACTTTAAACTTAAAACTAATAGATTGTTGAAAAACATAACAATCATGATGCTTGCAACTGCGTGTTCCCATATAACTATAGCTATTTCTATATCACATATACAATGCAACACATTTCCAATATGCGATGTGTAAGTTTAGGTTGTATATTTTGTGTATTATTAAGTTTTCTAAAACTCATATATCTTTATCATAATCATAATCAAAGCGAATTCCAGGAAAAACAACGTTGAAAAGCGACACACTATATATTAACTATCATAACGGATATCCTTCTGAAGCCATTTATTATTCATAAAGGTCTTTAATCATATAAAAAATGTATTGATTGTACACGCATAGACAGTACTGCTGAGAGATATTAAGGCTGAATTTACAAGACTGGATTAATTATAGTATATGTTGTGCGATATAGCCTTAGGAACACGACCGTAATTGTTATGCTTAATTACTAAGATTTACATGTCAATCATGGATTAACGAGGGCATTTATTTATTTGTATTTCAAAAGTTAATCATAGCATTATTTTTTTAATAATCCACTTAATTTAAATGAATTGTCTTTCATATGGCAGAGAAAACTATGCTATTGCATTTGATCGATTCATCATGTGTGTAGGATATACACAAGGCATATTTAATTAAGGGATTGTCACAAAAGAGACGAAGAATACCCTCCGAGGTCACACAGCAACACATATAGCAAGCTGATGTTATAACAAAGTAGGCTTTGGATGTGGCAAGTTTTAAACACAGGGACGTGATTTAAAGGTCTTTCAATAGAACCCCTATACAAGACTGTATATACCAAATATTACACTATGGTTTCAGTGAAAACATTTTTACAGTTATGATATTATATAAGTCTATATCATTATTTGTACCAGCGATTTGGCCAAGTTTGAATCTGGGAGCAGGATTTAAACAAATTATGTGAAACATAGCGATGAAATGAAGCAAAACGCATAATTCAATGTAAAATAATACGTTTACTTTTCTACAGAGATATCACTTCAATAACAAAAAATGAAAAACAGACGTAAAAACAATGTTCATTAAAAACAAAAATTATTTGCAAATAAACTAATTAGGCGATTATAGTTATTATTTAATTGTTGGGGTTGGATAATGCATGTATAAAATATATAAAGGATCTGACATGAGTTGTCATATCATACCATATTTTATTAAACTAGTTCAGAAATTTTGTTAGTAAGCGAGACTTTGACGCATTTCCTGGACGAGTTTAATAAAATATGGTATGATATGACAACGAGTGTCAGATCTTTTTTATCACATGCTTTTAAACTAAATAAAATACACCTTAATTGACCAAACAATTGCTGATAGATCTAAAAGTTGTTTACTATCGTCATTTCATGTTGACGACGTCATTTCACCAAAATAAAGCCATGCGATTGGTTAGTTTTTGATTCTGTAGCCAATGAAAACGCTTACAAATGTTGTATTACACATGTGTAATATACAAAAATACGTAATGTCTGTATGACATTAAAAACAAGGTATAGCATGTGATAAACAGTTATATATGTTGCACATTCAAAGTGACAAACGAAATCGTACTACAACCATGCACAGGTACTAACGTTTTAGGGCAAAACCAAATGTAGTATTAAATATGTGGCATCCTCAATGCAGAAAATAACCTTTAGCAATGATATGCATCCCCGTTGATGTATATTGATTGGCAATTACGTGATGGAAATCCGATAGAAAACGTCCTGTCAGCCAGACCTCGTAAACTTAATTAATGACCTTCTGACTATACGATAAATGAAGAGGATTTCCTCGTAGATGATTATCTCCTTTGTACTTTAACCAGATCGACAACAAATGTGATTGTTTGGCTGCAAAATATACATAGTGTATGTCACAAAAAGGAATACATCATGTATTCAGCGTGTTAATATTTCCGTCTACAGGTTTGCACATCGCCGGATATATTTTACATCGAGCACCATGTGTGGAATAGTGAAGCACTTGTTAAAGTGCAATGCATATTTTGTATAATATCTTCAAAAAAATACCATAAAATGTTTCTAAATTTGATTAATTGGCATTAAGCATCTGCACAGAATTTACATTAACTCAAACATGAAATATGTCCTCTGACAATTACTTTGATAAAATTATCGACGAAAAACTGAGGAAATTATATAAAATTCAATACATTATAATATTGGCAACATTCTTCTAGATCCTATGTGTACTTGCTTTAAATTATTGGATGCGTATGGTCTTTATTCTGCTGTTATGGGATGGTGAAAATGAAAGACAAAATCATAATTAAATGGTTTCCAAGAATAAAGACATGCGGCAATTACTAGTTTACTTAAAAAAATACATGTGTGGGTAAACATTCAGTAGCAACCAGCATTAAACCAAAAACCCCGGAACAACAATCACAACCAAATCCAAATGCATTGATCAAAATCAGTCCTTCGCGATATTAAAGGAACAAAAAGGTAAAGAAAACGAGTTTTATTTTATTTTCAGAGAACAATGTAATCTGAGAAACAACGTAATTTATTATACGGTATCAACGCTCATTTAGGCCAACCTTCAAACTGTCTGTGTTTACCATTTCCCCCGGACCAGACGAAAACACCTCGTTCGCGATACAGCATATGCATGTATAAAGGGGACGTGTACATTGAAGCACTCAAATATGTATTTGAAACTTGTTATTTATTATATTGTAGTTTGTTGCAATGGAATTCTGGTGACACACACATAGATATGACTAATTAAAAGCAATAATTAATGCGATTGATTTAATGATCGTTGTGGTTAATGGATCATGGCAATTTAACCGATTGCACATAACAACATACACTTTTATCGTTTGATATGGATTTATGAATTACTATATGCATAATTATTCATATTACAGTTTGAACATATGGGTTGGAACACTGCTGTCTAATGCTATTTTGAAACCTTTTATTCATGCAATATACGTTACAAATTGTCATCGCGAAAGAAAGTGAGACACTAAAGTAATAATTAACTGTTTTCCTCAGTTCAAAGTTCTATGTTCAAAGTATGTCTAAACATTTCCAATGGCTTACGTTTGATCCGAAAAACATCAATACATATTTGAGTAAGAGGGTCGACGTCAAAACTCTATCTCTGCGCTCGTAAAATGAGATGATATATAAGTTATTTCGTTAAGCTTTATTGCACTGAAACCAGTGGGTGGCATTTTACATTTCTGTGTATGAAGCCCAAATTGACAATTGCAAGGTTTAAAAATATGACTGGTGAAACTGTGTTCCTTTATGTGGCGCAAGGAACGTTACATAAATTAAACAAAGAAAAAGCAAATACATTAAGTCCTAGCGTTTATCTATTTGCATTTTCTAGTCATAGCGTTACATCTGTGTCATATATGCATATTCACCAGAAAACATAATTTGGAGAAATAACAGTGATGACGCATGTACTTTCGTATGTGTATCACAATTCCGGGGTCTGAACATTATCATTTAGATACCGAAACACATACAGATTCAAAATGTGTCCATAATGATTCGCCCACACACTGTATTTACTAACTTTGAATAGACATTGGTGATACCACATGTATTGGAAAAAAATGAAACAGACAAATATGTTAAAAAGATACATCTGTGGTCACCGCCTTGGAACGGTTAATTCAAAACACAAAGGGGTCTTAAACCGGTTTAAAGAAGCTCAAGATCTCACATTTTGCCCTCAAGTATTCACAAAACATATTATTTTACTTTAAAGTCATCATATAACAGATGGCATCAACATTCAAATTGCAGAAAAGAGAATGCATTTCAATTAAACTATTTTAACACTACAAAAGGATTGGATACAAGTCACCAGGAATGTAACTTGCTGAGGCACGAAAACGTAAAACAAAAAACGGACATCATCTTCATCTCGTCATTGATATAAAAAAAGAGACAAAGCATCAAAGAGTTTGATATTTGTTGTTGTTTTCTTTCGTTCAATATATGTTATTATCATCGTAAGGGTGTGTAGGGGTTGAGGGCATCCCACTCCACGCCGTACATAATTTGCAAGCAAAATATGCATATTATATTTTTTTAAACATTTGATCATCAATAGCTTCAACATTAAAACACAAACAATATTTGTGAGGGTCGATGGCATCCCACTTCACACCGTACATAGTTTGCAAGCAATGTTTGCAAAGTAAGACAAATTTTAAATGTTTGATCATCAATAGCTTTTACATCACAATTCAAACAATATTTGTTAAACAAATAATTGGCAAAACATGACTTTTAAAGTCCCCTATCACAGCTACTGCAAATAACACTTATTCCCTATCTTTACTTTGACGTAAATCATTATAAAAGTACATGGTAATGCAAGGGCAGGTATGATTAAGCTGCTTAAACAGTGGGTCTAGTTTCGATAATTTTACAATTGTTAATAAACATTTTGATCAAAACAAATATAAACGGTAAGCATGCATTTGTATTTGCATGCTCCAATAGAAAGGAAGGCATAAAGGAAAACACTTTTACTATTAACTTATTGACATGCTAACATTCCCTAAATATATGTTTTATAGTTTCACATTCAGTTTGACAAAAGGTGCAGTTAGCTGAAGTGGCATATCCAATTGTTAATAAGAAGGAGTTTGTACCTATTATTCTATGTACAATTCTATATTGAAACCACTGTAAATTGGTATCTCGTGTAATATGAAAAGGCATAAAACAAATTTGTCTCCATTCTTTTGTTACAATACAATTAAAAATAGTCGACCATTTATTTATACATACTGGCGAGGAATCATTTTTGGTAATTATATCATACATTGGTTGTGTACCTTTTGTATTTACTAAGATGGACCGTAGGCTTGTGGGAATAAACGGCTTCATAAAACAGTTGTCAATAGATTTGCTCAGTGTCTTGTATTACGTAACTGCATTAATAATGCCTAGGAAAAATAAACAGTTTGGTTTGAATTTATAAACTTGGAAAAATCATTAAAGCTCTAAAAGGTTTGAAATGCAGCATTGCGCATCAAGTCTCCGATAAAATAAATGCCTTTATCAAACAATGATTTAAAAAGTACAAAAGTTATGTCTGGGTTATATAATAATGGATTCTAAAGATAAAGCTGATTTTTTAAATGGTCTGTTATACTAAGTTCCACAAATTATTTCAATGTATCTTCCTAAAATTCATTTTGAATCTTGTTAATTAAGTTTTCATGATAGTGACTGCCTCAGTTGTATATTTTTTGAAAATCAATCATTGTATTAACAATATGTATCCATTTTCCATTCCCAGTGACACATCTTCATTCCTAGTGACACGTCTCCATTCCTAGTGACACGTCTCCATTCCTAGTGACACGTCTCCATTCCTAGTGACACGTCTCCATTCCTAGTGACACGTCTCCATTCCTAGTGACACGTCTCCATTCCTAGTGACACGTCTCCATTCCTAGTGACACGTCTCCATTCCTAGTGACACGTCTCCATTCCTAGTGACACGTCTCCATTCCTAGTGACACGTCTCCATTCCTAGTGACACGTCTCCATTCCTAGTGACACGTCTCCATTCCTAGTGACACGTCTCCATTCCTAGTGACACGTCTCCATTCCTAGTGACACGTCTCCATTCCCAGTGACACGTCTCAATTCCTAGTGACAAGTCTCCATTCCCAGTGACACGTCTCTATTCCCAGTGACACGTCTCCATTTCTAGTGACAAGTCTCCATTCCTAGTGACAAGTCTCCATTCCCAGCGACACGTCTCCATTCCTAGTGACAAATCTCCACTCTTAGTTACACGTCGCCATTCCCAGTGACACGTGTCCATTCCTAGTGACAATTCTCCATTCCTAGTGACAAGTTTCCATTCCCAGTGACACGTCTCCATTCCCATTGACAAGTCTCCATTCCTAGTGACACGTCTCCATTCCCAGTGGCACGTCTCCATTCCCAGTGACACGTCTCCATTCCTAGTGACACTTCTCCATTCCTAGTGACAAGTCTCCATTCCCAGTAAAACGTCTTCATTCCAAGTGACACGTCTCGATTCCTATTGACAAGTCTCCATTCCCAGTGACAAGTCTCCATTCCTAGTGACAAGTCTCCATTCCCAGTGACACGTCTTCATTCCCAGTGACAAATCTCCATTCCCAGTGACACTTCTCCATTCCTAGTGACACGTCCCCATTCCTAGTGACAAGTCTCCATTCCCAGTGACACGTCTCCATTTCTAGTGACAAGTCTCCATTCCTAGTGACAAGTCTCCATTCCTAGTGACAAGTCTCCATTCCCAGTGACACGTCTCCATTCCCAGTGACAAGTCTCCATTCCCAGTGACACGTCTCCATTCCCAGTGACACGTCTCCGTTCCCAGTGACAATATAAAGAAGTGAAACTCCAGAAGCTGCAGCAGTATTGCATTTATATCATACACACCTTCGTGGTCCTTTATTTATGGCAAGGAACCAATTGCCGAAACGGTACAGTACGGCACAAAACGAAACAACATATACACATAGTAGAATAAAGCTGGGGTCACCGCCTTGGAACTGTCAATGATAAGCACTGGGGGTTTAAACCGGTTATAGAGCGCTCAACCTCACACTTGGCCCTGCAATATTCATGATACATATGAGTGTAAATAAAATTTAACCTCATAGAATTGCAACTCAAATTAAAAAGTAAAAAAGGGAAGTCTTATATTTTATATATTTATATTTTATTCATAAATACGAGTTTAATAGTTATATTATCCTCGTTAAGAAATAAGCCACAATAATGGTTGTAAAATTCAAAATTGCATTGCTAGGTTACTTATGTCCATATTTAGCTAAAACAAGTACCGATAAAATTGTTTTAATGATTTAAATTTAAGCCAATGTAAATAAAATATTATAATTTTATTAATCAAAATATAAGTATATGTTCATCATATGATTAATTGATTATAATGTATTACTTAAACTTGACTTCTCGCTCTCTTGTAGATTCGGCTTTGTTGTGTATTATGTTATAGCTATAACATTGTTTAATAAATGCTTAATACTCTAAATAAATTGTCCTAGACCATTTCATGTATTTATATTTTATTTAACAACTTATGAAATGTAATACTGATATTATTTCATGCCTTTATATATGTTACTATGTTTTTGAACATGTGTACTTATGGGCAGTATGTCTATTGTATATTTAATAAACCAAACCAACCATCAACTTTATTCACAAAAGTACATGCGTTCAATTGCATGTGTAGTAACTTATTTAGCACTTATTTACAGGGCCGTAGTTGGTTAGAGCAACGGATTACAATTCCGAGGGTCGCTGCTTCGTCATATCCCGACCAATTTGGAATGGCCATTAAATTATGAACACCGCCATTTCATGTCTTTACTCAATTTCACGTACGAAAGTTGTCATTTGCTGGCATAAGTATTTGCACTAATTACTGTTAGACAAGCTTACGCAAGAAGTTCGAAAATATTAACTGATCGTCGTTATAACTCTAAACTCCTGTTGAATACGACCTGAATTCAACGAAAACAAAATAAACCGATTGATATACGTGTATTATATAATGTCTTAGCCTATTCAAAACGTTATAAATAACTTTTATTGGAAATTGAGACATAATATTCGCTATTGAATCTGTCGTTGACCTTATGATAATGCTTCTAGGAGAGTAATCAAAGTTATTTCTTATGATAAACGTTTTAATTCATTTCTAAAGAAGATGGATAATGATATCAATGTTATCGCTTCAATCATCAATAATGCACCACATTCCAGAATAACTTAATTGAAAACGAATTCAATAAGCCAGAGTGCTAGCAGCAGAGATCGCTATGTTTCAAGGGAAATAACGATAATTTGTTTTACATTTATTCAGTTAAAGTGATACATGACACACCAAATACACGTATACAATGTATTCAACAACATATAATATAATTGTTTTGTTAAAAAAAGTGCATACAAGATAATTTAATATTTTAGAAGGGTTTCAATTCTACAGTGCGTATTAACACTAGAGCTATACTTTAAACTATTATAAATTCAAACAATTAACTATATAAATGCTTAACTCCGATTGCAATCGTCGGGAATAAATTGAAATAAACGCAATATACGCACTCGTTTCATTCCAAAAGGTATCACCAGCTATGCATAAACTATATTATTAACAATTACACAATGCTTTCTAATTGCAATGTATGTTAAGTATTTCGGTCCGTTTGTAACAAGTTTCAGACGATTTCGAAGGTTTTATGTATATATATATTTATTAATATTAGGGCCATTGATATATGTTTAATCAATGGTTACCGTTTACGATACGAAACTTTTTTACGCATGCCGATTACCATGTTACAAGTTGAAAGGTAATCAGAACCAGGACTTACTTTCTCTTTTAACTCTTGATTAAGATTGTGTTATGCTTCTTCAGCATCTAAATCTTAGTGTGTTCTTTCCGCAAAATAAAATCGTGGGATTCGATAAGAATAAAATAAAGGCTATTCTATTTATAAAGTAAAACTATTAATCATGTCTGTGTTGTATTTATGCAGATGATTTGAGTCTGGTAAGTTAATCAAAGTCTTTTGCATTACACCATCATGCACTATTTAATCCAAATTTAAATATATTTTCACATATGTATCTTTAGTGAAGCATTTGTCTAAATACAAGCTTAGTGCATTCGTGTAAATTGAGTGCATTCATTTATATGATCCACGGATTATAATTGTGCATGAAAATTGTGCATTAGTATACATGGGCCTCTTCTGTACACCTAAATTCAATCCTTAAATACGCCATACCATTTCACTCTTAAATGGCATCATGGCATCAAAAGCCAGCTGTTGCAAAGAAGAAACAACTCGGTTCATCCAAACAGTGGAATGTGTTTGATGTAATTTTACACCAATAGTGGAAAACCCGTTAGGCAGTGGATGTAATCCTTGGCTGTATACCGCTTTCTAAATGAAGAAAGGAATGCAGACAATAACATATTATTACGTTTGCTTCATTAATAATGCATCATTAATCCCGAAATAAAATGATGGTTGGTTGAATCGACATATATTGGGAAAAGGATAACGCGTATGACGTGCGGCTAAAAGATACGTTCTGTTTATCTTTAGAATCATCACCTCTCAATACAATCACAATGCCAAAACACAATCACATTCCATTGTGAGGGCTACTTGTTATCGCATGCAATATCAAAAGGCGAACACTAATTTGGACGTTTTGAAACAATTCGTATCCATTAATCTCTAAATAGCACATCGACTAGTATATGTGTTTTCATTCCTGAGATCTATAGTCTATATTAAAAAATTGTAGTTTACTCACTTAAATACATTTATAGCATTACAAAAGTACGCCAATGGTAAGGCAAAATTAATATCACTATCAGCCGAGTCGAAACGACATAATTGTGATAACGGTGTCTGATAATACTTGCTTCATACGGAACCATCAGGTTAATTGTGCCTTTTTAAAATCAATGGTTATTCAAATGTTAGCCTTTAATTAAAAAAAAATCTAATTATTATGTTTTACATCGCGTATGACGATTTTGCAATAAAGCATAAGTATTGCTGCGATAAGAGTAACAAATATACGTAAATCTGTTGTACATTTGGAAAACTCATAAACACCGACTTCAATGTACCTTTTTCACCCATCGTTACAAATCAACCGGAATTTGTTTGAATGTCACTCATAGTTCACCCTCATTTAATACCACATGCCCCTTAACATAATTAATTCAACAGCACCAAAAGGGGCCTTCAGCGCATAGTTGTCACATACTAACCTTAATAGCGCGCACCAAGCCATACGTGGATGTATCTTGGGGTTGATTGTGGTATTGTTTGGTGATCAATTACACTATGCACTATGCGGATTGAATTCTAAGGATCCGTTTCATAACCAATACGTTTATCACAAATAGTAACCTGATCATTTAACATCTAATAATTACAAGTATTTATATATTAAATCAATGACGTCTGAATATACATGTATGACAAAGTGAAGACATACTCGTTGGAATAGACAAACTGTCATAACTGACTGTATCCTATCAGTCGCCGATTGTTTTGACACGTTTAAAAAAACTGCGTAGGTCAGTTCATTGAAACGAGCTGATTTTGTTTTATCTAACGTCCTTTACTCAAATGTACCATGACGACAGAATCGCTCACGAACCAGTTCAATATTAATCGTCGTATTATCAGAGCGAGTGTTGGCAAAATCTCAACATAACAGCAATTTTTGGGACTCGCGATCTGGCATAGTCTTCCCGATTCAAATATACAAACAACACAAAAAAAGAGTGACTTAAAATTTAGTCAACGAATTTGAGTGGTTACAGTACTAACAATTGTAGGATCAATCCTGTTTAAAGACGCCTATACTCTAGACTACATTCATAATGCATACCCATTGAATATAAATACAAGCTCTAAAGCTACAACAAGTTAGCCAGTAACGTGAAACAACTAGTGGAAGTGGTATACGTATTTTGTTTATCCTATCATTTTCTCCGAAATTTTTGAATTATACAAAAGAAAATGGCAGAACTTGACAGATAAAACTTGATAACAATCAATTGACGTCAAATAAATTAAAAAAAAAATAAAAAAAAAACATGTTTTGCGCGTGATAGCTTTATCTTAGCAATTCTGAAATAAATATACTTATCGGGGTTTTATTTGAACTATTTACTTAAGATGATGGGATAAAATCGAAATACTTCAAAACCATTGTAGCACTTAACTTTTTTTTTGTAGGCAACATACATTTATTTAAGTGCTATATAATTCTTTGTTGAAGTACAACAACGAAAACATAAGAAATAATTTGACGCATCGCACTTCATATTGGTGAACCCACAATTGCGTAATGGAAATCACATAAAACACGTCCTGAAAGACAGACGTCGTAAATAATATGATTATCTCCCGGTAACCTACATCTTACAGCCGCCAACAGACCCCTCGACTTATAGCAGATGTAAGCATTATTGAAAGCAGCGAATATGGTTATAGAAAGGATTAAAGTGGATATTCTTCGTATTGTTTTAGTTTGTTAATTGTATAATTGTATTGACATTTAAAGATGTTGGTTTGCGATTTATTAATATTATGAGATGAGTTGCCGTATTCGTCACGTACACTTTTGCATAATAATTTGACCAGTTGCAAAACCAGTGTTTTTCCTTCATTTCTGTTTGGCCACGTATTTAACGTAACCCAGAAGTGTCGGTATAGTCTAATTAGAAAACAGTTTTGGTCGTTTATATTATTGATATGTATACATTTATATTAAACTTACAAATCGTTCTTAAACATGCTTTCGTGTTTGTTCTTCACAATATAGTCTGAATCAAATATACTACAATACTTAAACGATGTTAAACTAAGTTCCGGTAAAATGTATGCATCGTTAATGAACACTTCTTTGACACGTGTAAATATTTATTTGCAACTGTCTTCAAGAAAAGGTATCAAATATTATTTTCGCAAATGTAAACAATTCAAGTGGTAAATATAAGATATGGAACATATTCAAACGTGTCTGTGATTGTGTTAGTAAACAGCAGAATTACATGCACTCTCTTTAAAAGCGAATGCCATTTAAACCTCTGCATTCAAATTTGTTTCACAATAAATTCAAATTATAAACAATAATTTAAAGACAATCACCTGCAAGACAACATACAGTTTGTTCGAAAAAAAATATATAAAATACTCGCCATATTTTACTACAAAGACTACGTACATCAACCTTACTCTACAGTCTGGACAGTCACATTATTTTGGAACATTGGTGTCTAATGTTGAAACGCTTCAATTCAGTAATAATACGTTTCGTACTTTGGCATATGTAAATAAAATGAAACACCAATGTTGCTGCAAATCATTTCATTTTTTTCTCGATTGTGACAACCACAGATTCTTCGCATAATATTAAAGTTTGATACAATTTACATCAAAAGCTCTTTAAAAGAATCGACGTCAACCGGTCTTCCTGCGTTACTAAAATAAAATGATGTATTGGTGTTTTCGTAAAGCTTTATTTCACCTGAACCAATAATTGTCATAACATAAGCTGATGAATCCTAATAAACGAATTCAATATTTCACTGTCTGGATGTTGACAATTCTTTTACGCATCAAGCGCAATGGCCATTGAATACGAACGTGAATAAATATTGGAATAAAGTAGGAAGGGCTGCAATTTAAGTTCAAATTTAAAACATTTCTCTGTTTCATGCATTTATCTGTGAATGTGTTATTTTTCTGTCATGTAATAATATACAATATAAATCATTATTTATTGTAAATACAGTGCTGATGTATGCCCTTCGAAGAGAAAGTAGTAATGACCATTCAAAGTTAATTAATTACAATAAATTGTCGCAACAGCTATATTTAATTTGTATGTATCCATAATGTGTTACAACTGCTAATATAGGTTAGTTCTTAAACTGGTCCAGTCTTACCTTACAATTTACATACAATACACATAATATTAAGCATGACACGTAAACGCGTATCAGCCTATTTCCATTCAATCGTGTATGTTATACAAATTTAGCAATCTTACCATTATATTTATAATTGTATTGACATTGTGGAAGGCAATAAGTTGTGTATTCCTAACAAATAAACCGAACATTTGGCAAATGAATGTAATCTTCATTTTAACATAACCACTTGTTTTGCCTTTATCTTAACAATTTCTATCACAAAGGGAGATTGATTAATTATATAAATTAATATTGTACAACCTATTTTACAAAATAGTCATCAATACACAGTAGATGCAATACCTGAACATAAGACTGCATAGCAAGTTGCAAAACAGAACATCTTCAAATGATCGGAATATATATCTTATAAAAAAAAACACGACACAAATAGTGTATGCAACATTTAGGATAATGAAACCCAATATTTCTGCAGTTTATAACCAGCATGAAGAGAACCAACGGTGAGCTTATTTTACAGTATTTTTAAATTTTGATTGATACTTGCGCATTAATGTGGGATCACGTCAAACTGATTCCGTTTCTTTTATCAATAAAACCGATCGCATTTGTCAACATTTAATACAAACGGTCTACTTACAAATACAATTCCCGGTCGATATACTTCATCCTATCTGCCGCAATTGCCTAACATAAATATTGTCAAATACAGACGGAAACACATAGCTATTTGACGTACATTATATGTCGACCTAGCGTGGTATTTGAAACTTGTAATGATAACTTTAAATGGTCATTTGAGATATACAAATTATTACAGCCAAATACATTTTGACGCCTCTGACAATCCTGTAAATGGCGCTTTAATATAATTTTGATTCTTCGGTAGTAAATTGCAATTTTTATGAACACTATCTTAGGTTACTACGAAGATACTCGATATTTACCGATTTCGCCAAAATACTTCCTGGAACGCGCATGCCAATTGGCTAGTTAAACTTTCGCTTCGTTAAACAATATTTATAAATTCAATCCTCCAGCAATAATTGAAGATAATAGAAAAGTAGAACATAAATTAAGATAACCATAACAATCGTGTTTGTTATGAGCGTTGTTTATGAAAATTTGGTTTGGGACATTTTTCAGCACACATTGTGTAATACATGTACTTTTATTTCGGTCATAAAACAATAATTATGTGAAGTGTCCAAAAAAGGAATAGATCCTGTGCTCCTAATTTTACTCACGTTTGGGTGTGTATGGGGAATACTGTATGCATTTGATGTTATCCCATAATAAATAATAACAAAATCAAATAAACACAAACTGTTTCCCTATGATCGGTAAGAATATAACGACTCATTCTTCTATGTCATTACATGCCAAATCAAGTTCGTCAATGGCTCCGTAACACACTAAACGACGTCAGAATTAAATAATTAAATAAGAGGATGAATTGTGTTTCCCTCTGGAACCAAAAATTTGTTTCTTCGTATTAACGTTTTCACAGCACAACAACTATGTTGATGCGAATGTCTTAAACAACTTGGCATTAGGTTAACCTAATTATGGCGCACGCGTTTAATTGTATTTTAGTTAAGGTTATTGCACAATAAACCACTGTAAAACACAAGTTTACAGTTTTTCAAAATATTTTGTATGTTTGATGTGTTATGTTCTACCCAAAAAGTTCCGTATTTGTGGCGCAGATCGTACTGATAATGTTGCTTCAATTATAAAATTAAAATTATCTAGTTGCATGCCTGTGTGGTATAAACTCAACTCAAATCAACCTAACTCGCTTTACTTAGTAAATTAATGCCACACAACACGAATCATAGATTCAATTTGCGAGTGGTTTAGTAACTTACAATGTGGTACATAGCCGCAGCTAAAACTAATAATGTTGGCATCTGTAATTTGCGAATAAATGTTTTCATTACTTATAATTTTGATATAATAATTCATTTATCTATATGCATTCAATACATTATATATTGATACGTGAGCGTTTAATAAGTTACAATATTGAGCTATTTTAGAATCTGTACTAATCAAGGTCAAATTACTGACGACACAAATACATTCATATCTCCCTGCAACACGTTGATGGTTCGGATAAAAATAACAACCATAGTCAGATTAACTGGCTTCACAGAGACACATTGCAGAGGGAATAGAATTATGATGCTATATGTGTACTGCAACTAGAAAAACTTTCCGGTATACAAATAGCAAGAAAAAAATCTCGTGCATGAAATGTCGCCGTTTGTGGCATTAGGGATGTAATCCTAAAAAATGCATCATTTATGCGGCTGTTCGTGTTTCGTCTTGTTTATAAGTAATCTCATGGCAGTTTGTCGGCATATTCACACTCTTCCTATAGGGGACACTTATTCATACCTGTGCATGTGCGATTTACAGTTAACACGTGCACATGCTTTATTCCGGCAACTTACAACGATATTACTTTCAGGGTAGTATTCTCACTTTTCTCCCCAACATTAACATGTTTGGGGTAAAGCCAGTACTTCTATTAACCAACGCCCTGATTGCACCTGCAATCTGTGGCATTTTCATCCCACTTGTCTTGTGCTTTCCCTACAAGGCAACGAACTGCATCCATGAGTGATGGGTGTTCTGTGTCTCTTGAACACAGCCTGGAACAAATTACTCTCGAAATGCCGGCCCTGATCCGAAAATAAATGGAACGGATATCCAAACCGAGAGAAAAAAATGTATCTTTCGCTGCATTTGCGGTAACATCTGCTTTTTGAGAAAGCAGTGGTACACACACCATACATTTTGTAAACTGGTCAATCATCATCAAGCATCAATGTTCATTACCGTGCGCGGTTTAGGCAACGGTCCCAGAAAATCAATATGCACACCTGGTGCGCCTGCTTGATACTCTGTCAATGGCACTTTTCAATAAATCCTATTCTTCTTCTTAGTATGTCCAGCTAATTGTGTGTTTAATACATGGATGAAAATGTGGTAATTGTACTTGTACCAGATGTTTTTATCTGGTCTTCTAGAGTTTTAGATGAGTACGGGCACGTTATGCGACAGCTCGTTGAGGTCGACGAAATGACCCATCAACAGGTTTCGCGATACACAATAACGATAACAACATACTGCCAAGACCACAACATCAGAAATGGAGGTCTACTTGTTACAAAGGATGATCTTACTGTGGCAGAAGGTGGAAATTAAACAACAATTACTTGAATTAATCCATAACAAAATGGTTAGATGTTCGTCAGATGTTTTTCATATTTAAATTATAATTAGCGAGTATTTTGCAACTTCTTACAGGAAAGAAATGCAGCACGTCGGAGCAATACAGCATTAATGCCGTACGGACTATTCCCGTCAAAACGAGTAAGTCACCTTTCCAATTTTATAATTATTGTAATGGCAATTTATGTAAAATTCCTTATTTTGTGTCAAGTTATTCTCTTGGTATGGTAGACTGCACGATACATTCCAATAAAAGGGACACTTCCGGCCCCAAGAAATAATTATTTTGAAAGATCGACTTAAGCTCTACTAGAGGGGTACTATACTGCGTGCATTTTCTTTGCTTAGTTCTTGCAAGTGAAGGAAACATAATTCAGACTCCAGTGATCCCCCATCATATGAGCATCGTTGGAGAGCTTTTCACAGTCCCCGTTTGGCGCAGACATTTTGAGGATCGGACTTTCCATTCCGGAGTTATGACCCTTTGCGCACCAAACGTTTATTACAACTGTCGATTCTTGAGAATATTTCGCGTTGTTTGCGTCGGTACTCCGTAGTATTGATAGTTAGTTCGCTTATATTTGTTTGATAGGTGCAGGGCGTGGATATCGTTGACCCTCGGGGTATCCACCCGGGGTGAAGGGGTAATAATAACGTTTTGGGTCATTTTGGGGGCGATTTTTTGTGTCTCTATTCCAAGGCTGACTCTTTCTCGAACACTGGTGATTTGATTTTGCAATTTATACGAATTATTTAACATTTTTGGAAATGTTATAGTAATTCAAACATATGGCTACCTTTTTTGTGAAACAGGGGCCGAAAAATGAACGTGCTAAACAAGTAAGAAGTCGTGCGAGGTACGTTTTTGAGGTAAAAATCCTCTTAATATTTCAGCTCATCGATGAATCCGACACAAAGAAAATGAAGTTTGGTACATAAACTGGAAAAACAAATCCTTGTTTAGTATCCAAACTTCACTTTCTTTGTGTCGGATTCATCGCTGAGTACAAATATCTAGTCCTTTTTTAGAAAAATGGTGACATATAAACCGTCGTTTCCGGTGCTTCATTTCCGTTTCCGTTGTCTTCAGGAATTCCAATGAAAATAAAGTTGTTTCGCATGGATTGCGATTGCAAATAACTGATGTCGTCTCACAGGAAATCTCGCTCCTTCTATAGGTCCTGCATTCTTTCTGCCAGTTCCGTCGCATGTATATCGGCACCCTTCACCTTATCTTCCAGGCGCGATACCCGCTCGTTCACCTTCTTGGCCCTCTCCTCATTCGGCGCCCACAGCCTTTTCATATCCTTCCCAATGCCTGATATTCACTTTTATGTTAATTCGAATACGTTAATTTTCGTTTCTTATGTTTCTAAACGAACACTAACATTTAAAAAAAGGCCATAACGTCTTCAATGGTGGACTCTGCGCCAGCTGTCGCCATTTTAAGAACATTCTTGAATAACAAATCCCAATTTAATAATTGTGTCATGTCACATTACAAACGAAGTAACCTCGTTTTACACGTATGTGCCGAAAACGTTTACACGCACTGAACATGTGCGATAAACACAATAAACCAAATTATCTGTAATTTAGCTTAACTATAAAATAACAAGCTCCCTATATTAGAAATTGTCTCTACACGCAATAGCTATCGCGTGCGCACGTAATAAAGACCAGACAAAAGTATTTCCTATGCCCTCTTTATGCCACCGAAAAAAATATGAGCATATACCGGTTAACTGTTGTCAGGCCAAAAAAAGCGGATGCATGATATAGAATTGACACACTGGAGTCTGATCTCAGTGGTCGCAGACTCGATCCCCGCTCGACCCGTGCCTACTTTCTCGTATTCCGCATGACATATTTAACCGAGGTGCAGTGTATAAGTTACTAGCTTCGACCTGGCACTAGATGACACGTGGTCATTTCTACATCATGACGTCTTCTGTATCTCTCACTAAACCCCGTAACCCAATAAACAAGTATTTTGGGGGCGATGACCATATGAGAGAAATTCCGGTCCAATCGATAATAACTACTACACACTCAGGACAGTATCGACTTAGATAAAACTGACTTCATGTAGCAACTTTCGTAAAACGTAGCGGAGCAAATTAATAAATCATTAGTTGTTTTATTTGTATTTTGTTCGAATATAATAAACATATGTTACTTAATATGATTTTGGTATTATTCGAAATATATCTAATGCAGCAAAATTGATGAAATTATTACAACACTATTCATATACATTTCTTTTCTTTATTTTAATGTATGATCTTTAAATCATTTTCACTTATAAATATTTCAACTTATCATATTGAATAAAGTCCCATTATTAGAACATTATAATTGTCGGAACATTTAAATGTAACTTGCGTTATATTTGATTGAGTGTGTGTGTGTGTGTGGTAGTGTGTGTGTGTGTGTGTGTTGCAGGTTACACTACTGTGGTGATGTTTANGTGTGTGTGTGTGTTACCAAGTTTATTAGGTAACTCTGTGCCAAAGGCTGCATTATGCGAGGACCCGGTGCGCTTCCCTGCACTCCTGCCTAATAAGCATACACTCGCGAAAGTTGGGACGAATTTGGAATGATTGCTGCAATTTTACCTTAAAGTTTCTTTATGCAAGATTTTTAATTTTGATGTGGTCTTGTGCTGTGGGGGGGGGGCGGAGTATTGCTTGAATTTGATTGAAAACCATCGATTCTACTTTCTATGAATAGATCGGACTTATTAAACAATATTACACTATAATAATAATCCATGTATTTTACATCTTCAAGTACTTTCGTATCATGTCTATTCACATAAGTCAGATATATTTTTATGTTGTTGACTTGTGAACTGCATGTTTCGTCACAGTGTAAAGTTAAACAACATTCTTGGGTTAAAACCTATAGAGGAGCGATCGTGACCACTCGATTGACGATTTTTGTGTTCAAGTTTTTTTTCCACGTAAACTTAACTCTTCTATAATTTCCAAACATAGTATTTAAAGAATCTTACTAATCAAACTTATTTTATTTTAACAATATTACTAAATTAATGCGGTTCATCGGCTTTTTATGTCTCATTGTAAAAGTGTAATTTCTTGTTACCGAGTCTTGTTCTGAATATATTTACAAAAGGTTCATTGTATTTATTTTAAGCTTTACTTTAGACCTACTTTTGATGAGTTTGGGTACAAATCAGTAAACAATCAACGCTTCTTACAACCACGCGCTTTCTGCATTATTTGTTGCAGTTTAACTTGTAAAATAGTAAGCATGTAATTCCGTTTGCGTTAGATCTGTTGCTTATACAATATGTGTTCGTGAAAATTAATACATTGTTATGATGTTTAGGACTTAAATTGACTGAGAATACATGAAATATATAAGTAAGTTAAACGTGGGAAATTGAACTTCAGTGAAACAAACGTTTCTCTCTTTTTTATTCAAAAACTAGCGCTCAAAGATTACATATGCGTTTAGTTAATGTTGTAGTCAATAATTGTTAAACGCTTTCGGGGTTTCAATTTATGGTTGTTATTCTGGGTATTGTTCCATTTCAGTATATTTTAGCAGGACGGAGTGTCTTTCGTGTTTTCTGTTCACCTTTGAGAAAACATAACGTATCGGATGTTGAACTTTGTTTAGATCAAATAGTTTCTGTAATAATGTCGATGTCATTTTGTTTTTGTATGTGATGGAATGTGTCGACTGTTGGGCAAAACTAAAGTCTGAGCTTGGCTGCCACACTGTATTGTTCAATACCATTATAAAAACGACACAAGACATGCTTCTTATATTATTTCTAAATGTATCACTTACATTTATTGATAAATGATAGTTAAAATTTCCAACTGTACAAAAATACACCAAAACGACACTAGGTTCATGACTGTCACTGTAAACAACATACACACATACGCCGCGTCTTCATTTCCTGATACAATGAGGCCATCGTCACTCAACTTAAGGTATTCCGGTATTCTGAGGACTGGATTGTTTTTATAATCGCATCGGTTAAGAAGCAAATCTGACTAGTCCTTTTCAGCTCACAATTAGACATTTGATTGGTTACTTCTACACACACTTTGTGAAGGACCTGTAAACTGTGAGTGGCCAGATGCACAAACTCGTAACATGCGGAATATTTGAGGTCCATAACTAAATTGTAAATTTCAAACGAACTCCTCCTTTAGATGGGATTTATGAAGAAAACGTTTTAAGGACTCGAGTGAAAGTCTTCTCAAAGAAAACAGTCCTCGGAGTGTCTGTGTGTGTGTTTAGTGTTAAGTCCTCGCAACATCGGTAAAACATACGCACGCGCACAAACACATGTATATTTATACACTTCTATTTATACTTCTATGAAACATGTTATTTAAATATCAACTACATATGCAGCATTTCATATTTAAAAAAAACAACATCATATTTATACGTAAAATCTTTAACCAAATACGGTAATATGCGTATAATATTACATATACACTTTAAGTATGCTTATATTTTGATAAACGCATACATTTTTAACTTACTTCACCCATGTATTAAAAGTCATTTCCACTATACTGTAATGCAACTATCCCAAAAACATGAATTTATGCAAATCCTTGCATATTTAGTTATTTTCAAGACACGGAGTATACTCAGGTGGATATTGCACATCCCCATCTTTGCCATTGTACACTTGAGACGGATCGAACACTTCGGTTGTATCGAAAAAGTTGAAGGGCTTCAAAACAAACCCGCTCTCGACTGCAGTCGTCATGGGCATGTCCTCCGAGATTGGAACATGTACGAAGCCAACCGTNTTTTCAGCTCACAAGTAGACATTTGATTTGTTACTTCTACACACACTTTGTGAAGGACCTGTAAACTGTTATAATTGAGGACCATAACTAAATTGTAAATTTCAAACGAACTCCTTCTTTAGATGGATTTATGAAGAAAACGTTTTAAGGACTCGAGTGAAAGTCTTCTCAGAGAAAACAGTCCTCGGAGTGTCTGTGTGTGTGTTTAGTGTAAAGTCCTGGCAACATCGGTAAAACATACGCACGCGCACAAACACATGTATATTTATACACTTCTATTTATACTTCTATGAAACATGTTATTCAAATATCAACTACATATGCAGCATTTCATATTTAAAAAAACACATCATATTTATACGTAAAATCTTTTACCAAATACGGTAATATGCGTATAATGTTACATATACACTACTAGTATGCTTATATTTTGATAAACGCATACATTTTTAACTTACTTCACCCAAAATCATTTCCACTATACTGTAATGCAACTATCCCAAAATCATGAATTTATGCAAATTCTTGCATATTTAGTTGCATGTTCAAGACACGGTGTATACTCAGGTGGATACTGCACATCTCCATCTTTGCAATTGTTCACATGAGACAGATCGAACACTTCGGTTGTATCGAAAAAGTTGAAGGGCTTCAAAACAAACCCGCTCTCGACTGCAGTCGTCATGGGCATGTCCTCCGAGATTAGAACATGTACGAAGCCAACCGTTACCCAGTTAACAATGTCCTTATTTACGATGCCCTCTTCATTCAGCAGAGAACTCAAGTCCCCTTCCGTGCTGTACATTCGATTGACGTCAAATACCGAGTTCAAAAATCGTTCGGACTCCTTCCGTTTTGTGACAGCGCAGTTATATTTGGTAAATGAAATGGCGTCCATGGCTGGATGCGCGTCCACCATCGTTTGTGGCAGTTACCATCGGTACAATCGCATAGCAAAGCTTTGCACCCCATTTGTTTAAACGATTTTCATTGACAACAGTCAAGTATTTCGGCTCCATCGGGTTCACTCTAAATCCAGGCTCGGTTTGAACAGTTTCATACTCTACATATCGAGTTTGGTTGTAGCGAAAATACGTGGGTTTTATTGTTATGGAAGGCTTCATCTTTTTAAAAGTATCCACTACGTCCCCAGATTTAAGGTGGATTACCTCAAACCTGTTATTGGTATCAACAACGTCCAGGTAAACTTTGAAGCCGAACATATGGTCATATAAGTCCATGCGACAAATCTCCAACCCGGAAACCAAAAGGATCCCTTGCATCTGGACTATCGTCAGTGCTAAGATTTCCGTGGTTAGGATTATCCACATCCCAAAATGACGTCGCAATTTGTCCAGTTGCTTTCACTTTCGTCACCAGCTTGCCGTCGAGTTTGAAATGGAACTCTACGACATAATCATAGTTACCAATAAGTACTGCAACCCGAACAATCAGGCAAGTATATCTTAGGCCAGACTGGTACCCGTATGCCTTATGACGCCAGAGTGGTCCCTCGCCATCACTCTCAAAAATACAAATCGACTAAGTTGTAACAGCTTGTCCTGTGATTTGTTTGTAATAGCTCGTATCTAGAAGATCGCCATGTTCATGACAGTCAACACCTGGGATTGTCCCATCATACACACCGATTCCATAGATAGCGTCAGTTAAGAACACATTTTCCCTTTCGAACGAGTCACTTCCGTCATTGAGAGCTATTTCATACGCAACTCTTTGATTCTGGAACTTAACATCAAATAGTGCCGGACCACGCATCTGTCTCGATGTGACTTCAAAGGACCATCCCATCCACCCTACAGTATGCCTTTTGATCGTGTACCTTGGACCTTTTGGCTCGTATGTTCGTGGCGGAGGCATGTATGCGTTGGCTCGTAGCGGTTTGGAATCATCGCGACCGATGTAGTACTTCTTTGCAACCGTGCCTCTGTATCCAGACGGAAGTTTCAATTTCCTTATGGAACCTGTGTTGTATGCTTCTAGAAGATTTTGTGCAGTGGCAAATGGACCTTGGTTAAGATAATGGTAATCATATGTGATCCAATCACTGGAAGTTTGGCCTGTTGTGTTCATAACAAGAGCTAAAGGCAGCATGTCTTGAAGATGGGAATCCGCGTAATTGCTTCCAGGATTTAAATATACCTGCATTTTTATCTCAGGAAGGTTTTCCTTCGTCCCCGTTGAACCTCCGTATATCCACCAGTGCAGATCCTTGTTTTGAAAATTTGCGTTGTTAAAACTGTCTTGAACAAGGGGAAGAAGCACAGCTTCTATGGGGCGTAACTCTTCCTGTATCGTTTTAACTTCATCATAGTCGATCCCTCGGGCTACAAATGCATTTTCTCCAGGCACTGAAAGTGGTGTAACTTGCAAACGGTCTCCTGTATCTAAAGGTCCGATAACGTATTCCATTATGTCTGGTGGCGATGCACCACCACGATATACGATAGCGCTAGCCTGACGTCCGGGATAAACACCGTTTCCGTATTTATACTTCAATACATCAGCCTTCTTCGGAGGGTGGATATCTATGGATTCAATGTAGTTCGATTTTAAAGTTATATCTGAACCCAGTGTATTGTCAATTATTCCTCGTGCAATCAGTTCTTGTCGAACTCGTTCCATTTCTTTCCCCGTTAACGAAGCAAACAGTTCTTGATCAAAACTTGCTATAAAAGGAACCATTTGGAACAAACGAACAATTTGCCGATGGGTTAGTGGGGTAATTTGTCGGTTTCTGAGTCGTCTGCTAAGTACCAGCTGTCGTCTGCTGGTTTTCGCTATTGCTGTTTGGCATCAGGCACTCAATCTGCATTGTGTTGCCTAACGGCCCGCCGTGATATGCATATATGCCTATAACAATTCCAGCTACGACACCCGCCGCCAATAGAAAGGCCCAACCTCCGCGCAGAGATTTGACTGGAACCAGCATAGCTGGATCAAATCCCTGCCATCATACACAACCACGTGATGATAGCTGAGCCACGTGATACAATAATCGCGTCTTACAGTATCAACGTCATAGATAACAATGCCGAAAAAGAATGTACCGGAGAATTGTTTCCTTTGTTAAAACAAGAGTTTTATGTTTAACCGGAAAATAAGACCCATATATATATATAATGATCTAAACTCCCTGCCGTTATTACCAAATAAGTCATAATAGTCGAACCACGTGGGCGTCTTACAGTATCAACGGTTATTTTTAATTTTTTAAACAGTAATTTTTACTTTTTTAATTAAAGTAATTTTTTTTTTTATTATGAACCTAAACTTATTCACTATTTTCAAAATATAAAATAAAATGATACTCGTTTTCATAATATAATACTTTAAAAAATTAAAAAGACACCCTACCGAATCTGGTAGGATTTTCTTGTGATGGCAGAGGTTGTATGTGACAGCATGGAACGACAACTCTGCGTGGAGATTGAGAAAAGCCCCAGCGAAAAGAAAACAGCAGCCATCTCGGAGCCTGATGCCTTTTTTCTTGCCGCCTTCGTCAACTGAGTACATCTTGCATTAGTTATCTGAAAACCTAAACGCAAGAAAGAACACATTGTTCAAATATAAGGGTAAGCCTGTATAATGAGAATGTAGTATATGTTTGATTGTGTGTGCGTGTAAGTGTTGTTGTTGTGTGTTTATAGATACATATAATTATATATCTGTTTTTTATTCAATCAGTGTTGCTATCCGATGTAGAAGAGCTTCTTGAAGCAACAAAAAACATCTACAATATAGGTTACGCTATACTAAATAATCGAGTTATACTTTCTAAATAGATTAACATATTTGACTCGAAGGCATGTTTTACACTTTAGACAGTTGTTCTGGTTTTATCTTTTGGAGATATTAATAGGATAAGAATAGGTTTACACTAATTAATCACTGAACTATAGTAAAGTTATAGCGTATATTAGAACATTGCGCTGACACGGGTTATATTCCACTACAAAAGACCGAAAAAAAATGCAAAAAAGATAATTGCAATTAGTGGCGAAATCTTTCTTGCTTTGTACATTAAATATCTTGTTGTTGCTTCAATCGATTAAGCTGAGTATGCCCTTGAAGAAATTGTATGGTATCGGGGTTTCTATGTGCAAGATTTTGCTTTTATTTTCGTTTTAGTTGTCGCTTTTACATGGAATTACAGTCAAACCTGAAACCAGCGGTCAGTCAAGGGAAAAAAACAAAGTGGCCGTTCGTTGTCCACAGGTGACCGTTGTTTTTGAATCACAATTATTAGGTTGTTTGTCAGTTGGTAGTATTGCTACGTCGTTACCCCACCCAGTCGTTTGCATACATGTATTTAAGGAAAACATTTAGTATAATGTGACCTTAGATGACTCCAATGTTTGCAAATTAAATGCCTTAACATGAATATTCAAAGTAAACACGGGCTGGGGTGTAAGTGAAGTGAAAAAAACATTCAATAAATACTGCAATTTGTTGTCGAGTTAGATGAACCAAAGGATGACATCTCCAGTGTTCTCAAGTGTTCACTCACAAAACAACGACATGCGCCAATGTTATATTTTAATATTACCATTTGATCGACAACTGTGCATATGTAAATACATTTTCCTCTGGGAAAACAAAGCGTGTGCGTAATGTGTCGTCCCTGATTAGCCTGATTTTGCCGTTGTATATTTAAATGAAATATCTTCTAATGTAAATTTCAAGTGGATGGCACACTAGACAGTGACAACTTTAAATCATCACTCTGATAAGCTAACCGTGCAATGATATAGACGTCACGCAACGCCACTTCAAATAAGATCAGTTTCAAACTGTATAATCAAGATGAAATGTTTTTGTTTTTTTTTAATCTTGGTGTTCTTGTTGATTTAATATTTAACGAGCACAGAATAATATTCTCCTTATGCTAGTGTATATGTTTTACTGCTTGTACATGTTATTGTTAAGGAATTCGTAAACACTATTTACATGCTTCATTTTCGGCTTTAACTGTCCAGTTATGAACAAAGGCTTACACCCACCCAATGAAATAATCAAAATGACCACCGCTTAGACCTGTCTACCAAAGTATTTAACCGGTCTTCGACGTTGTTGTAACTATATTTTCAAATGCGCCTGAGGGTAAGGGGACAGACTTACTTTAAAAAATGGAATTACAACGATTTTGTTAATAGTTTACCGTTATTTTAATATTAATTAATTAATATTACGAACGAGGTTACTGACCTTAAGTAAATAATGTAGTGTTTATATAGTTAACGGGAGAATAGAGAATAGAAATACATTTTGTCTAGCTAGCGGTGTCGAATATGTAATTGAAGATAACGATATATACTTTATTTTATATAATGAATGTTCATAATTTATCCGAATTTTCTGATTATTGTCCCATTGAATTTAGTATGAATTTTAGCAATTAGTCTGTCTGATGAATGTGTCTATGCTGAAAAAATAAAAGATGACAACCAAACTGATTAAAATGAGAAATAAGCTTTTAAATATGTCTGTTTCGATAATGTTTATCGGTCTTTGAACAAAGTTTTAATTTAAATGTTTTCATAAGATATCTGATCGTATGTCTGATTTGTCTTATTCTGTGCACGGGAAATCATTTACGTCGAACAAATCTTACCTTATTTACAAAAAGCGTATTGGTTTAAAACTGATGTTAAACTAACCAAATCTAATTTTTATAAATACAAACTATTAGTTTTTGTGAATTGGCCTATATTGAAGCTTATCGACTGGCATTTGTTTGCAGGCTAGAAGTAAGTACTGCTGTTCGAAGCGCAAAGCTAACACTGCATATTATACAGATAACACTCTTAAAATAAATCGGATAAAATATAAATAATGTGGATGAATTTGTAAATCATTTTAGAGACATTTCAGCAATTCATAACGACAGTTGTTTTTGGGCTGATCATTTGTATTACTCAGCAGACGGTGTATATATGGATTTCATAGCTTGTTTTGTGTCTATTAAACAAGTAATTGAATTGATTTATTCTATGCCAAAACATACAGTGAGTGATCTTCTTTATATTGCGGGAAATTTTGCAGATTTGCATTTAAGTGATTACGGGGATTTTATTCCGCCCAATCTTGTACATATTTTCAAGTATGCTTTATCACAGGAATTTAACCAGAGTCTTTGGAAAAAGGAGCTATTGTTCCAATCTATAAAAAGGGTAAGAATAGAATAAATCCTATGATAATAAAGGTATCATACTGGCAAACGTAATGTCTAAAATGTTTTCATTAATATTGTGTTATCGCAATAAAACGTGGTGTGAATGTGAAACTAAATTCAAAGAAGCTCAATTTGAATTCAGAACTGACCGTAATACTGCTCATTGCATTTATATACTATGCTCTATAATTCAAAACAGCAAATAATATGAAACTACTGCTCATTTTAGAATACGAAAAACCATTTGCCACGATCATACATGACGTATTGTGAGTAAAATAAGTTCAGTGGAGATTAAGTTGTTAGATGCTAAGTATGCTAAAGAAAATCTATTTAAAATTGCCAAATCCTGTGTTAAAGATACTGCTAACAATTTCTTCTCGCAGTTCTTAGATACCTTGATTTTTCATTAGGGGTCTAGAAAGTGGTACCTATTTACTTCGCCGTATTTATTCTGTTTAGTTATCATATAAATGATCATAGTTAAAATTTTCAGTAGCTAACATATTAAGATATAGATAGTCTTTGCTTATATATATTATAAATATTATTGTTTGCTGATAAAGCGTTATTTACAACAGATCCTTACAAGCCTATTGCAAATGTATATATACTTACTCTCTAAAATAGGGTCTAAAAAATCAAATGTTTTTACAACTTAAGTCTGTGTAGTTCGAACAAGGAAAGCTACAAATAAATATTGAACAATGAAAACATTGAAATAGTTGTCAAATTAACTTACCCTGGTATCAAATTCAATGATAATGGTTTGCTCAATGATTCTGTTAAAGAACTGAATGGACACGCCTTTCGGGCATATAATCAGCTTCGGTGTACATTAAGTAATGTAACACTGGATGTAAAAAAACAAAATTATTACTTTTGATACTTAAGTTGTACCTATAAACATACTTTTCGGAGTTTGGGGGAACTATTATAACGATACGATCAGAATATAACATATAATACGGCTGCTAGCACTAATGTTAAACTATGCTGGACAAAAGCAATTAAGGCGTTATTTTCAATTTAGGCTTTAGTTATGAAAACGTTTAAATAAAACATTCTTATCTGAAACTCAAACAGCGAATTCGAGATCAATACGTCTTACATGATAAATTTGCGAAGTAAATTATATTATCGTGTTACATTTAAAAAAAAGGGATAATACATTTGAAAAGTATATTGACTGTTTTGATTATGATTGCCACCGAAAATCTCTGACAATATTGAGACCAAGTGCTCACCCAGAAATGGAAACTAGGAGATATAATATTATTGCTAAAGAAAACAGAAAATGCAAACTGTGTAGCACAAACATGGCTAAATACTAACATTGCCAAGTTTTTATGTTTATGTTCGAGATATCGAGATTTTAAAAATGTATTACGTAAACCAATCGTTTTTTTTATTGTAGGCAAGTTCACATCTATGATGCCCAGTACTAACACTTAACACTTAAGAAATACGTTTTAATTGAAAATACTATGTGGAAACAAAATTATCACCTTGCTACGTTTTTATTTTGTTGTTTACGGTGTAAACCAATTATTAATGTACTTTCTTATTTAATTAAATATTAATGTGAAATACTTCGATTTAAGTATTATTTTTGTGAGGTAATCTGTATTAATATCTGATTAGTACGTGGCTACAGGCGTGTTTTTGCTGATTCTACAAATAAACTGAAACTGAAACTGTTACCTCTATTAAAAGCGAGTGTATACGATCTTGTTAGTTTTTTTCAAAACAGAAACACTTTTGATAAATCAAAAACTAAAACAAAAGTTCAGACGAAGAAGTCTCATACAATAAAGGACATGCAAGTTTTATTCCATTGCAAATAATGTTCTGCTGCACAGCAGAACGCTCGCTAAAGACCATATACAGTTGTATTTATAAAATCTTATTTAACATTCCTCGATCATAGTCATACGTTGGTTTAAGATTGCTTGAATAAAATGTTGACATTGAAATAGTATATACTAGCTTTAAAACAATTGACCATTACATACGACGTAAGTTTAACAATTTAGAAAGCTCGGTCAACTTTATACATTGTTTCTTAAAGTTATTGATATGTACCTGGTATAAACAACGTATCCGGTTTTCGGGCAGCCAAGCTAACACTGACTGGGCGACAATTAAAAACGTAAATACATTACGTGTGCTCAATAATATGCGTGTCAGTGGATAGCCCACAGCTTGATGAATTCGATATGGAAGGCCAGGCACGTACTTGGCGACCATTAAAAATGTAAATAAGTTAATTGTGCTAAAATATGCGAGGTGAATAACCCAAAGCTTGGTGAATACATGTGCCACAGTCAGCAGGAGAACGCTAATTCGCACAGTCCTCTGTACATAATTCATTTTTCATTCATTATACAGGGTATTTGAAAGCCTATAATTTAGTAATAGGCATATTGTAATTATTTTCATTTGTTCATAGTTAATATACAACTACCGAATAACAAATAGTCATCAATGAAACAATCAGATATGCTATGTAAATATTAAAATTAATCCGTATGTATTTCGTTTTTCAAATAACAGACAAGCATCAGTTTACATGTCGTGCCTTTGATGCTTCTCCTGTATTTAATTACATAAACAGTGTCGTGAACAAGCTTTTCCCAGCATTTGGGCAATACACAGTGTGGAAACATCATTGTCCCAGCATTTGGACAAGACACATTGTGAAAACATTATTGTCCCAGCATTTGGACAAGACACAGTGTGCAAATATCATTGTCCCAGCATTTGGATAAGACACAATTTGAAAACATCATTGTCCCCGCATTTGGACAAGACACAGTGTGAAAATATCATTGTCCCCGCATTTGGATAATATACAGTTTGAAAACATCATTGTCCCCGCATTTGGACAAGACACAGTGTGAAAATATCATTGTCCCAGCATTTGGATAAGACACAGTTTGAAAACATCATTGTCCCCGCATTTGGACAAGACACAGTGTGAAAATATCATTGTCCCAGCATTTGGATAAGACACAGTTTGAAAACATCATTGTCCCCGCATTTGGACAAGACACAGTGTGAAAATATCATTGTCCCAGCATTTGGATAAGACACAGTTTGAAAACATCATTGTCCCAGCNTAGACGAAAATGATTTTCCATGTACAGAATAAGACAACTCATAAATAAGGTCAGACATCCTATCAATGCAGGAATTTAAATCAATGTCATTGTTCAAAAAAGACTGAACAACATTGTCGAAACAATCAGTTTTTGAAGCTAATTTCTCATTTAAATCAGATTGATTGTTATCTTCCCATACTATTTTTTCGGAAGATAGACATTCATCGGGGCCAGACAGATTGGTAAAATTCATACTGAATTCAATTAGGCAATGATCCGAAAATTCGGATAAGTCGTGAACAGTCATAACATTAAATAATTGAAATATATCATAATCCGCGATTACATAGTCAACAACGCTAGCACCAAATGTACTTCTATTTAAATTGTAGCAAGTAAAACGACCCGGCTCGATTCTACCGTTAACTATACATACACTACATTCTTTACACAAGTTCAATAATTTGTTACCGAACCCGTTCGAGATATCATCATTGGAGTTCCGTAACGGTAAACTATTTACATCATAGTCCTCCACTGGCAGATTAATAAATCGTTGTAAATCAATATTTTCAACTAAGTCAGACCTTTGACCCACTCGCGCATTTAAATCACCAGTTACAACAACATCGCCGACCTGTTTATATCTCCGTATAAGATTTGAAATATGTTCGAAGAAATCATACTCAAATAGTGGGGAATAAATTGATTTATATACGCTCGAATCTTCGGGTGGGATATAGCAATGGATGAAATAAAGATCATTTTCAGTACCAATTAACGATTTCTTAATCTTAATGGAAATGCAGCCTAGCTCATTGAGATCGACAAGTTCAATGTGACCCGAATATGTTTTCTTATAATATACAATAAGCCCTCCACTACAACGTTTAGCTTTCTTATTGAATTTAGGTCTTGGGCAAGAGAAATTGTCAAATTTATCTAAATTGATATTTACGTTTTTTGAATGCCACGTTTCACATAACAGCATAATATCGCAGTCATTAATTACGTTCAGAACGTCGTTATCACACAGTTTATTTACAATACCCTGAACATTCCAGAGTAAACATTTTAGGTGCTTCTTGTTATTGTCCTACGGTCTATGCGGTCGGAATGAGCGGTTTCCTGGTGCCGTCGGTGGTTCGTCGCGTTGTGGGCGTCTCTGATTTTGCGACGGGTTTCTGGGTTGGCGAGGCGGCATTTCCGGTACGGGACCTGGGGGTGGATTATCGGCCGTGTATGACTGGTTATTGATTAACAGCCTGTCGTAGATCAGACATGAGCGTTTCATATGCCATTAGTTATATTCACCGATAAACTTATGGTTGCAATCTATGAAATGGAAGTTCTTACACAACATGCACTAATCATCTACCAAATGCTATAATGTAGTCCTAAAATAGTAATAACATGTCCGCACTGGTGTGGTTTTTATATGTGATGAAGCTACACTGATGTTTTCATTTCCTCTCTGGATCCTCCTTTTTAATTGACTTGACTTCTTCCGAGAATCGCATGTAATCACAGATACATGTACGTTTCAGCGCGACACGGAGCGACGCAGAGTACTTATATTGGTTTGTTTAACTTATGTGCCTTAAATATAATTACAATGCTACAGATCTTGAAACAAATATATTGTATATAAAATTGGTTAAAGGGATGAAACTTAACCGAATGTTCCCAATGAGGAAACATTTGTATTTATTAGAAAACATGTGACTTGACAGTGCAAATAACAGTTAGGAAAAACCATTGGGACAACTTCAACTGCAAAATAAAAGGCGTGCACTTGTAAACTAAATATTTGAATTATGCCCACTTTAAAGAGAACGTATAATAACCAAACACTCCTTTTTTAATTTGGTCTTGAGGAATCTTTTTCAAATGTCCCTTTTTATTCCGTTGTTTAAATTGCGTTTCCGATCTTTACCTTCTTTATTAAAAAAGGTCATGCGTTCCCTGAGGCACCGTTGTGACACCGCTGAATGAACACAAACATTATTTTTCTCACAATAACGAGACAATCAAATATCGCAACATATAATTCGTTATTGTGTATACGTATTCGTATGCTTGTCTTCGCAGTACAGTATGTCGTTTAGTTTTTTACTCTGGTAATTACCAATGCGTATTACGGATTATCAGAGATCACGTAGAAATATCTTTTGCACAGTGTGGGCGCAGTGTCATTTATTGCATTGCACGAACAAAAACAATCGCTTGGTATTTAACAGGTCTGTTTATACAGTGTAGGTCATGGATTGGTTCCAAGATGATGACTCCATATTTCATCATTTGTGTTGAATGCGGTGCTCCGTATTGATTAGGCAATTAGTTTCAAATAAATGAATAGCACGTAATGAAAATATCTCATAATGGTGTCTCTGAAGTAACATCATTCCTGATGTTAACAAATCCAATGGCGCAATCTTACTAGAAACTGTGTCAAGACGCACTCTCGGGATATGTGTCTGCATTTCATTGACACAGTGATGAAGACATTCGATTAATGCTCCTCGGAAAAGACAGAGACAGAATGACTTAGTTACGATCCAATACAAATGCAAATGTAGTTTTATTATGATAGTGGTTGAGAGATGCATGCGGAATATTAAAGCAAATGTTAAGTTAGTATTCACATCATTATATCGTTTTGTGTATTTACGTTGTATATTACTCGCATAATAAAACCAACTTATGCATACAAATAGAGTTGTCAGTTTTTGAAATATCAAACTGTTATAAGTATGTGCATTCTTGCAGTTAAAGCATGTTCATTGAAACATGTAGTTTGTTAAATAATGAGTTGCTATATTCATCATTAGCTTTTTGAAGTAAACAAATGATCAGCTCCACAATAATAGTTTTAAACGAATTGTTCGTTTCTTCTAAACATAGTGAAAGTTAAGTTGCATAAGAAGACCATTCAAATCATTGCAACGAGGTCAACTAAGCTAGGAAAGTGAACCATTGCTTACACAATTAAGCTGCAATAAAATACACCATGATTTAATATACATGTCAAGGCTGTTAAAAGAATGACTTTAAGTAACATACCTCCTGCTGCTTAGGATAAATGCGTTTTTTTTCCTTATTAAAAACCAAATGATTGACATATGCAAACATACACATATATTTAACAATTTGTTGTGAAGCTTGTGTGCGTGTTAATAATTTTACAATATAGTCTATGATCAATAATGTTACTATTGAAGCACATTAAAGTGGACAAGTTTCTATTATGCGTCTTTTATAAACAAGTCTTTCAAATATTTCTAAACATTCATTCACATGTGTTTTCAATGAACCGTATGAAACATTATTTGCATAGAAATGTGAACAATTCAAATGGCGCCTGTAAGGCATTGAATTGATTGAAGATAATTAACTACATGGTGGCATGCATTTTCTTTTAGAACAAATGTCATTGACACGTATACATTCACTTATTTTTAAAATAACTTGTTGAATAAAATTAACATCTTGTTGAACAATAGTTTTTACAATTGTATACAAAACAATTACCAGGCAGCATATCGATATATTGAATGGAAGTTTATTGGCTTTGCTGAATAATTCTTTTTAAAGAAATGAAAATAAACCGTTTTCTGATCAGTGCAATCAGTTTAAATATTTATCAAACGAAAGAAACATAAACATCGATTCAAACACGGCATGGTGTTTAAACAGTTTTTTAAACTTATAACGATCTACAAACTGATTAAAAATGCGCAATTTGTTTAAATATGAAAATAACAAATTCAATAGGTGAAACTTGCTGAATTGCTTAAATATTGTTGGAAGAATTAAGCTTAATAACTAAATTGTTTATAATTAGATCTAAAATGTCCATACAAAATATTTTTAAAAAAAAACAACAATATAAGTTATTTGAATAAGTGTGTAATTAATAATAACACTAATTAGAACAACCTTTAAATGGTATCACTCATGCTCGCGGCTTCAGCTTTTTGCCTCAAATCCTCAATTAAGTTCATTTCTATACCTTATTGTTGTGGTAATTAATTGTATAGGGTTAAAAAGGACATCCCGTCGCAAATTGAAGCGTTTTTCGATAGTTCATTAAAAACGAAACGTTCCCAAATCATTCTGTTTGTCATCGAATATAAAATAATATTTAAATTAATATGACGTTTATTTGTGGTATTTCACCTATTACATTTGCCAATCAAACGAAGTAGAATGAAAGTAGCATACAACTGCCAAGAACCAGTGCTAATTAGAATCCAATATACGATTTTAGTAAAAATTAAACAATAGCTCTAAAATCATAGGCTCTTTCTTAGCAACATTAAAACATTCACTTCTTCAAAGCTAAACGAAATCAGAAACATAGTGTTTAAAAAAATAATATCAAATATTTTTGCTTTACAGTTCAAATGTATTTACGCCCTGATCTGTCAAGTATTAATTACTTTTTTATACGGATAAAGTTCTATTTCTATCACATAATGGTTCGACGTGGCGAATGTTAATGTATTTGTTAATGTGCATTTGAATTGATAAATTTGAAAATCATTTTTTTGTTAGAACACTTTTCTTGCCTACACATTTCACCGTTTCTATCAGATCAAAAGTATGAACATGATTTTTATTTTTTACTGTGAATTAATTTTAAACAGACAAACGTCCAGCGCTCCTAAATAACCATATTATAATGTGTTGTGATAGACAACTTGCACTGTGCAGTATGACGGCTTGACGTCAGATCCCTTCAATATCAGCAGCGACGTCAAACAGAGCCGCGTCGTTGCCCCCGCTCATTTCGGTATCTTCTTCGCTGTATTGCTGAAGCATGCTTTTGGAACATCAACCGAGGGTGTCTATCTCCACACTCGGTCAAACGGCAGTTTGTTTAACCTTGCTCGACTGAGGGCAATGAGCAAAATACGGAATGATCATCAGGGACGTGCTGTTTGCAGATGACGCCAAACCAAAACAGAACTGTATAGATTGTTGGACCAATTTGCAAATGCATACGACGAGTTTAGCCTGGATCCACAAAGACGTCCAGTATGAAAAGCTTATCTAAGACAAGACGGCATTTGATCGGCCACATCTGCGCTACAAGGACGTGTGCATGCGCGACCTAAAAGCTATTTACATAAGCCCCAGCATCTGGGAGGAGCTTGCTCAGGACAAATTCAACTTGAGACGTGCTGTGCATGCAGGACTGATGGTGGGAGAGGAGGGGATCCGCCAGCGTGCCAACGATATGCGCACACGGAGAAATGGCAGCCTTTTTTATGCGCAAGGTACGAAACTGCCACTCCTGAGTGGATTTGAAAAGCTAAGGTAAACGCTGCACAAGCAACCAGCCTGCACCTGACGTTGAATAAACAACCGTGATATCATCAAGGGTCGCAATGCAATTGTCTCTCGAGACTAACGGACGCCAACATTGATAGACTACTTCGTTGATTGCTTTGACCGATCGTTTTTTTTTTAACCAGGATATAAAGCTAATATACACAGCGTGTACTCCGCAAGAACATTTGCAAAGCAATGTCAACTTAATAGTCTAGCATATCCAGTGTGTTGGACGAATATGTGTTCATTACATTGATGTGAATTCAAAAAACAATTTAATATAGGGCGCACAAATTGATATTTGTATGGTAAAATAATACAATATGGTTGGTGAAGTATTTACAATATTAACAAAATTACTGCACATTTGTGGATACAAATTAAGATTTACAAATGGAAACGGAAGCATTAATGCATTTAATTAGCATTTTGTGTCTATATAAGGCGATTGAAAAACATAAACAACAGTTTGTCCTAAACGAGGCTCATAGTCCCGAACCGCTTTTTCAGCAATAACATTATTGTACTGAATCAGTGGGTGGCATTTTATATTTCTGTGTATGTAGCCCAAATTGACAAGTGCAAGGTTTTAAAATATGACTGGTTAAACGTTATTCCTTTATGTGGCAAAGGAACGTTGCATATATTAAACATAAAAAAGCAAATACATTAAGTTCTAGAGTTTTGCTATTTGCATTATCTAGTAATAGCGTTTTATCTGTGTCATATATGTATATTCACCAGAAAACATAATTTGGAAAAATTACAGCGATGATGCATGCACTTTCGTATGTGTATCACGATTCCGGGGTCTGAACATTATCATAGAGATACCGAAACGCAAAAATACAGATACAAAATGTGTCCATACTGTTTCGCCCAAACGATGTATTTACGAACTTTGAATACACATTGGTGATACCACATTAATTGGAAAAAATGAAACAGGCATAAATGTTTAAAAGATAAATCTGTGTTCACCGCCTTGGAACAGTTAATGCAAAACACACAGGGATTTTGAACCGGTTTAAAGAAGCTTCAGATCTCACACTTTGTCCTGAATTATTCACAAAACATATTATTTTAATAATAAAGTAATCATATAACAGATGTCATCAACATTCAAATTCAATTGCAGTCAAAGAGAATGCATTTCAATTAAATTATAATTACACTACAAAAGGGTTGGATATAAGCCAGGGCACTAGTAATGTTCCTTCTGGGGGACGATAATGTGAAACACAAAACGGACATCATCTACATCTCGTCTTTGATATAAAAAATAGAGGCAAAGCATCAAATAGTTGTTTTTTTTTTCCGTTCAATATATTGTATTATCCTCGTTAGGGTGTGTGGGGGTCGAGGGCATCACACTCCACGTCGTACATAGTTTGCAAGCAATATATGCATATTATTTTTTTTTTTAACATTTGATCATCGATAGCTTGAATATAAAAATAAAAACAATATTTGTTAGGGTCGATGGCATCCCAATCCACACCGTTCATATTTCGCAAGCAATGTTTGCAAAATATAACACATTTTAAATATGTGATCATCAATAGCTTTTACACAATACAAACAATATTTGTTTAACAAATAATTGACAATACATGATTTATATAGTCCCCCTATCACAGCTACTGCAAAAGAGCTAACACTAATTCTCTATCTTTACTTTGACATAAATCATTTAACTAGTTATTTTATTAAGTACATGGTCATGCAAGGACATGTGTGATTTAGCTGCTTTAAGAGTGGGTCTAGTTTCGTTCATTTTACAATTGTAAATAAACAGTTTGATTAAAACAAATATAAAACTTAAGCGTCCATTTGTATTTGCATGTTCCAATAGAAAGGAAGGCATATTTAGACAGTTTGAAAAATGATTACATCCAGAAAACAATTATGTTATAAACTTATTGACATGCTTACATTCCCAAAATATATATCTTTAGTTTCACATTCAGTTTGAAAAAAAGGTGCAGTTAGCTAAAGTGGCATATCCAATTTTGAATAAGAAGCAGTTTGTACCTATTATTCTATGTACAATTCTATATTGAAACCACTGTAAATTGGTATCTCGTGTAATATGAAAATGCATAGAACTAATATTTCTCCATTCTTTTGTTCATTACAATTAATAAAAAGTCGACCAATTATGTATACATACTGGCGAGGAATCATTTTTGGTAATTGTATCATGCATTGGTTGTGTACCTTTCGTATTTACTAAGATGGACCGTAGGTTTGTGGGAATAAACGGCTTCATAAAACAGATGTCAGAAGATTTTCTCAGTGTCTTGTATATTGTAACTGCATTAATAATGCCTAGGTAAAATTAATAGTTTGGTTTGAAGTTATTAACTTGGAAAAATCATTTAAACTGTAAAAGGTTCAAAGTTCAGCATTGAGCATCAAGTTTTCAACAAAATAAATGCCTTTGTCTAACCATGATTTAAACAATACACTTTTGTTACCAAAGGTTATGTCTGGGTTATATAATAATGGATTCTAAAGCCAAAGTTGATTTTTAAAAGGTTCTTTTCTACTAAGTTCAACAAATGATTTCAATTTATCTTTCCAAATTTCATTTTGAATCTTGTTAATTAAGTTTTCAGGATAGTGACTGCCCCAGTTGTATATTTTTTGAAAATCAATCATTGTATTAACAATATGTATCCATTTTCCATTCCCAGTGACGCGGCTCCATTCCCAGCGACAAGTCTAATATTTTATATATTTATATTTTATTCCTAAATAAGAGTTTTATAGTTATATTATCCTCGTGATATTTAGAAATAAGCCACAATAATTGCAGTACCATTCCAATTTGCATTGCTAGGTTACATATGTCCATACTTAGCAAAAAATAGTACTGGTGAAATTGTTTCAATGATTAAAATGTAAGCCAATTCATATGAAATTTTATAATTGTAATATTAGTAGATGTTCATCAACTTTATTCGCAAAAGTGCATGCGTTCAATTGCATGTGTAGTAACCTATTAAGCCCTTATTTACAGGGCCGTAGTTGTTGCGAGCACCGGATTACAATTCCGAGAATCGCTGCTGCTTCGTCATATCCCGACGCATTTGGCATGGCCATTAAATTATGAATACCGCCATTCATTTCTATTCTCTATTTCAGGTAAGAAAGTTATCATTTACTGGCATAAGAATTTGCACTAATGACTGGTAGACAAGCTTACGCAAGAAGTGTGAAAATATTAACTGATCGTCGTTATGACTAAACTCATGTTGGATGCGACCTGAATTCAACGAAAACAAAATAAACCAATTGATATACGAATATTATGTAATGTATTAGCCTTTTCAGAAATGTTATAAATAACTTGTATTGGTAATTAAGGCATTACATCCGCTATTGAATCTGTCGATGACCTTGTGATCATGTTTCTATAAGAGAAATCAACGTGATTCCTTATGGTTAACATTTTAATGCATTTTTAAAGAAGATGGATAATGCTCACAATGTTATCGCTTCAATCATCAATAATGCACCGCATTCCAGAATAACTTAATTGAAATCGAATTCAATATACCAGAGTGCTAGCAGCAGAGATCGCTATGTGTCAAGCAAACATAACGATAATTTGTTTTACAATTATTCAGTTCGAGTGCTACATGACATACCAAATAAACGTATTCAATGTTTTTAATAGCATATAATATAACTGTTTTGTTTAAAAAAGTGCTTACACGATAATTTAATATTTTAGAAGGGTTTCAAATCTACAGTACGTTATGACACTAAAACTACTCGTGGGATTCAGTAAAAATAAAATAAAGGCTATTCTATTTATAAAGTAAAACTATGAATCAGGTCTGTGTTGTAGTGATGATTTGTGTAAGGCGAGTTAATCAAGATATTTGCTATTAAACCATCATTTAATATGAAATCCAAATTTAAATATATATTTTCACATATGTATCTGTATTGAAGCATTTGTCTAAATACAAGCTTAGTGTATACGTGTAAATTGAGTGCATTCATTTATATGATCAACGGATTATACTTGTGCATGGGAATTGTGCATAAGTATATATGGGCCTCTTCTTGACACTTAAATTCAATCCTTAAATACGCCTTAAATACGCACATGGCATCAAAAGCCAACTGGTGCATATAACTCGCTTTTGTTTAAGAAACAACTCGGTGCATCCAAACAGTGGAATGTGGTCGATGTTATTCTACACCTATAGTGGAAAACCCGTTGATCAGTGGATGTAATCCTTGGCTGTATACCGCTTTCTAAATGAAGAAAGGAATGCAGACAATAACATCCTATTACGCTGGCTTCATTAATAATGCATTATTAATCCCGAAATAAAATGAAGGTTGGTTGAATCGACATATATTGGAAAAAGGATAACGCGAATGACGTTCGGCTAAAAGATACGTTCTGTTTATCTTTAGAATCATCACCTCTGAATGCAATCACAATGCGAATACACAATCACATTCCATTGTTAGGGCTACTTGTTATCGCATGCAATATCAAAAGGCGAACACCAACTTGGACGTTTTGAAACAATTCGTATCCATTAATCTCTGAAAAGCAGATCGACTAGTATATGTTTTTTCATTCCTGAGATCTAAAGTCTATATTAAAATTGTGTAGTTTACGCACTAAAATACATTTCTAGCATTACAAATGTCCGCCAATGGTAACACTATCATACGATTCAAAACGACATACTTGTGATGCCCGTGTGTCTGATCATAATTGCATCATACGGAACCATCAGGTTAATTGTGCCTTTTTAAAATCAAATGTTAGCCTTTTATTAAAATTAGTTTAATTTTTATGTTTTACATCGCGTATTACGATTTTGGTATATGCAATATAGCATAAGTATTACTGCGATAAGAGCAAAAAATATACGTGCATCAGTTGTACGTTTGGAAAACTCATAAACACCGACTTCAATGTACCTGTTCCATCCCATAATTAAAAATCAACCGAATTTCACTCACATTTCACCATCATTTAACACCAGAGGCCACTAAACATAATTAATTCAACAGCACCAAAAGAGGTATTACGCGCATAGTTGTCACATACTAACCTAAATGGCGCGCACCGAGCCATACATGGATGTATCTTGGGGTTGATTGTGGTATTGTTCGGTGATCAATTGCACCTGTACTATACGGATTGCATTCTTAGGATCAGTTCCATAACACATGTGTTTATCACACATGGTAAACTGATCATTTAACCTATAATGATTAAAACAAGTATTTAGATATTTAATCAATGTAGTCTGAATATATTACAAAGTGAAGACATACTCGCTGGAATAGACGAACTGTCATTACTGACCGTATTCTATAAGTCGCCGTTTGTTTTGACACGTTTGAAAAAAAAACTGCGTTGGTCAGTTCCTTGAAACGTGCTGATTTTGTTGTATTATAAGTCGTTTACTCAAATGTCCCATGACGTCAGAATCACTCACAAACCAGTTCGATATGTATCGCCGCATTATCAGAGCGAGTGTTGGCATAATCGAAACATAACAGCAATTCTTGGGACGCGCGATCTGGCGTAGTATTCCCGTTTATCGACATAATTACGCATAAAGTGACACGAATTAATAATATTTTATAGTATGAACTGCATTATATCACCCGTGATTATATTTAGCTCACAAGAACACAACGTTCCCATAGTGAGCTTTTGTTGTTAATTGCAATCCTTCTTTCACCTTGCATTTTCCGTCGTCCGTCGTAAACTTGTGCCTTGTTAACATTCTAAAAGTTACATTTACTGCCAAATATTCATGAAACTTGGTCAGAACATTTTCCAAATGCTATCTCGATTAAGTTCGAAACTTGGTCACGTGAGATCAAAAACTAGGTCACTGGATCGACTTAAAACGAAAGCATATTTACTCACCGTACAAACTCATGTTTGTCCAATTTTCATAACACATTATTTTCTTTCATTTCTTTAAGTGATAACTCGATAACTCGGCCAATTTTGTAAAGGGTCCGTTGAAAAACATGGGCAGTTTGCATTGTTTGTCTATAGTGAAACCATGTTAATACTCCAGAAGTCACATGTTTGGCCAAATCACGATGAAACTTGCTTCGAACATTTGTTTTTCTTATATCTCGGCCGAGTACATAAATTATTCCGGTCCGTTGTAACACATGGTCGCAATGGCATGGGGGTCCGTTGCATATTTCTTATTATGGCCAAAGTGAAACTTTGATAACATTTTGGAAGTCAAATTATAGTCATATTTTCATGAAACTTGCTCATAACATCCTCATTATATCTTGGACGAGTTCAACAATAATTATGGTTCTTGGAAAAACATAACACCCATGGGGAGGGACAGATTTCCTTAAATGGCTACATTGATCTTACTCTTGTTGCGAATTTGACTTTTGAAGTGACGTTTTTAAAATGTTAAGTTTTATATTTTGTTGTTTTTCAATTTCAATGACTTTTTCAAAAATTATCAGATATGTGTTGAATTATTCTTGGTCCAAATTCCAACACAATCCGTTCAACAATAAGGGAGCTATATTGATATGGTTACGTGATGCGTTAGAACAGTCTTTAAGTGTATGTGCCTTAAGTGGTCGAAATCATGAAATAGGAGAATGTTAGGTTAATGTTTAATTAGTTAACGATGCTTAGACCACGCGACTTGGCGAGTGTTTCATGTCAATCAACTAATCAGTCGACAGCATTTACATGGTACTATGTTTGAAATCATACAAAAGGAAATATCGGTCACATTAATAAACAACAGGTTTTGCGCGTGACAGCTGTATCCCAGCAATGCTGAAATTCTAGTCAGTGTTTTGTGTGGTCTTTTTACATCGGATGATGGGATAAAATAAAAATACTTCAAATTCACTGGAGCACTTCATGCAACGTAATTGTTTAAAGAGCAATGTAATAATTTGTTGAAGTACAACAACGGAAACATAGGAAATAATTTGACGCGTCGCACTTTATATTGGTGAACCCACACTCGCTTAATGAAAATTACATAAAAGACGTCCTGAGAGACAGACGTCGTAAATAAATAAAAGCACATTCTGTCAATATAACAAATGAAGCGAACGTCGTCATTAATGGTTATCCCCCGGCTACCTACATCTTATAGCAACGAACAGACTCTTCGACCTATAGCGGATGTTTGCATTATAGATCGCAGCGAATATGATTAAAGAAATGATTAAACTGAATTAGTTTATAAATTGTATATAGTTTGTATTGAAATTTAAAGATGTTGGTTTTCGATTTATAGTAAAAATGCAATCGTTGACTTACAAAATGTATATTCATAATAATAATATTTAATATATATANTAATAATAATAATATTTATAATAATAATAATAATAATAATAATAATAATAATAATAATAATATAAGTATTATTATTAGTAGTAGTAATATCTATAATTAATAATAACAACAATATGATGTTAAATATTTAAAACTATTATTGTATTTAAAATACAATTAAGTCATGGATCCAAAAGTTCAGACTTCATTAACAGTTGTGCTGTATTAATAACGACACAGAACCGTGAAGCAGCCGGCGAAAGCTTCTGTGCTTTCTTGGTTTCAACACTGAGCAACGGTATCTCAATCGTATGTAAAAAACTTGAATTGGAATGCCGTCTTCGAGTTGTGTCATAACGTACTCTCGGGATATTTCATTAAGAAAGTGGCTACATCTTTCGATACTTGTTTGTAAAACGATCGAATTGGAGTTTAACGTTAACATATCAATGCAAAAGGTTTGTTTTAGTTAAATATTCATTTTAAAATCACTATTTTCAGACCAGTACTTGTGTCTCTCTGATGACTGTCATGTAGGTAGCGCTGTTCTCAGCCCGCTTGAAATTAGCTACCCGTCCAAACACATACAGTCAATGCATGGACGACGCCAAAATACTAATTGAAAAGTCGGTTTCATTCAAATAGTATGTGTATACTCTGCCCGGGTGGTACGATCGTGTTAAAAGAAATGTGTTTGGTCTGATGAGATGCCGTTTACGTGACGTAAACTTGTGCATAATAATTTGACCACTTGCAAAACCAGTGTTTTCCCTTCATTGCTGTTTGGCGAGGGACTTAAAATAACGCACAAGTGTCAGCATAGTTTTAAGGAAACATTTTTGTTCGTTTATATTACATACATGTATACATTTATAGTTAACTTACAGATCGTTCTTAAACACGGTTCGTGTTTGTTCCTTACAATATAGTTTAAATCAAATATCCTGAAATACTTTAACAATGTTGAACTAATTTCCGGTAAAATGCAAGCGTCGTTAATTAACACGTCTTTGACACGTCTTAATATATATATATTTGCAACTGTCTTCAAGGAATGGTATCAAACAGTATTTTAAAAAAATGTTAACAATGCAAGTGGCAAATATAAGATATGGAACGCATTCGAACGTGCCTGTGATTGTTTTAGTAATCAGCAGGATTGCATCTACTCTCTGTCAGAGCGAAGGCCATTGAAACCTCTGCATTCAAATTTGGTTCATGATACTATTCAAACTATAAACAATAATTTAAAAACAATCATCTGAAAGCAACGTGTAATTGTTCGCAAAAATGTGTAAAAATAACTCCGCCATTTTTCTTCAAAATCTCAGTTAAACCATACTGATTCAGTTACGTACACCAACGACAGGCACATTTTTTTGGAACACTGGTGTCTATTTTTAAAACGCTTCAATTCAGTAACTGTACGTTTCGTACTTTGGCATTTGTAAATAAAATAAAACATAAATTTTGCTGCAAAGCATTCATTTGTCATCGATTTCGACAACCACAGATTCTTCGCATATTATAACGGTTTGATACAATTTACATCAAAAGCTCTTTTTGAAGGATCGACGTCAAACCGGTCTTCTGCGTTCCTAAAATAAAAAGATGTATTGGTGTTTTCGTAAAGTTTTATTGCACTTGGACCAATAATTGCCATAATATAAGCTGATGAATCCTAATAAACGAATTCAATACTTCACTGTCTGGATGTTGACAATTCTTTTACGCATCAAGCGTAATGGCCATTGTATACGAAAGTGAATAAATATTGGAATAAAGTAGGAATTGATGTAATTTAAGTTCAAATTTAATACATTTCTCTGTTCCATTCAATTATTTGTGAATGTTTTATTTCTCAGTCATATAATAATATACAATATAAAGCACAACGTATGGTAAATACAGTGATGATATTTGCCATTCGAAGAGAAGAGTATAATTACAATAAATTGTCGCAACAGCTATATTTAATTTGTATGTATCCCTAGCGTGTTACAACTTTTAATATACGTCACATCCGGTCAATGGTGGAGGTTCGATTTCAAATCGATGAAGACAATTTAATTAAATTCTGCGTCAAAAGAGTATATTGGTCAGGTTATAAGTAACGATCAGGTCATGGCAACAGGGGACAGCAGCGACCTGGCGTGGGATCCGCGATTCAGATCCGTAAATGCGGAGAAAACAACTTTCGCGGTACCAACGCAACACCGGTTTGCTTTACCCAGTGGGCGGGGAAATGGACAGGAATACGTGAGTACAAACGAAAAAAAAAGTATTATATGTAGCGATGGGAATACGGGAGATGAGCCCGATTGCGAAACACAAACACAACGCTTTGTTAACCTTACTACCGACGAAAAATTGTTGTGTTTATTCGAAGCAATTAATCGGAACTTCGAAAAAATTGACAACACTCGCAATATAAATAGCCAGTGCTTAGAACAAGTCAAACAAGTAATCAGTCGTGTAGAACGAAATGAACAAAACATCGATATCCATACTCGAAAACTACAAATGCTTTCATATAAATCCATAGACCTGGAAGCTCGAAGCAGAAGAAATAATTTGATTTTCTGGGGAATTTCAGAAAACATAAAACATACCACCTGTAGGGCCCTTATTCAAACATTTGTACAGAACGAACTATATATTGACCCCAGTTAAAAGTGCATAGAAAGAGCACACCGTCTTGGTACTACCAGAAACACACCAGTGAAATACAGAAATGACCCCAAACGCCCAATTATTGTGCGATTTCGTGATTATTATGACACAGAAACAATCCTAGAACATGCGTACCAACCAAGGGGAACCAATTTCCGAATCGACAGAGATTACCCGATAGAAATAGTCGAAGCCAGGAAACACCTAAACCAAACGGAAGAAACAAAGACAGCCCGTGTAAACAGAGACAAAATTCAAATAAGATATCCGCGAAACTATTCATAAACGGACGCCCCATACAAGACATGTTTCCGGAGTAGTACGAACTTCTTCGAGAAAGTAGGACAACGGGATTCGAAAAGGTAAACAATACAAGCACCTTAAGCTGCCCACCACCGAAAAATGCTCAAACAGAACCCACTTCTACAGCAATATATATACATCACCAAAGTCCGGGGAGAGAACAAAACGCGCAGATCACACCAACAATCACAAACAATAAAAACTTAGNCACTTGACTCGATCAATAAGCTACATATTACGATGCGCTAACAGGGGTGTGATTGTAAACGACTGATAGCTTGAATAGACTTTTGCAACTAACTATTCGGATAATAAATCGTATTAAATTCATCTCAATTGACACAAAAAGCTTATCGATTGCTAGGTGGACTCCATTTCGATCGTTACTCAGCTACTCGTTTAAATGTACTGATAATAACAAGTTTACAAATAAGTCTGAAGATATGAACACATTTCGCCTCCAAAATGATCGACAGCTTCCGACGCGTCTGAAAGGTCATATATAAGATCTACAAACACAGATAATAAACATGCAAACAGTTCAATCCGCAACGAGTTTTGATATAACCAATGTTTCACATTCGTCTACATTTGTGAAACAATTATTTGAAATATAAAAATCCGATTCGATAACAGTTTTGACTCAGTGAACTTTTCACCTAAACGATGACATGTGAAAAAAGCGATTAAATTTCCAACAGGAAAATTAAAAATGAGAAACTATTTCCATCAAATTTGTAAATGCGGTTACAACTGTAACGGCATTTTCAGTTGTGTTTCTCCATTATCACATATGTAACATATCATCATACGGCGCGGTTTAATACAATAATGGGGAGACTATGTGATCCAAAGCCTTCACATATGTTGCTTTACTTTGATATACGATATACACACAAATATTACGTGTATGTGTGGGTGTGTTCTAAAACAATGATGCTAAATATGGAATACATAAGTATATATATATTTTCAATTATTGTACCATGTTTTTTTATTTAAGGATAGTAGACGCGTCTGTGAATATGAAGACAACGACACCTCCATAGTTGAAAATAATTTGAACAGACGTCATAACCTGTTCGTCTTTGTGGACAACTCTACGCTTAAACAATTCGGCAGAGAAGATGAGTTTCGAGCTATTATAGAAAAACAAATTTCGTCTGTTATGATCGGGTCAAGGATGAATGGTAGGTTATACTGAATCTGTATATATACATATATATATTAATACGTCTACGGCGTTTGGGCGATGTACTTAATTTTTCAGTAATAAGGTGAGTTTTGCGTTTTCTTCCAGAAGCATTATTTTTGCAAATAGTTTTATTTGAACACTTGTGTATGCAAATCTTAACTTTAGCAATTAACATTATTGGCAAATTTAAAAAAGAAATATTGAAAAATACAAAATAATTTCCTTGCCCTTATGCACACTCGCCCGAACGCGCTGCCAAAATATAGAAACTTTAGTGTGTACAACTAAAGCGGTTAGTGCAATACTTGTTAATTGTTCTTTGTCTACATTTGATATAGTTTTAATCGAAAGATGTTAGAATTGATTTTTATTAATAAGTACAAACTTCGGAGTTATAACAAAGTCGTGTTTTTTTATTCTTCTTTTTAAGCAAACTGACAGTTTCTAAAATTAGCACAATACACCGTATCTAAATATATCAAACCGGAAGTATGACACACACTATAAGATTTTCGGTTCATATAAGTATTTGGTGCACGTTTTTTGAGAACGGCAGATGGTTCTACCTTGTGCTAAAATCATTAAAAACATTCCAAAATTTATTATTGATGTCTTTTAATTAAAGTGTAGTAACTGAACAATAATCAGAAAGGTTGTGTATTATTGTAGTTACTTATTGTGTGCCCTATCTCGATCAATAATCTCGTACTTGCGCCCGTTCATTTCATAACTTAGACAGGCGATATATATTCAACATATTACATATTAAGCAGTTTCAGAATATTAATATTCAGATTATCGTCATGGTTGTGAACTCTTTGCTAGAGATAATACATTTAAATTTTAACAAATTGTAGCGTTATTCGATCTGAACAATGACGCTAACACATAGATAACAGTTTCTATTTTATTTTTCTCCATAAATTTATTTAAACACTTTCCAATGTCCATGTCCAAATCCAATAATTAATCCACAAGATACAAGCGAACCCCTAAACGGGGCCTCGCCCAAAACAGCAAGAACTCGTTTAAACTACATTCTAGCCTGTGTGCGTGATACTATCTTGCTACCAACCAAGTGACACCTTATATAGCAGTTAAACAGACAGTAATATGTAATATCAGGAAAAGGCCACCTAAGCAATAGATAACATGGGGAAGATAGCTGGGTAAAGTTATACATAACTGGCCCACCAGTTGACAGTACATGGTGGAAGGCTTGGTAAATTAATACATAACTTGCAATTAAGCTGGCACCGTTGTATTAACCTAATTTATGCATGATTTAATATTTATTACATGTCTTTAGGATAATAATGTCTACTTAGTTATACAATAATAATCATATTCTACATAACTGATTTCTATATGAGTAAGTAATTGTTCATTTATTTGTTCAATGTTTATTAGATTAGGTTATTACGTCACACACCTCATTTTCATCAAGAAAGATTTTTGTACTTCATGGTATAAAAATCTATCAACAATTTAGTGCTAAATTACTTAGGTATATCATAAATATCACAGCTACAACAATTTNATTATGTTTTTACTTAATATTTGTGATTTGTATTGGTTTTATTCGTGTACAAATTGTCATTTTTCTATCGAAATGATATGATTCCTTGTTCGTGATTGTCTCTCTTACGTATTTAACGTACGAATGATTAGTGTTCTTATTGAAAAATATATACACACCATTTTAAAGCATTAAAACACTTTGAGTATATTCCGTTGTAGTATGATTTTTCCAAAAAGGTATTTTAGCTAACAGAAAAACGTTAAAATCAATACAGCACATTTATTTATATAATTTGTATTGTATGGTTTTATTTTCTGTTGCTTTGCATTGCCCAATAATGAGTTTTACATTGCGTCATCAGTGAAGCATAACAACAGTTTTGAAAGGCTGTATAAGGTCAATAGTATACTTTTTAGCCTTATCTCAAAGATAATTTAGTCCTTCATTTCAGTGTATTTGCTTGTCTAAATATACACATTTTAATTTGCGTATGATTGTATTTATGCATGGCAGGTTTACGTCGATATATATAACTGACAACATAAAAGTCATTTTAGCGCAAACGATTACAGAGATTGTTAAGAAGAAATTCAATTTTATGACTTGTTTGTAGATCTTTTAAAAGAATAGTAAATTGAAATCTAACAGTATTATATTACGTTTAGTACGAATACTGCGATATTATATATCAATAGATATTAATAATTGAACAGATAAAATTACTATTTGCCTACCCCCTTATCGGCGTAATTTATTTGAATACGACGTTCCTGCTGTGATTTCCGACAAATCTTTCGATAAAAATCTTGAACGATAATATGGTTTGAAGCTGTGCTGAAGGCGGACAAAAGCCTAGTTTGCAAACATTCTTGTTTACATTTCTCTGAAACATGTTTTCATGCATACATTTTTGTAGCTGATTATAAGATCTATTGCGCATATGGCTTATATGCTAATAATGCTAATTTATTAATATAGTTCATTTATACTTTACAGCAGTAGATGGTGCTATAAAGTGTGTATTATGTTTTTCTACCATTATGCTCAAGTCCACATGACTTATTAGGTTGGTACAGGCTGTTTTCTGTTAACGATTGTGAGAGTCTACGATAGTTTATTAATCATTTTAAAAGCATTATATATACCCTTTTTTAAATTTCAATCAAATGAACAGTTGATACTTTGGGCATTTTATGTAGAATGTAATTTTGTTTTATTCATTAAAGTTTGTCTATGTGTGGGCTTACTTTGCCTTAAGCATAGCATGCATTAATTCATGAATGCGAAACTTACTACCTTATCCCACCCTTCTCTCAAACCTTGCGGCCCGGACCGTTAATCACGTACGTACTTGCGACTAATGGCAGCTGTTCAACATAGTAACGTTGCAAAAGCTTATTTAGATTCAGAGCGTCAATGGTTGTCATTCTCTATAGTGTTTTTCCTTCTTGAAATTTACTTTTTGAATAAGTGCTTTTTTTAATCCTCAGATACGAGTGTGATCTCCACATCAATGGACATAATGATGACCATGCCCATACAACTTAACATAAACTTAATGTAAAAANTTATTTAGATTCAGATCGTCAATGGTTGTCATTCTCTATATTGTTTTTCCTTCTTGAAATTTTTCTTTTTGAATAAGTGCCTTTTTTAAACCTCATATACGAGTGTGATCTCCACATCAATGAACATTATGATGACCATGCCCATACAACTTAATATAAACTTAATGTAAAAATCTAAATAAATACACGAAAGCTTTTCGAATGTGAAAAAATAATTTATCATTTCGTGTTCAATATTGACATATTATATTCGTTATTAAAAGCAGCAATTTCTTGCTGTTTAAAATTTTATTAAATATGTTGTGCTGATATAAAGAGTCTGATCAATTGTTTTTACTATTCTGTATATTTCTTTTGTATTTGCGGATTAAGTATAAAGTGTTGTATTGATGCATAGTAAACCTAACCAAAAAGGCTTATACAAAATGTAGAAATGTAAAAGGTGACACGGTGATTTTTATTTCAAAATATGTATTCCAACGTTCCGACAATCGCATTGCACGTAAAACGGGTTTTAATAGTTGTATAAGATAATAATTATGATACTTAACATAATAAACCGTTTTTTACATGTGTCATAGTTAAGCATGAGTTTAGAGTTGAAACACTGTGTTTAGGGGTCATTATGCATTATGTTTCCCAATGAATATAAAATGTATAATAATTTTCAAAATCTTCACATTAACGCATAGANTCGTTATTAAAAGCAGCAATTTCTTGCTGTTTAAAATTGTATTAAATGTGTTGTGTTGATATAAAGTGTCTGATCAATTGTTTTTACTATTCTGTATATTTCGTTTTTTTTTGCGGATTAAGTATATAGTGTTGTATTGAGGCATAGTAAACCTAACCAAAAAGGCTTATACAAAATGTAGATGGTAACACGGTGATTTTTATTTCACAATATTTATTCCAACGTTCCGACAATCGCATTGCACGTTAAACGGGTTTTAATAGTTGTATACGATTACGATTTTGATACTTAACATAATAAACCGTTTTTTACATTTGTCATAGTTAAGCATGAGTTAAGAGTTGAAACACTGGGTTTATGGGTCATTATGCATTATGTTTCCCAATGAATATAAAATGTATAATAATTTTAAAAATCTTCACATTAACGCATAGAACAATATTATAAATGTTCTTAAAAACAGTATAGACACTTTTGATATCGAGACCATCAAAATTCCTGTTCATTTTAAAGGCTGCTGTAAAAAAAAAACGTAAACAAAAGAAATATATGTAACTTTGTGATTTTGAGAATACATTTTACCAATGGTTGCATATTTAAGCTCCCACACTTCCGACAGCATATATATACATGTAATGGAGACCCTGTTTGTAAAATAACTGTTAAATTGTTAAATTAATGACTCGCTTAATATACGGGACTAATTAAATAAGTTCAAGTCTTTCGAAATCGTAAATACGCATATAATTTCAAGTGCAAAATGTACCTGGACGAGGATGCTATCTTATTTGTGTAGCTTATAATTATCATGTGCATTTTAAAATTGATATTTGTTCGTGTATTAATAAGTTAATTGAACGATCAATCACCCATCCAAACAACAAATTCACGCACTCGCTATTTCATTCTTTTGTCCCTTTCTCTTCCACTTAATTGCTTTATCACAAATTAATCTTGACTTAGCCCTTCAATTACTAAAACAGTCCTTTACCGAATATTTCACTTATTCCTGTACTAAGCGTTTCAATTGCTCATTTGATTAATCATTCTGCCACACGTCCCTCTCTACTTCAGTCAACATTTTACATTTTCCTTCACGCACTTATTTGATCACTCACTCACTAGCTTAACTATACATATATTAATTATTCACTGACTCTTCTTTCCATCAAAACATGACTCACCTTTACTCATAGTCCGTAATTCATTCATCACTCACTTCTGGACTCTGGATGAAATGTTTATCAATCGTTTAATCAATTTTATATTAACTTCACCACATATTCATTCACTCCTGTCAGTTATTTGTAATAATGTATCATGATTTTAAAAACGTTTCATTTTGCAGGAGCACATTGTCTGACAATAATACCCAACTACGAACAAAACACTCACACTGTTTTGCAATGAGCAAGACTTTCGATACTTTATTTAATTAATCATACAGTAACAATGATTAAGTGGGATGCTCTTTAGTGGGATGAAACTCTTCGATATAAAATGAATCATGTTCGGTAAGCTATTTTTTCAAAGTAATATGCATGCATGGTTAATGCTTTTGAGCTGTATCTCAGGTCAAGTCAAGATCGCCATGGCGTAGTGGATATGGTGTCCGCCTAGCGATTTGGAGATCATGGGTTCGAATCCCACTGGGAGCGTTCCTTTCATCTCCCCCAAAGACACCAAGTACTGGTTCTAGTCCCAGGAAACGGACTCGAGAGCGTTTATATAAGCCTACGGCTTTCGATGCAATCGAGCTAAAATAAATAGGTTTAAACTAAGTCAAGTAATATTTATTTATAAAGTCGGGGTTTTAAACATGATAAACACAAGCTCTGAAGAGCTTTTAAAGCCGACTTATACATAACATTACATGATAACAACATGATATATAGCACATTCAATGAACACATAGTTATAACAATCCTGTAGTTGAGAACAACAGAGAATATGAGTTTGAGTAAAATATTGCTTTAAAAGACTATAGTTTACTTAATACATGTATTACTTAAGAAACAAAAAACAAACAAAGAACTAGCGTTTACATGTACTTAAAATATCAGACAAAATTAGAAACTACAGAGCTTAGTAATGAGCAAATAAATAGTGTGAGGCATGCAATCATGAAAGGACAAACATTAAAATGAAAAGCAGTACAAAGGAAAACCAAGGAACATAAAACACATTGAACATAANACGTAAAAAAAGAAATATATGTAACTTTGTGATTTTGAGAATACATTTTACCAATGGTTGCATATTTAAGCTCCCACACTTCCGACAGCATATATATACATGTAATGGAGACCCTGTTTGTAAAATAATTGTTAAATTGTTAAATTAATGACTCGCTTAATATACGGGACTAATTAAATAAGTTCAAGTCTTTCGAAATCGTAAATACGTATATAATTTCAAGTGCAAAATGTACCTGGACGAGGATGCTACCTTATTTGTGTAGCTTATAATTATCATGTGCATTTTAAAATTGATATTTTTTCGTGTATTAATAAGTTAATTGAACGATCAATCACCCATCCAAACAACAAATTCACGCACTCGCTATTTCGTTCTTTTGTCCCTTTCTCTTCCACTCAATTGCTTTATCACAAATTAATCTTGACTAAGCCCTTCAATTACTAAGACAGTGCTTTACAGAATATTTCACTTATTCCTGTACTAAGCGTTTCAATTGCTCATTTAATTAATCATTCTGCCACACGTACCTCTCTACTTCAGTCAACATTTTACATTCTCCTTCACGCACTTATTTGATCACTCCCTCACTAGCTTAACTATACATATATTAATTATTCACTGACTCTTCTTTCCATCAAAACATGACTCACCTTTACTCATAGTCCGTAATTCATTCATCACTCACTTCTGGACTCACTCCTTGATGTTAACCTTTACTTAATTTTTTTCTTAATATTTTTATTGATCCGTTTATTCAATCCATTACTCACTTCTTTAATAATTCATCCAATAAATCTGTCATTTAATCTTCTACTCATTCCTTTCATAAAAGGTTTATCAATCGTTTAATCAATTTTATATTAACTTCACCACATATTCATTCACTCCTGTCAGTTATTTGTAATAATGTATCATGATTTTAAAAACGTTTCATTTTGCAGGAGCACATTGTCTTTCAATAATACCCAACTACGAACAAAACACTCACACTGTTTTGCAATGAGCAAGACTTGCGATACTTTATTTAAGTAATCATACAGTAACAGTGATTATGTGGGATGCTCTTTAGTGGGATGAAACTCTTCCATATAACATGAATCATGTTCGGTAAGCTATTTTTTCAAAGTAATATGCATGCATGGTTAATGCTTTTGAGCTATATCTACATAACTGGGGTAGCGGTAGCGAAAATGCAAACGTAATATTGGTAACACTGTTTTACTCTGAAGAAAATATAAACTGCTTGACTTATGGCCGGTTAGATAAATTGTACTACTAATTTAAAAACAATGTTTTTGCTTTTGTATTGACCGTGATACCAAAGGCATGTAACGACAATACATTAAAATTAAAAAAAAAAAAACAATACCAGAACGGTAAGAGAAGTGCAAGATAGACATGTGTATTTCACATTGTAATTGCAATACATGTGCGTCAAATAATGTTAGAATTGCATAATCTTCACATTGTCGCCAACTGTTAATACAATGACGTATTTGTTCTTCACATTGTAATTGCAATACATGTGCGTCAAATAATGTTAGAATTGCATATTCTTCACATTGTCCCCAACTGTTAATACCATGTTCGTATTTGTTCGCAAATTATAATCTGCTGACGATTGGTAGGCGCCTGAGAGCCATAGCGCGAGGGTTCCAACGTATCCCGAAGGCCGCAGCAGATAGTAAAACACGAAAAATAAAAGCTTTGTCGCTAGTCGTGCATCAAACCAGTTATATCTTAGATATTTTCTTCTTTAAAGCTTTTTTTCGACGTGTTTGGTATCGAAATTATGGCATTGTGGTTTATCATTTATACTTTGTTTCATTGAAACAACCATCTATAGACACTTTATAACATAAAAAATATATAGTTTCATAAGATTAAGACAAGTCCATTGTGAGTATATTGCGTTGCTAAAATTAGATATTAGCTGCGCGCTAATCTTCGCCTTAATGCTACATTTAAGACACTTTCAGATATATATTCGTGCATACGGAGAGGGCCTATCACAACAACTCTAACTTAGCGAATGTATCAAATAAAAAGGTCTTTGTAAGAAAATTCGTTTTTCAAAACTAAATAAATACATAAAAATACATACCCAATGTTGATATGTAACACTGTTAATGCTAATTAATGTGTCATTGTTGATAAATAATAAATGAAAACCTGTGTTTTGCGTGTATTTTATTTAGTTTGTAGAAGAAAAACTATTATTAATGGTTAAAATTTGTTTCAATATATCGTTTAATGTTCGCTTTATTGCATATATGGTTGAAAGTAAACTCAATAATAATCAGGACAACTATTAGTTACGTATGTATTTTATGTAAAAAATCCTTTTTGTTTGATAAAACAAGACCGATTTAGACCCACCAACTAAGACACATGGAATGCCCCTCAAATGTATTTACTGCGGACATTTACTTTCGATCGTTTACCAACTTCGAAAAAATGAAATAGTTATATATCCATAATATTTGAAAAAGAAGTCGAAATCCCAAAAAGTGAAGATGAAGGATCATAAAAGGCGAAATTCTCTCAACTTTTAGCAAAAGAGAGTATAAATATATTCGTGGTTTCCAAATGCTTTTTTAGATTAATCGCAAAATATTCCTTATATATTGGTTTTGAAAATATGGTATTAATATTAGTTGTTCGCAAGCAATCAACTTAACACTTAAACTTGCGATAAAATGACTCGTTCCTGGAAATTACACTATCATACAGCACTATGTTTACACACGTATTAGTAGAATGAAACAAACATACACATCTTACAATAGCAGTGTCAATTTTATCTGGTTACAAAAGTAACATAAACTTAATTTGTATCGCAAATGCCAAACATTATTATGTACATGTTTAAACCCATACTTTTAGTAACATTTCTTTTCTTTTTCCACACGATTGTAGTCCCTGAAACTTTCCAACGCTGAAAAGCGTCACTAATAAATTATAGTATTTAAATAGCACCGCTACATAATTATAATTGGTACATTTAACACGTAATAACGTCAAAAGAACACAAACAACTTTTCAAAAGTATTCCAACTAATGTGCCTTTAGAGATTAAGATCATCACTCACGTGTGTAACTTTCAGGGGATTTCAACCAAGATCGGCAATATCCACTCGTCAATCTTCTGTTTGATGACCAAACCACAGCGAAAACTGTAGAATCCGCTATGGATAAAGACATACCTTCCGTGGTTGTAATCACTACTGACTCGGATAATTGCAAACGGTAATTCTTCTGTAAATAAAAACATTATGTGAAATCGATTTAATATGTTCACAAAATATGGTATGTATGCTTTATGAAATTTCATTTACACAGTTCTTGTTGGTTATTAGACAAGACAGTGCCATTTCGGACAGAGAGCATCAACTCAGAACGAAATTGCTGGACAACTTAAGTAAGAAATATTATAGAACTCCTAAAGACTTAATGGGCCTATTTTTCCCATCTCACAACGTCGCGGCTGAATTGAAGCTACGCCTATTGGAGGTCATACATCTTAGCGACTTGTCCACAATGCTTGTGCAGAAGATCGTGGATGTAGTTTGGAAAGGTGCGTACTAGCTCGTGGTAAACTTTTTCTTCGAACGTCGATATGTATTGAACATTAATCGAGTTTTCTCTAAAAACGAAAATTATATTATATATGTCTTTTCTTATGTTGGTCGTAAATAGACGGTTAAATCTGATTTTAATAATGTTATGTCTGATAAAAATAAATATTACTCTATTTCATATAATGTTATAATACGTGTAGATGTGTAATAATGTATCTGCAGTTCTTTAGAATTTACTCGCTATCAGCATAGTCTATACAATATGAATGATATCATGTATGATAATTGTTATGATAGTTGTTAAACGACATACAGGAACCGTATTTGGAGGCATATTTATCCTTATTTATAGCAAGTGACCTATAATTATAGCACAGATTTAACAGTGTATTGATTATACAATAGACACATGTCCATCTGTATACAGCAAACACATGTTATGTATCCAACAAACGAATGGTCAAGGGACTAGTACACTGTATACAAATGAAGTGCATTTTCATATACAAACAAAACAGAGCGAGAGATCAATCCTTGTTATCATGTTACATCTAAATACAATGGTTATGTGTGAATGTGTTATAATTGTTTAAGGACAATCATAGTAAAGATTAAACAGGTTAGCAGTTGACAGGCTTTGTACACATATAATGCACGATAATTTTAGGTTCGACAGTTTTCGGATTTGAATAATATAACACATTTAAACATATTTGGCTTTATTTCAATAATATTTATCAATATTCAACTTTCCCATTTCTGTATAAAGTTTGAATTCAAATACAAAGTGATACCAATTTTCGAGCATATGACACCAATAACATACACTGTATCTCCTCGTATGGAATTGGAGTATGTTTTTGCCATCCCACGTTCTCAGCTTTCAGCTTTCAGTCTTTATGAAGATACACGAATTCTACTTAAGACACTTCTAAACTTGTTTGTTTTGATACGAGCTATTTAAAAATCACAAAAAGTAACAAAAGTCCTACCTCTAAAAAATAAAAAAGAGCTAATTTGCCCGGTTTTTAGAAAGTGGTCATGTAATCGTAACTTTAACATAGACACACATATTGTATAATCGCATTTTTTTTTATATAGCCCCGCAAATTGAAATAAAAAAGATTGCAAAAGGCAAGGCAACATACAAGATTTTCCTATTTTATTTTTTACAATTGGTCTGCTTTTCATTGTCCACATACATTAAGCATATTTACGGTCCTCTAACTTAAAACNTGTTATCATGTTACATCTAAATACAATGGTTATGTGTGAATGTGTTATATTTGTTTAAGGATAATCATAGTAAAGATTAAACAGGTTAGCAGTTTACAGGCTTTGTACACATATCGAGAGAGAGTGCGCCAAGTGTCGGCTGCAAAAATTTAGCTCTGATAAAACGTTGGATTTAAAGTATTTCCCTAACCTTAGTCTTCAATGCAATGGGCCCTTACCATAGATATGAGAGTTGGCACGTCCGACCTCTACGAGGACTGCAGTTTGACTACCCAGAATAATATCAATCCTGGGATAAAGTCCGAGTCAATCCAACTGTGAGGTTACAACGCACCAACTATTAGTGGAAATCTACTTTCCACCACACTCCCTCCCTCTTTCTCTTGGAGGAATCGTTTATGTCATTCTAATTTTCTGTCCAGCCTTAGACTGAATAAGTATTTGGTTTCATCGTTGTAGATCCTATCTTAATCTGGACAAAATAAATGTTAACTCAGACTGAAATTACTCACATCTGAAGTTTTTTTAATCTAGTCTCAAAACATTTAAGTTTTGTCTCCATCCTGTCTTAATCTGGACAGAATCAATGTAAAATCAGACTAAAATTATTCAGTACTGATCTTAAATGATCTCTTTAAACTAGCCTGTTGGGGAGGTATATTCTATAAAAACATGTTACTTCTTCTACACTACATCCTCCTTCCCACCCAAA
>VMBQ01001222.1:0-78263 GCA_007657795.1 Dreissena rostriformis
CGTGACCGCACTACTTTTGTAAATATAGTTACAAACATGAATAAACATTATAGTAGAGGCTGTGGAAGGGTATACCCGGACAAAATTGGAACAGATTTGAAACATATATTTTCTGAAAGGTTATAGCTTGTAGATTCTGAAATCACATAATGTTCAATGCGCTATGTAAACGCCAATAAACGCTTTGCGATCGTAAATATAAAAAAAATCTTCTTGTCAGGCATATTCACATTCTTGTTAAATAATGACCTGCAATAAACAACGCACTAGATGAATATCACAGTTGTCCGTGCACCAGTTCAATAACGTCATTCCGAGCGAATCAGTTTGACCTTTCACCTGTCAAGACGGCCAGTGCTCTGTGTACAAGCGAGTCAGTTTGACCTTTCACCCGTCAAGGTCAGTGCTCTGCGGACAAGCGAATCAGTTTGACCTTTCACCTGTCAAGACGGCCAATGCTCTGCGTACAGCGAGTCAGTTTGACCTTTCACCCGTCAAGACGGCCAGTGCTCTGCGTACAAGCGTGGTCTGATCGTTGGTGGACATTTAGTTGTTGTTCAAATAATTATCGCGACACCTCGGGGTGAAATAATTAACATCTTGCACTCTGAAAGGCCATTAGTTATGACTGACGTACGTAGGAGTGTGCGTGGGGTATTTGTGGGATAGGTAAGACTATATTGCTACATTTACAAATACATATTCCCATACGAGAAAGAATTGAAGAAAAAGTGGTAAACATTTGATACAGAAATAGTGAAACTCCCGACACATTATCAGGGAGTAAAGGTCAGAGAAATTGGAGTAAAGGTCAGAAAAATTGGAGTAAAGGTCAGAGAAATTGGAGTAAAGGTCAGAGAAATTGGAGTAAAGGTCAGAGAAATTGGAGTAAAGGTCAGCTAGCATTATAAGATAAAGAAAATTCATCAAACAAGATGGCTAGACTAACCACACACATAAGTCATTAATTTATATTGTGGCATTCTATACTTGCATTTAGAGAGTCGATGCATAGGTTCGTTGAATACTTTTTCATTTCAACAAATTCTAATGTGCGCAAATACACGTGGCGTTCATTAATTTGCAGATAGGAAAATAAAATAGAGTTTCAAATGCATACAAATACAGAATATATTAATTATCCTTCTGATAAATCATATATTGTTCATTTATGTTAATGCATATGGGAATTTACTCTACCTCGTACGGAATACTAGTTTTTCATTGGCTTAGCATGGTCACATGCTGAACGTGTATTTTCTATATTAGGTCAGTAGCTTTTCATATTAGGTTAGTCTCTTGAAATGTCGTCACGGATGTTATAAAAAACAGTATAGCTAACTTGTCGCGTGTTATAACGTTGATGCTAAAGAAAAAAAAGTGTTCTTGGTAAGATAAATTAGTTACACGTGTTCTAACTAACCCCGCACGGTGTAATACAGGGTAGTAAATTGAGTTTGGGTTCGAGCCACGCTAATAATACAATAGTTAAAAGCAACCTTGTTCTATTTATCCTTACAATAATTCGGAACTAGCCACGATGGTCTATATTGCAAGCTTATTCTTTGGATGTCCTTGATAAATTTGCCCTGGATCAGTTCAATGTCAGATTGATTTTCGCGGAGACAGCGCACCTGCTTGTTCATGATATAATCACACACGGTCAAAGCAACCACAGCAGTCCGCACAGGCTAATCAGGGACGTCCCTTTCCGCCTGTATGGAATATTGAGTTTAAAGGAAGTCTTTTCTTAGCGAAATTCCAGTTTAGGCGGAAAATGTCTTCCCTAATTAGCATATAGCGGACTGCACAGGCTAATCTTTGAACACACTTTACGCAAGTGCATTAAACTGCGGTTTTCCCAGAGCGAGGCTCAAAAATTGAAATACACCAAATGATCTGCTAGATTTGTAAAAACAATCAGTCGTATCCGTTAACGTTAATGTATGGATGTCTAATAATATTGCTATTGCTATCACAATGAGCTTTAACATGATTGAGTGAATACAATATTTGTTCTGTTCTGTTCTGTTATAATTTGTTATCAAACTGTCACATTTAGAAACGAGTCGAAATGTCACAATGTACTTGTATATATCAGGCGACCACCACGCGTTTGCCGGAAATGAGATCAACATTTTCTGTCAAGGATTCGCATTTCCAGTCCGTAGTATCGTATCGGAAAACTATTGCAGCATTTACTATAGGTGTCGTCATATCAAACACCCGATATAGAATCACTCCAGATTTATCACAGGCTCTTCTAGCCAACTCTTTATCTTTTCTAAAGTAACAATATGCATTAACGCGTGAAAAATGGGCAGATGCATACTGCTACCATGAAAGAGAAACATTTAGTGCAAACCTATTTATTTAAGCTCGATTGCATCGGAAGCCTAAGGCTTATTTGAAACGTTCTCGAGTTCGATTCCTGGGACTAGAACCAGTACTTGGTGTCTTTGGGGGAGATCTAAAGATCGCTTCAACTGTTGGGATCGAACCCGTGACCTGCCGATCGCTAGCCGGACACCATATCCACTACGCCACGGCGACCTTAAACAAGCACTTACTATCTGTTTTATGATTTCAGAAACTCGAAATAGATCGCTCCAGTTTAACTACAGAGGCCTCTTGTCAGCTCTGTATCTCATCCATAGAAGTAATATTCATCTGAGCTGAGCTAAGGGAAAACGGGGTTTTATGCATGTGCGTAGAATGTCATCCCAGATAAGCATGTGCAGTCCGCACAGGCATATCAGGGACGAAACTTTCCGCCTTAACTGGATTTTCTATAAGAAGGGACTTGCTTTAAACGAAAATTCCCTTAAACTGCAAAGTTTTGTCCCTGATAAGCCTGTGCGGACAGCACATGCTAATCTGGGACGACACTTTACACACATGCATTAAACCCCGTTTTCCCAGAGCGCGGTTCACCGACACACCGCATGATAATCTGATATAACAAGACGATGACGTCATCTGTTGATTGATAATGCGCACACCTTAGAAATGTCGTTGACTTTTGTATTATAATATTCATGGCGATTATATTTAGCTTTATTGGTATCCTGTTGCAGGAAATAATGGGTCGAGTCAGTCCGAGATTTTCTAGTAGCCTCACATGCGCCGTGAGAGGATTGTTCACCCATTGAACCAAGTTCGGAGAAACTGGACTTAATGCATGTGCGTGAAGTGTCGTCCCAGATTTGCCTGTGCAGTTTGAACAGCCTTACCAGGAACGACACTTTTCGCTTTAATGGTTTTGTCAGTTTAAAGTAAGTCTCTAACAACCGAAAATTCAGTTTAGGTTGACTGCACAGACTAATCTGGGACGACACGTTACGCACATGTATTAAAACCCCGTTTTTCCGGAACTCGTCTCACCGGCACTACACATGAAAATATGATTTTGCAAGATTTTCTTGTAATCTTTCAATTTCATCCTACTACTATTTGACTGAAGACGATAATATTTGACTGGGGACAATACTCTATGACTGAAACTATTTGACTGAAGACGAAAACAAGCCATCCAATTTAAAGATAATATCGTGTATCGCAAATACGCAAAGTTTTCAGACTCTTAAAAATAGTTAAAACATTTGGTTTGGAACACTTACAAAAAATATTCCCGAATTATAGTTGTCCGAAACTTTAGAGACACAATTACAAACATACAGATTGCTGTATAACGTTGTGTTTCGAATTTTATCGATTAAATACCACGCCGTGTATTTACTGTAATGTTTAATTATATCTTTAAGGGTTTTTAATATTAGCTATGTTAGTAATTAATATGTTATTTTATACGTTTGAATTAGTTTTACATAAAATAAAGCCAATGGTGCATTTTGTTCTCCGAGTTCAAATACTAACATCTTTTATATCGGTAAATTTAATTTTGAGTTACTTAATGATTTGACAATAATACCGTTTCAAATCATTTAATTATACGTTCCTATTATAATGCTACGGGGCATATCGCAAGATACAGGAGACGTCCCGTTTCAGAGACACATCGGATTCTTTTAGTGCCCGGATGGAAACTGATTGATACTGCGCCTCGGTTTTACGTCTAATTTGAAGGACGACTTAACCACAAGCCAATAGATTGTTTTGCACTTCTACTTATCTTCCTTAATTAGGGTAAAGACGCTTGAGTTTGATATATTTTTGCATATGTATATATATATGCTTTCATAAGAAAATTTTACGAAAACAGTGTTGGGCTCGACCAGGCTTTGAACACAGAACCTCTCACACCCGATGCAAGAATCATGCCCCTAGTCCAAACAGCCTTGCCTATGATTACGACTGATAATTAAATAAATAAAATATCTTAACGTTTCAACGGCAGAGATTGCCATTATTAAACTTAAAGTAGATCATTCACAGTCGGGGTCCTTCGGGATTTGAACCCGGGAGCTTTTGCGCCCTAAGCGAAAATCATACCCCTAGAACAACGAGCCATTTGCATCTTTACGCGTCTTTTATAGTTTATTACGTATTAATTTACCGTTGATAAAACAACTACGACACGATTAAATTAATAATTTATAGCGATTGCACAACAATTAATGGCAATCTAACTATTTGAAATTTCTTATCAACTGCGGTTATGTCACGATTGGGAGGAGTGGCTCGTTGGTCTAGGGGTATGATTCTCGCTTTGGGTGAGAGAGGTCCCGGGTTCAAATTCCGGACGAGCCCACATATATTGCAGTTGTTATGCTGTATCAAACTAATTTATATGTCAAATGTTCTTTCAATTGATCATTGGAATTATTATGGGATACCAAAGGGGTCGAAACCTTAACTTCTAATTTGTTTATGCTGCAGCAGAAAAATGCTGCTCGAGCAGCATTTACTTTTAGATAAAGCCCTTGAACCCGTCAGCCAATCAAATTTGAGCTTACAAACGGACGACATAAGCTACCTCTACGGATTGGGGTTCAAGGGCTTAATCTAAAAATAAATGCTGCTCGAGCAGGATTTTTCTGCTGCAGCAGAAGTTAAAGTTTCGACCCCTTTGGTTATGGGATACCAAAGGGGCCTAAACTAAATAATTAAGACCCCTTTGGTATCCCATAAATTATTTCATCAATATTTAACAGCATTTTATAATTCCACCGATGTGTCTTGTAAAAAAAATATGAAAAATAAGAGAGCTGTAAACGCCAAGCTCGGTCGGCAAGTGAACGAGTTAACTACATCTTTTTAATAGACCCATAACGTTTCTAGCACATTTTAAATAGTATAGACACTTTTTGATGAAATATTAATAAAGAATGTTACATTCATAATTATTCTCCATCATAAATAACAATCAAGTACAGTATTTATACAAATATATAAAAACGTGCATCGGCCGGGAATCGAACCCGGGCCGAACGCGTGGCAGGCGAGCATTCTACCACTGAACCACCGATGCGCTTATTGTATAAAGCTCCTTTCAACCTTTTTTGAACAAACTCGGTGTAAACCGACGGACCGTTAACGTTTAAAACCGAAGCACCGACGGTATAGAAAGTATATTGGCAAGCTACAGGGAACATGCCGGCAAGGCAACGTTTAGAATCGGGATAGTTTTGCGTGGTCATTGGGCCGTTTAACAACTTATGTCTTGTCCTTTTGACATTAAAAGATCAGTTTATATTATTTAATTTTGAATATACATGTATATGAGCCTCGGTCAGGGAAACCGGGTTTAATGAATGTGCGTAAAGTGTCATCCCGGATTTGCCTGTGCAGCATAATCAGGAACGACATTTTCCGCCTAAACTAGATTGTCCCTTGGAAGAGACTTCCTTTAGAAGAAAATACAATGAAAGCGGAAAGTGTCGTCCCTGATTAGCTTGTGCGGATTTATAATATATATATATATACCATTCACTCGTGTTAGTATTATACAATCATTTATCAATCTTACATTATACTAAAATATATGTATTATTTGTTGTTGCGCATGAGAAAAAGGAGGACATATATGAGCCGCGCTCAGGGAAAACGGGGCTTAATGCGTGTGCGTAAAGTGTCGTCCCAGATTAGCCTGTGCAGTCTATCCTGGGAAAACGGGGTTTATATTATGTTATGTAATATTCAAACTGTATGTATTAACTTCTAAAACGATAACTTCTTCTTCCGGTGTAACAGTAACAGTCCAGTCATTCACAAAAACATGGAAACGCATAATTCATTCTATTACTGGTATTTAATTGTATAACTTGTATTTCATTGCATTACTTGTATTTCATTGCATTACTTGTATTTCATTGCATTTCTTGTATTTCATTGCAGTACTTGTATTTCATTCTATTACTTGTATTTCATTGCATTTCTTGTATTTCATTGCATTACTTGTATATCGCTTTGTAATTAAAACGCGTTGAAGAGCATACTTATAGTTGACAAAGAACCCGTGCGTTCTGCTTGGATTTTTTACTACCTATAATAATAATTATTTGAAATTTGGCACAAATAATCATAAACTCTGCTATTTGATCCACGTTCTGGGAAAACGGGGCTAAATGCATGTTGCAGTCCACTGAGGCTAATCTGGGACGAAATGTTCCGTTTATGGAAGTTTTCGTTTAAAGGAATTGCCTTCCAAACGAAAGTTCAGGCGGAAAGTGTCGTCCCTGATTAGCTTGTGCGGACTGCGCATAGTAATCTTGGACGACACTTAGCGTACATGCATTGACGACGCTTTATGTACATGCATTTCGCCCCGTTTTCCCAGAACGAGGCTCATATAACTCTCCCACGCTCCACATCTATGTCACCTCCAAGGTTGTTCTTTAGTATGCAGTGTAGGTGTGATATCGCCATCGAAAGCAATATCCAATCATTATGACTTTTAAATCCTTTCTTGCGTGACCTTACGGACGACAATTAACCTTAAGAACTGGTACCATTAAACGTATATCAAATGCCTAATAACAGAGGGACTGGAACTTTTTCATCCGACGTATAAGCTTCAAGGGAAAACTGATCTTACAGCGGTTAGCGTTCCAGTGGTTTAAAAATGTCACTGACATATTCAGGAACGAGTCTCGCATTAATTCCCTTTTTAAATATGATAATATTTGCATTTAGATTGTCTGCGCCAATTGTCGCTCATAGAATTATTCGTAAAAGACGCTTGTTTACACACTCCTTTGTATCAACTTCGGCCAGTATTTCAAAGAATGCAATAAACGTTTCAAAATTTAAAAATTATATAAAATGTCTATAACAGATGCACTAGAACTTTTTCAATCGACTAATAAGCTTCAAGGGAAAACTGATCACACTGCGGTAAGCGTTAGGGCCATCGTGGTTACACATTAAAATCCAGAGGGCGAATATGCGACAACGCGATAGTACGATGGCGACAATGCGATAATACGATGACGACAGTGCGACAATACGATGGCGACAGTGCGACAGTATATTTACTGTAATCGAGTATTCATAGAATAGTTTCGGGAAATGAATATCCATAAAATGGTGTAAAGTAATGAACAATTAAATATTTATAGTTATGTTAGTTAATTGTTAATTTGCTTATTTGAATACATCGTTAGTGTTTTGTAATTAAAGAATTATGAGCCATTTAAAACAGATTGCTAGTATATAGCTGCGTTCATATCGAAGGTCACTGCATACTTACTTTGAAGCAATATTTAATTGCTGTTTTTTTATCATGTAATACATTAAGACGTGCATTCTCTTTAGCCGGCACAGCCAATACACTCTTTGCGATAGTAAACATTTATTCTTCTTGTCAGACATATTCACAATCTCGTTACATAATGACCGACAATAAACAACGCACTAGATGAATATCAAGACACAGTACAGTTGTCCGTCGTACCAATAAAAGAACGTCGCTCCGAGCGAGTCAGTTTGACCTTTCACCCGTCAAGACGGTCAGTGCTCTCCGTCGCTCCGAGCGAGTCAGTTTGACCTTTCACCCGTCAAGACGGCCAGTGTCTGCATACACGCGAGGTCTGCTTGTTTGCGGACATTTAGTTGTTTTTGAAATAATTATCGCGACACCTCGGGTTGAAATAATTAACAGCTTGCACTCTGAAAGGCCATTAGTTATGACTGACGTACGTAGGAGTATGCGAGGGGTAGTTGTGGGATAGGTAAGCCTATATTGAACCATTTGCGAATACATACTTTCCCATAGGAGGAAGAATTGATGAAAAACTGGCAAACATTTGATATAGAAATAATGAAACTCCAGAGGCAGTATCGTGAGAGTACTTGATATTACAAGCCTGATTCTTTACATGAATGTCGTTAATACATTATCCATGGATCAGTTCAAGGTCAGACTGACTTTCGCGGAGACCGCGCATCTGCTGGTTCATGATTATATCGTGATTATATAATATAATTTTAGTCGGTCAAAGCAACGACATACACTATATATATATATATATTGAATGAATCATTCCAAATCAGCGGTCAAATGTATAATAAAATTAGTCCTCTGCGTTAGCATTAAACAGACAGCACATCATTTATTCGATTACACCATACTGTTGGTCATGATTCGTAATCAAACTGTCTCATTTACGAACGAGTCGAACTGTCACAATGTACTTGTATATATCAGGCGACCACCACGCGTTTGCCGGAAATGAGATCAACATTTTCTGACAAGGATTCGCATTTCCTGTCCGGATCGTCTCGGGAAACTATTGCAGCATTTACTATAGGTGTCGTCATATCAAATACCCTGATATAGAATCACTCCAGATTTATCACAGGCTCTTCTAGCCAGCTCTTTATCTTTTCTTAAGTAACAATATGCATATACGTGTCTAAAATGAGCAGATAAATACTGCTACCATGAAAGAGAAACATTTAGTGTAAATCTATTTATTTAACCTCGATTGCACCGAAAGCCTAAAGCTTATTTGAAACGCTCTCGAGTCCGTTTCCTGGGACTAGAACCAGTTCTTGGTGTCTTTGGGTGAGATCTAAAGATCGCTTCAACTGTGGGGATCGAACCCGTGACCTCCCGATCGCTTGGCGGACACCATATCCACTACGCCACGGCGACCTAAAACAAGCACTTACTATCTGTTTTATGACTTCAAAAACTCGATTAAGATCGCTCAAGTTTAACTTCAAGGGCCACTTGCCAGCTCTGTATCTCCTCCATAGAAGTAATGTTCATCTGAGCCTCCCTAAGGGAAAACGGGGTTTAATGCATTTGCGTATAATGTCATCCCAGATAAGCATGTGCAGTCCGCACAGGCATATCAGGGATGAAACTTCTGCCTTAACTGGATTTTCTATAAGAAGAGGCTTGCCTTAAACGAAAAATGCCATTTAACTGCAAAGTGTTGTCCCTGATTAGCCTTTGCGGACTGCACATGCTAATCTGGGACGACACTTCACGAACATACATTAAACCCCGTTTTCCCAGAGCGCGGCTCATCTGCACACCGCATGATAGTCTGATATTGCAAGACGCTGACGTCATATGTTGATTGATCATGCGCACACCTTAGAAATGTCGTTGACCTTTTCATGGCGATTATATTTAGCTTTATTGGTCTCATGTTGCTGGTAATAATGGGTGAGTTCAGTCCGAGATTGTTCTTGTAGCCTCAAATGCGCCTTGAGAGGATTGATAGGGCTGTCTGCTGTATATCTTGTTCAGGTGTGTCAGATTTAGAGATTTGACGCTTAGTTTAGAGCCGAGCCATTTCTTGGAATCTGTTTTCATCCCTGAATTACAGTATTGTATTATGTTTCGTATTTTTGTATGTATTTGTGTACATTCTTGAAATAAATGTGTAGGATTATTTTTTTTATTATTGTAATCTTACTATTTGACTTAAGACGAAAACAAGCTATTAAATATAAATATAATATCGTGTAACGTAAATACTGAAAGTTTTCAGACATTTAAAAATAATTAAATGTATTTTTTTCCAAATACTTACAAAAAATATGCCCGAATAGCGTTGGTATTCCCGGCTACGTTTTAGTATATTTTCCGTACCCGGGGTAGTATACTTAAGAGTACCTGGGGTAGTTTTAAGTAGTATCCGAGCCGACAATGACCAATTACCAATTGAACCAATTTACATAAATTTTATAATACAGCCAATATTATATATGGTGTAGATGTACTTGCGTGTATTATTATTGTGTCCGGAAAAACGGTCATACCTTTCATTCAACCCCAATGGGTCCAGAACCACCTACTTCAAATGACTTAATGTTGAACTTTTCTTGTGAAGATGCCTTTTCAATGTGCAAAGGCTGGCTAAATTTCTATGAATCATTATTAGCGATTTAATGCATGTGATACTTTGTCTCATATATATTTAAACCAGTGAAATGCGAGTACATATACATATATTGTCCGGATAACAATATGCTTTACTTTGTATGTGTTAGATATATATAAGAAAAAACGGCATCGCGTCTGATCTTGTACGCTGTTTGAGAGAGTGTGCAAAATGGTGCAAACAATTTTTTTCCAGAGAAAACCTTGGTGACGAACATAGCATCGTCTGTGGCGATATAAGGTTTAACCATGGAACAACTTCTTGAAATCTATAAGTAAAACGTGAACCTAAGTGCAATCTCAGAGCGTAGACTTATGAATGTCGTTGTTTTTATTTAGGCCGATATGGATAAAATAAACTGGGCTTCTTATGTACATGCTGTTTGAAGCCGTTCAAATAAAAATTGTCGTTTGCTGGGAACACTAGCAGTCGTCTTGTTATCAGTTTTGTTACTGCGTTGTCATTTAAATATTGTATATGTAGCATTATTCTTTCAGCCTATATATGTATATACCACATCAATCACTTGATGAATCGAGTAATGTTCAATATTACACGGTAAATAACTTTGCAGGATTGTTAATGTTAAATAAAGCCATGTCGTCCCGGATTAGCCTGCGCAGTCTGCACAGGCTACTCAAGGACGATACTTGTCGCATAATTTTAATTTAAGTTTAAACTGTCATAAATTAGACAATAAACTCGATAGTTCTCTCACCGAATGAATGCAGAATTACAAACCATTCAAAACATTTATGCACATGTATTATAAATTGCGCCACATAACTCAGACACAAAGTTGATATTGTTTAATTTGCAATTAGAACTAAAGGCGTCGTAGTACAATATGCGAGGTATTATACGCATTACCGTCATATATAGGTGCACACGGATGTTTTACCTCTCTTGATTAAAAGTTAATTCACTATATGCATACACAGTGTATTGATGAAGCCTTCATTATTTCTGTGCTAATTTTACTTCGATTTTATGTGGGATGTCTTTCCCAAAATCAGTGATCATATAAAGTTTTTACGTCCGGTAAAACCTTGTAGGTCTTATTAAGAAAAAACTTCTTCGGAGAAACAACAATTGTACACGCCGGTTTCCAGGAATTAAAGAAACTTCATTGGTGTTCTATGACAGGAAGTCTATGGAATGCCGTTGGAAAGAGTTGCTAAGGGAACATAGAGGTTTAATTTGGTATAACACTGTTAAGACAGTTAAACGAATTTTATATCTGGTCGGAGTGTGGTTTTCAAATACTGCAATGGTCGTTTAAGAATAGCAATTAATTTAAATGAACACACATAAATTAAATAGCGTTCTAGACACACCTTATGTGTATAATTTGTTTTTAGATACGCAGCATTTAAAAGAGTTAAAATTTTGGTCAACCAGCGACAAACCATGCCTTAAATTTACATTTGTTTAATGAAAACAGATATATCCGTTTAACAAATATGCTTTAGCTTTCTGAATTATTTAACATGTTTTAAATAAAACCTTGGCAATTCAAATGCAGGGACACTTGGTGCTGAGCGTATTTTGTTATTTTGTTTGTTGACGGGGGGGGGGGACTGGTTCAGAGATTGGTTGTTTTGCTATATTTTTGTTTGTTGTGTGTGTGTTACCTTTTACTTTCGCTTTCACGTATGTTTGATATTTGACCGTTTTCTATGACTCAGCGTTAAACTCATTTCATACAAATATCCGTTCATGAAATCATCTGAACTGTTTCAATTGATGTTATCAATTACAAGAATGGTACGAGTATTTGCTCAACGTTTTTAAGATAACAAATTTGTGTTTCTTACGATCTGAAACAATCGCTTTATTTTTTACATGGTTTGTTGTTTTTGCCGTAAATTTTACTTCGCATTTGGTAACTAGTCTGAAACAAACTCTTGACTAGTTAATTATTCGTAAATGACAGTAGGAGTTGAATTACCTACTGATGTAGTTTCACGAGTTTCAGAGATCACATGTCCAATCCATTGTATTTTTTCCAACTGTGTAGGCTTGTATGAAACTTGAGTTTCGCCCCTCATATGTAAGCATACGGTTTGCAGCATAATCATAGCCTCGATGTCTGCATTTTACATAAGTAAATCCACCTGGTTGCCTTTTTTTACTCCATTTTCGATGACCGTGTCAAATGCGTTCTTATACATTTTTCCGATAACCGCTCAGACATCCCAGTCGGTAGTCTTATTTATAAGACGTTGCCAAGAATTTAGAGATACTTTTTATACGGGCTAAATTCTTTGGAGCTTAATATTTGAGAGCGTCAACAAGTTGGACTACCCAGTCGGGTGATATTGATTTCATGATGACGTCAAAGCTAGTATATCAACTATTGATGCAATAAACAGAACCAATCTGTACGTGAAGTATCGTTTGTAATATATGCGATCTATTTCGTGCTACTATCGCAAACAAACATACATTAACGAGAACATTCTCGTCAGTCAATAAGTGTGTTAGAATGTCAGTGTAACTTACGCAAAATCCAATGATACAACATAAAAACGAACATAAAAGCGAAGCGTTCTTTGTTCGTCAACATTTTAACATCTTTTCGTATAAAGTGATATCTAAATAAGTATTATAAATTTCCAAGCACACAATACGATTGCGATATTATCTGAAAATCGAATGACTTGTTTTTATTCAACAGACATATATTTAAAGGGTGCATTTGACAAGTTACATTTGAAAAGTTACAAGAAATGACAAAGTACATCACGTAGCTTCAAACCAATACATATTGGACAAACGATATGCAGCAGACGGATGTAATTCTATCCAATCAAGTCTAGGACAATCTCCCACTGACTTAACTGACTATAGAAGCATGGCATGAAGAAAGCTAAATATAATCGCAACGAATACCATTGATAAAAACGTCGAAGACTCTTGTGCTTAAAACCAATCAACAAATGACGTCAGAGCAACGAAAGACTTTTAGAATTGTCCCTGGAAATGTCCGCTTATTATGAAATGAGAAGGTGAATATTGCTACAATTAATGGGATACAGCGCTGGCAAAAAGACGCGGTTATCAATCTGGAGCGATTAAATATCGGCTATTTGAAGAATAACATCGCGGTTATCAATCTGGAGCGATTTAATATCGGCTATTTGAAGAATAACATCGAGATTGAATGATGATTTATTTTACCAAGGTTTGAGATTCTGATCAGGTAAGGCTATGCGAATCTAGGGTTAGAAAGTGGAAACATTGTGTCTGACAAATACGGAATACCGTTAGGGCCATCGTGGTAACACATTAAAATCCAGAGGACGACAATGCGACAACGCGATGGTACGATGGCGACAATGCGATACTACGATGACGACAGTGCGACAAAACGATGGCGACAGTGCGATAATAATGTTAAACAGTCCATATTCGACATCAAACTCAGAGTCACAGTAATAACATCTGAACTTCTTCATGGTGACGGTTTTCTACAAAAGAAAAACACCCTCATTATATTATATCATAGTCTTGTTATATATATTATATAGGTATCACAATCAAGGTTATTGAACAAATATTCATACACCTACAGCACACATAACTTTCCCGTTTTGAGAATATATTACAAAGGACAGTTTCGCTTCTTTATTGTATATAAAAGTACAAAAAGAAGAGAGAAATAAATAAAATAGTTATTTTGACAATCTGTCATCTTAGTTAGCATTATACAGCGTTTCTGCCATCATCGGCATCATTTAAAATACATATCTGCCTACTACGGCATCAATTGTTTTTCGATGGGGTCAGTTTGGAAGCCTGTGACGTGTTCATGAAACAACTCAAGGGGCGGATATTTGGCTTACGTATCCCCAATGGATAAATGCGAAAGTATATAACACGAAATGCAGTCATTTATTTCAAACTTGAGATATTTTGAACAAAAATCAGTCATTTTCGATGATGTTTCGGAAACTGTCACTTTTAACTCGTTCACATTTCTTTACAAACTTGAACAACGAGTCCAAAATTACCTGGTGGCGTAATCAGTCAATGGGCAATATGTTCGTAGAAATGACTTTGGCCTTACTTGCGTAATATAAATATACCGACCGAATATATAACCTACCTGTTGTTCGCGGTTGAGTCCAACTGTCTGTCATCGACAGAACAATCTGCCATCGACGTGACGCGTAATACGGTGTGATTTCCATGTGGATTGTCCTTCTCAAAATCAGTGATCATATCAAGTTTTCCATTTCCGGCTAACCCATGTAGATCTAATTAAGAAAAAACATTTCTGGAGAAACAACAATCGGACACGCCTGTTTCCAGGAATTACAGAATAGCATTGGTGTTCTATAACAGGAAGTCTATGGAATACCGTTGAGAAGACCTGACATATTGCGAGGGACATAGAGAAGTTTGAATTGGTATAAAACTGTTAAGATAATAAAGCGAATTATATATCTAGGTGAAATGTGGTTTTCAAATACTGAAATGGTCGTTTACAATTTTCGTAAATTTGCAACATGGTTTGTTGCTGAGTGAAAAAACTATCAACTCTTCTAAATGCTGCTCACCTAAAACAACGATACCCATATGGTGTGTCTGGAACGCTATTTGATATAGTTGTGTCCATTTAAATACAATTCTAATTTTATGAAAACAGATATATCCGCTTCACACATATACCGTAGCTTTCTGAATTATCTTACATTTTATAAATCGAACCTCGTCAAATCAAATGCAGAGACGCTTGGCGCTGAACTTTTTTGTTCGTTGACGGGGGAGGGGCTCTTGTTCAGAGATGGGCTATTTTGTCATATTATTATAGCTTGTTGTGTGTGTATTAACTTTTGTTTTTGTTTTCATGCATGTATGTATTTTTGATCGTTTTAGGTGTGCTCAGTGTTGAACTCATTTCACATTTGAATCCGTTCATGAAATCATACAACCTGTTTCCTGGTGTTATCAGTTACAAGAATGGTACTAGTACTTGCTCAACTTTTTTTAGAAGACAAATCCCTTGAGATGACACATTTGTGTTTCTTGCGATCCAAAACACTCGCATAGTTTTAAACATTGTTTAGTTTACCATAATGTTACATGCGCATGTGGTAACTAGTGTGAAACAAACTCTTTTGAATTGTTCGTAAATGCCAGTAGGAATTACTATTCCTACTGATGTAGTTTCACGAGTTTCAGAGATCACATTTAGAGTAGATTTTATGGATTCAAACTGTGTATGCTTCTATGAAAGTTGTAGATGCATTTACCATACGTAACTCCCTCTGTTTTCATTTTTATTTTACTCTGTTCTCGTTGACCGTGTCAAAGGCGTGCGTATACATTTTGCCGGTAACCGCTCAGACATCCCAGTCGGGTTCTATAGATTTCATGATAACGTCAAAGCAGTTACATTTTAAATGATTGAATAGGTATACAATATATGTGCGTGACGTTCCGTTTGTTGATGGATCTTTGAAATCGTAAGCAAACTCATTTTCAGTCTAAGAAGTCTGTAGCGTACAGCAGGGTGTGTTATTGTAGAGGGTTGGGTATGACAGGGTGGCAGTGGCAGTGCAATTTTTTTATTATGTACGTAATATTCTTGTTTAAAGGAAGTCGGATTTTTCTGCCATAAGATACATTTATAGTTTGAGCAAATTAACTTACATTTTCGTTAACATATGTTGGTCTACCCGGTACTGAATGGAGGTGTTTATTTATGTCATCGAACATGCAAGGGTACAATGTACGCGTTTGCGAAACATGTTGCGTTTTTTTATGCGAAAACTGAAATCCTAAACAAATTAAATTTTCGAGCAATGGAAAATTTCAATGAACCAACGTAGCTCAACAATTTATTTTGATATGTGTGTTAGTACGTTTAATGTTGTTGAATGAAATGTGAAATACTGAAAAGGAATGTCCCAGATATCCCTATTGAGATCTATTGTGTGCTACTGTTGCAAACAAACATACATTGACGAATATATTCTTGTCAGTAAATGATTGCGGTAGAATGGCAGTGTAACCGTCAGATACGTGGTCACAAAATCCAATCAAACAACACAAACACAAACATAAAAGCGAAGCGTTCTATGTTTGTTAACATATTCACATCTTTACATATAATGTGATATCTTAATAATAGAATACAACACAATACGATCGCGTTAATATCTGAAAATCGAATGACTTGTTTTCTTCAACAGACATATATTTTTAGAATGAATTTGACAAGTTACAGGAAATTGCAGAGCACATCACTTAGTTTCAAATCACTTCCTTTTGGACACACGATATGAAGCAGACGAATGTAATTCTATCAATCAAGTCTAGGACAATCTCCGACTGACTCAACCGACTATAGAAGCTGGGCTCCAAGAAAGCTAAATATAATCGCCACGAATACCATTGATAAAAATGTCGAAGATATTGTGCTTTAAACCAATCAACAAATGACGTCATAGGAAATAAAGACGTGTAGGATTGTGTCTGGAAATGTCCGGTTATCATGTAATGTGCAGATGAATATTGTTACATGGGGTACAGCGCTGGCAAAAAGACGCGATACTTAATCTAGAGCGATGCAGTATCGGCTATTTGAAGAAATGATGTCGAGAGATAATTATGATTTCATTCACCAAGGTTTGAGATTCTGATCATGTAAGACTATGCGAAGCCTTGTTAGAAAGTGGAGCCATTGTACCCCGTTCTGTGAAAACGGGGCGTTATGCATGTTCGTCAAGAATCGTCTAAGATTAGCTATTGCAGTCCGCACAGGCGTATCAGGGACGATACTTTCCGCTTTTTTGGAATTTGTTTTATGTAAGGAAATCGCCTCTTAACAAAAATAGAGTTTATGCGGAAAATGTTATTATTAGCATGTGCGGACGGCACAGGCTAAGCTGGGACGACACTTAAAGCACATACATTAAAACCCAGTTTTCAAAGACCGATGCTCGATTTCTCAATAACTCAATACTGCTGCAGCTTCTGGAGTTTCACTTCTGTATATCAATTGTGTCTGACAAACATATTTGGTCATTTTTCTTTATGCAAATCCTGAGCATATATAGTGACCTTTGAAATCATGTATACGAACTTGATAAAACACCGTTGTGCACAGTATAGTTGAACCGAATAAACCATGGCTTTTAGGTAAATATTAACATATAAATATTACCTTTACGATTTATTGTTGATAACAAATCTGACAGCTCGTTTAGGGTGTTTCGCGTACGACATCTGGGTCATGTAATGAATTGTTGTGGCCGAACTGTTATAACAGCAACGTTGGACATAAACTAGCAACCATTTAAGCGTGGAAAATTAAGTAAAACATGAGCAGTTGTTCTGTCCCCGTGACTGTCGGTCGGTCAGATATTTAACTACGCAATATATACCGATAATGTACCCAACATATCCAATGAAAGAGTCAGACTCGGACTATTGATCATTGTGGTTGATAACAAATTATTGTCCAGTTAACTAGGATCGTATTACTTAAAAACTACGTATAGTTTATGATCAAATACTAGTATATTTGTATATGCATAATCGAAAATATGTGGAATATAAATGAGCCTCGCTCTGGGAAAACGGGACTTATTCCATATGCGTAAAGTGTAGTCCCAGATGTAGTCCCAGATAGGCATGTGCAGTCCGCACAAGCTAATCACGGACGACATTTGTCGCTGTTATTATATTTTTCGTTTAAAGTAAGTATCTTAACGGAAATCCAGTTTAGACGGAAAGTGTCATCCCAGACTAGCCTGTGCGGACTTCAAATCGCTTATCAATGTAGCAATCGATAAATCGGGAAGCGTCTTATCGGGTTATTCGCTTATTTGCTCGACAAGCTGAATGTAGAGGTTACCATTATTTTCAACAAGTTTCGTTCAATTTCTTCAGAAAACTGTAAATGAAATATTGTTCAACGGCGTCAATGGGGTTTACGTTACTCTGACATGAGGTACCAATAAATATAAGTTTGAAGCGTTGCATTTACCGGTATACGATTTCCAAAACCGAAACGTGATCTCGACAAAGGGCCGTTTCAATGTGTACAATTACCGAAATCCCCGTCATAGAACGTTTATTTATTTCAGAAAATAACCAAACTATTTTTTTTTTTTTGAGATGCACTCGCCATTATAAAGATTAATGAATGTCATAAAAGCGATATAAAATATGATCAATACACCCTTAACAGTGCAACTTTTCATCATAAACGTAACATTGGTGTTTTATGGATGTTGGATTTTGCTGTCATAAGACACATTTCTACTGTGTGCAAATTAACGTACGTTTTAATTAAGATTAGTTGGTCTGCCCGGTACTGAATGGAAGTGTTCATTTCTCTGCCATTGTATATCCAAAGGTACAATGTAAGCCTTTGCGCAAAATGTCGCGGTTCATGTGAACACTGCAATCCTCAACAAATTAAACTTCGAGCAATGGAAAATTTCAATGAACCGAAATGTAGCTTAACAATTTATTTGTGTAGTAAGTACAGTGGTGTTGACTGACTTGTTCAAACACTCAATAGGAATGTCATACATATGCCAACTGAATCTGTTTGCGTATCGCAAACAAACATGTATTTACGAATATATATTTGTCAGTCAATGAATACGTTGGAATTTCGGTGGTACCGTATAATACGTGGTCGCAAAATTCAATCATACAACATAAAAACAAACATATGTCTACATTTTAAATACGTACGTATAATGTGATATCTTAATGAGAATTATACAATGCTTCTTAAGCAAACAATACGATCGAGATATTATCTCAAAATCGATTGTATTGTTTTCTTCAACAGACATATATTTTTAGGATGCATTTGACAAGTTATAATACATGACAGAGTACATCGCGTAGTTTCAAATCACTACATCTCAGACAAACTATATGCAGCAGACGGGTGCAATTCTATCCAATCAAGTCTAGGAAATTCTCCGACTGACATAACCGACAATAGAAGCATGACACCAAGAAAGCTTAATATAATCGCCACGAATACCATTTATTAAAATAAGACTCTTGTGCTTTAAACCAATCAACAAATGACGTCAGAGGAAAGAAATACTTATAGAATTGTCTCTGGGAATGTCCGGTTATCATGTAATGAGCAGATGAATATTGCTACAATTAATGGGATACAGCGCTTGTAAAAAGACGCGGTAATCAATCTAGATAGATTTAATATCAGCTATTTGAAATGTATAATTATTTGCTATTTAATTTACAAAGGTTTGAGATTTTGATCATGTAAGACTATGCGAATTCTTATTGGAAAATGGAAACAGTGTATCTGACAAACGTGTTTGGTCATTTTTTTATATTCAAATCCTAAGCATATATGGTGACCTTTCAACTCATGTATACAAGCTTGATAAAACACCGATGTATACAGTATAGTTAAACCGAATTAACCATGTTCTATCTTTTTAATTTTAACGGATGAATATAACAGATACGATTTGTTGTTGATTACAAATATGACAGCTCGGGGACATCTACGTTATGTTATTGCTGTGGCCGAACCATAATTATAGCGACAGTGGACCGAAACTAGCACAAGTTTTATCGAAGCAAATTAGGTATAACATAACAGTAGTTCTGTCTCCGTGAAAGTCGGTCAGATTAAGAACTTCACAATATATAATTTCCCAACACATCCAGTGCAAGAGTCAGACACCGACTATTCACCATGGTGGTTGGTTACCAGCGGTTTGTCCGCCAGTTGGCGCGACCAGCTGAATATAGAGGTTTACATTATTTTTCAACTAGTTTCGTTTTATTTCTCCGACAAAGAATGTAAAGAAAATACATGTATGGCTTAACGATGGGGTTATGTTACACGGACAGGAGGTACCAATAATGAATGTTTTTGAAGGATTTTTTTAAATCTAAGATCTCGAATGTAATCAACGCCGAAATTAGGCACGCACCGCTACTCACTTCTAGTGTATATGGTGTCCGCCTAGCGACCGGGGGGTCACGGGTTCAATCCCCACTGTGGGCGCGTTCTTTAGTACTGGTTCTAGTCCCAAGAAACGGACTCAAGAGCGTTTAAAATAAGTAGTTAGTACTTTAAATGCAATCGAGCTAAAAACAAAAAGGTTTAACACTCACTTTGAATTCGAAATGTAAAATATTAATTTAAATTGAATAAACAAAGAAATTGTTTTATCATAGATGCCCATTTTGAATGAAATCGAGTCACATAATAATTCTTATCAATTTAAAGTTTCATAAAATACACCAATATATTCAATCAAATCAAATCACATTCTTTATTTCCCCCATAATGGAGATTTTGAACATGTCATAATAACAGTTATCTACAAATTATGATATAAGTGCATTATAAATATACATCTCCATGTGATACAATTCAAGTGTATGATAGATAACACAGTGCGTTTTATTGTTTCAAGTCCATGGATACTATTTATAAAATTAAGTATTTGTTACAAGATGTATAACATAGACATATTTTACAAGCAATATCTTATACATTTTAAAATAAAAATGTATGACATTTTCAGAAATACATTGTTCTTTCTTACTCCGAGTATGGGTTCTATTGGAGCCTCGAGCATTCTCAAGCTAATGTCTATATAGTTCATAGATTCGAGTTGATGTTTAACGTCATTTCCGAGTGCTGTGTCTATCTGCTCGAAGTAACTGTGTCTCAACGAGGACGACACTTCACATTTACACAAAACATGTGCCAGATGGTCGTAATATATGGGTTCGCATAGATCACATGTGTTCGTGGCCAACAGAAAGGGCCTTCACCACAGTTTTGCTATAGTTAGTAGCGTTTCTCTAAAGCTGCTCGTCTTTGAAACAGAATATAAGACGGCCGGTTTAAATAATGTGTGTAAAATACGAAAAAATAGAAATTCATTGCGATTGTGTTTTTATTAGAAGACTACAAATATCTGGAATAAAACCCATTTGCACCAATATCTTGTTAGGTGTGTGAGGGATTGTGAAAAATGGCGCAAAAATTGCCTCTTTCCAGACTCAACCTTGGTTCTGAAAGTGATCTCTGTGGCGATATAAGGTTTCCATGACAAAAATCTTGATATCTATACGAAAAGCGTGAACTCAAGTGCAATGTCAGAGCGTAGACGTATGAATTCCGTTGTTTTTTTAGGGTACGATATGGGTAAGATAAACTGTTCTTCTTATAAACATACTCTTTGAAGCCGTTCAAATAAAACTTGTCGTTTTCTGGGAACACAAGTAGTCGGCTGGTTATCAAAGAGTGAATCTTAATGTTTTCTTCATCAGTTTTGTTACTGCGTTATCTTTTTCAAATATTTTATCTGTCGCATTATTCGTTCAGCCTATATATTTATACACAGTTCAAGCACTTGATGAATCGAGTCATGTTCAAAAGGACATTAGAAATAGCATTTAAGAATTTGCAATGTAAAATAAAGCAATGCATTACCCAAATGCTTACACGACTTAATTGGAAGAATTAAATAAGACGCGCTCTGGGAAAAGCGGGGTTAATGCATGTGCGTAATGTTTTGTCCCGGATTAGCCTGTGCAGTTTGCACGGGCTAATCAAGGACGACACTTTCCGTTTTAATAAAAGTTATCGCTTAAAGGATGTCTCTTCTTAACAAAATCCATGCTAGGAGTCGTCGAAAATTACCCTGTCCGGGCTGCTAAGGCTAATACGGGACGACACTTTACGCACAAGCATTAAGCCTGGTTTTTCTAGAGCTCGGCTAAAATCTAACTTTTCTCACGACCAGTATCCTACACTTATGCCACTCGCAAAAAACCGGTTCATGGACACTCATCTGACTACCGAAATTTAAGAAAAATATACTAAAAAGAAAACTATTTTCTGAACAATAAAATAAAAATATAATATAATTAGTCAATATATATAAATAAATATCGAATACACTGAATTTCACTCGTACTGATGTTTAATATTCTGTCAAAATTATATAATAATTTGTTGTACGGTTTGCATATAAAATCCAAATGAAAGACTAAATAACTTCAAATAGATGCAGAAGGCACATGGTATTTATCTTATTTAGTTCAATGTTATGGAGTAAAGCAAACTAAGTACATGTACTTACATTTATATCGACTAAAATTAATTGCTATTGAAATAAAAAAAAATATATATAACAATATTTTTTTGATGGGAAATGCAACTGTATGAGCTTTAAAGTACAGAAGTAAGAAACTCTGGTTTAAAAGTTCATCAATTATACAGGTCAGTTTTTTGACAAAGTACAAGTTTAACAGCATTTGAATCTGTTATTTAAATTAGTACGCGAAGATTAATGCTGTCGGTATAAATGAAGCTTGCGTTCAATAATTATGCTTTAAGCGTATACGAAGCTTCCTCGGAATGTTCAGACGTTGATATGTATTATATTGTTAACAGTGACCTAATTAGATGAAAGCTTTGACAAAAGAACTTTGAAATTATTTTACTCATAATAAAATGCATATTCAACTCTTTACTGAGATATACCAAGGCGGTAATTGCCATTGTTCACCTTCGTAAATTTGAATGATAAAGCGATAAATAACAATCGATGCATTTATCATCATCTTAACAATGAACCAAGAACTTTATTGATACGTTTCAAATGGCATGAAATAAAGCGAATTTAAATACACTAGTGCTTTTGACTAAAGCATATAAGCTCATCTTCACTCAACACACATATACAAAAACAACATGCGTTTGAAGTAAGAACAGAACATTCATCATTTCGAAGAAAGATCAATTTAAATATTTATATAATGAAATACGTGTCAACATGTTTTCCTGAGAAAGTCACATGTATGATATTAATACATAGTGACCAAATAATGTCAAACGTAGTTTAACCCTTTGCATGCTGGGAAATTTGTCGTCTGCTAAAATGTTGTCTGCTGAATTTCTAAAATTAGCATTTTCTTCGATTTTTTTTTAAAGAATACTATCAGAATAGCAAACAGTTTGGATCCTGATGAGACGCCACGTTCTGTGGCGTCTCATCTGGATCCAAACTGTTTGCAAAGGCCTTCAAAATCCGGTTCTAGCGCTCAAAGGGTTAATAATTGCAACAATCATTACATTGTTCTGCACTTGTTTTCTTTGTGAAAACAATATTTTATACTACCTATTTATGGTATTTTATCGTATCTTAAAGCATTTTACCCCAAATTGGATAGTTTTCTTAACACAATTTTCTTTGAACTATTTGGACGGGATTCAGGATTTTCGTGAAATTACTGTTTCAGTTAGGGACTTCACAAAATGCCAATTTTTCTGGAATTTCGCGAAATGACTGAAAATGATGACACCATTTTGCACCGTTTTGCTAGAGACCTTTTAGAGGGTTTAGGAAATGTGTGAAATGTCCTTGTAACATATATATTCTGAATTTCGAGTCGTAGTATCATTTACAGTGCCATTTATGTGCACGATAAACGGATTAATTATACACGCGATATCAATCATAATGTAGAAACGTTCTCACGAATTTTATAATTAATATGTTTCAAATGTCAAGCATTAAAGTAGACTGGTATATATTAGTACATGTCAGTGAAATTGACATGAGCTAATTTACAGCAATTGGTTATTATGTGTATAGATGAAATAGAAGCTGAATAAAATTATTGCTTAGATATTCAAATATTTAGTATAATAATATCATATACACATGTATAATAAACAGAACTGTGTTCGCATAAATTACTTGTGGAAAATGTATTGAATTCAAATACCACCATAGGTAACATTTGACTTAACAAATTAAGAATCGAATACCACTGTCATCCCTTTCAACTGTTAATGAATTTTCATAAATTAGGGAGTTTTCTAGATAGTTCATTCACCGATGGAATCCAGAGAAACGTACTATTTAATTGTTTTAATTTCGACAAAAAGTTGATATTTACTGCATATGAGCGCCGCTCTGGGAAAACGGCACGTAGGGCATGTGCGTAAAGTGTCGTCCCAGACTATCCTGTGAAGTCCACACATGCTAATCAGGGACGACACTTGACGTCATGCATTAAGCCCCGTGTTCCCGTTTCAGTTTTGGTTTCCTCTTCATCTAACGGAAAAATGTTGACGTTCGAATCAAACTTTGACTTCATTCACTATTGACAACATGAACTCGACCTCTTTCCAACAAGCCATAGGCTTTCGATGCAATCGAGCTAAAATTAATAGGTTTAAACTAATTAACATGAAACAAGCTATGAAATAGCAATTAAATTTGTTTGTGTTGTGTCAAATGTTCGTGCTCGTTGCCCAAAATCTAAAAAAATACAAAAAGCTACCATCAGTTAACAATAAATGACAATTGTTCCTGTACATAAGCAAACATCTCTCTCTCTCTCTCTCTCTCTCTCTCTCTCTCTCTCTCTCTCTCTCTNTCTCTCTCTCTCTCTCTCTCTCTCTCTCTCTCTCTCTCTCTCCCTCACTCTCTCCAAACATCTTTGGAGAAACAACTTTTCGATACGCCTGTTTCCAGGAAATACAAAATATCATTGGTGTTGAATAAAAGGAAGTCTATAGAATGCCGTTGGAAACACGTAACGTTTTGCCAGGGGACAAAGATGTTTTATATGATATAAAAATATTAAGATAATTTAACGAACTTTATATCTGGATGGAATGTGGTTTGCAAATACTGAAATGGTTGTTTAAAATTAGCAATTATTCCAATTCAACATTGATGCAAATTTACAATGTTTTATAAAACAAATATATCCGCTTAACAAATATATTACGTAGCTTTTTGAATGATTTAACATTTTGTTAAGTTAACATCGTCAATTCAAATTCGGGACACTGAGATGATGAACTTGTTTTGTTTGTTGGCGGGGGTGGGACTCTTGTTCAGAGATTTGTTCTTTTTGTCATACAATTGCTTAATTTATGTGTGTGTTTACTTTAATTGTCGTGCTCATCTCTGTATGATATATGATCGTTGTCGATGTGCTCAGTGTTGAACTCATTTCATACTAATATCCATTCATAAAATCATGTCACTGTTTTCTCATGTTATCACTTACACGAATTGTACTAGTATTTGCTTAACGTTTTAGAGATGACAAATTTGTGTTTCTTATGATCCAAAACGATCGCTGAGTTTTTAACATTGTTGTGTTTGCCGTAAATGTTAAATGCGCATTTTGTTACTTGTCTGAAACAAACTCTCGTGGATGATTGGTAAATGCATGTATGAGTTGAATTGCTATTGCTGCTGATGTAGTTTCACGAGATGCGCTTCCAATCCATGTTTTCGTATCAAACTGTGTAGGCCTATATAAAACTTAAGTTTCGCCCCACATATGCGAGCATACGGTTTGCAGCATAACCATGGTGTATGCATTTACCATAAGTAAATCCCTCGGGCTGTTTATTGTTACTCTATTCTCGATAACCGTGTCAAAGGCATGCGTATACATTTTGCCGATAACCGATCAGACATTCTTCCCAGTCGGGTGATATTGATTTCATGATGACGTCAGAGCTGTAACAGTCTAATTGATTGACTAGACAGAACCCAACTGTACGTGACGTATCGCTTGTTGGTGAAGTTTTGAATTCATAAACAAACTCATTTGCCGTCTAAGAAATCGGTTGCCGATGACAGGGTGTGTTGAAAGTGATGGTTGGGGATAACATGACAGGCCAGCAGTGGTAGTGCAACTTTTCATTACGTACGTAACATTTGTGTTTTATGGAGATCGGATTTGCTGCCATAAGATACCTACTTTGTGCCGATAAATTTAAGTTTTAATTATCATTTGTTGGTCTACCCAGTACTGAATGGAAGTTTTCGTTTCACTGAAACTGTATATCCGACGGTACAATGTAAACCTTTGCAAATATATCGCGGTTCTTAAAGTGAAAACTGAAATCCTAAACCATTTTAAACTTTCGAGCCATGGACATTTTCAATACCAAAACGTTATCTTCACCACAAACATAGATTTAGGATGCATTTGACAAGTAACAAAAAATGTCAGAGTGCATCACGTAGTTTTAAATCAATAAATCTTGGACAAAGGATATTCAGCAGACGGATGTAATTCTATCCAATCAAGTCTAGGACAATCTCCCACTGACATAACCGACTATAGAACCATGACACCAAGAAAGCTAAATATAATTGCCACGAAAACCATTGATAAAACAATAAAAAATCGAAGACTCCTGTGCTTTAAACCAATCAACAAATGAAGTCAGAGAAAGGACAGACTTGAAGAATGGTCTCTTGAAATGTCCGATTATCATGTAATGTGCAGATGAATTTTGCTACAATTAACGGGATACAGCGCTGGCAAAAAGACGCGGTAATCAATCTAGAGCAATTTAATATCGGCTATTTGCAGAAATGAAGAGTAAATCATGATTTAATTAACAAAGGTTTGAAATATTCTGATGAGAATCCTTGTTAGAAAGTGGAGACATTGTGCCCGTTCTGGGAAATTGGGCCTAATGCATATAAGTTGAGTGTCGTCCCATTTTACCCTGTGCAGTCTGCACATGCTAGTCAGGGACTTCACAGGCTAATCTGGGACGACACTTAACGCCCATGCATTATGTTCAGTTTTCAAAGACCGAGGATCCATTGTGTCTGACAAACGTGTTTGGTCATTTTTTCTTTATGCAAATCTTAAGCATATATCGTATGATGTCATTTCAAGTCATGTATGCGAGCTTTATAAAACACCATTGCGTACAATCTAGTTTGACCGAATAAACCATGCTCTTTCTGTTTAATGTTAACAGAAAAATATTACAGATACGATTAACTGTTAGTCACAAATCAGACAGCTCGGGGACAACGACATTATGAAATTGCTGTGGGAAACTAGCGCAAGTTTAAGCGGAGCAAATTAGGTATAACCTGAGCAGTTGTTCTGTCTCCGTGAAAGTCGGTCAGATCTTGATCTAAAATCTAAAATCTATATGTGTCTCATGAATATTGTAAACGCTGGAAGTAAGTAGTGAACAGCGATAATACTAAAGTCATGATATTCAGAAAAGGGGGACTGTTGTCAAACAATATTTCGTTCCACTACAATGATATTGCAAGTGAGATTGTTACTAAGTTTATTTACCTTGGTGTCGTATTCACGACTGGTGGTTCGTTCTCTGATACACAAAGCACATTAGCTGGCCAAGCCTTGAAGGCTATTTTTAAGATGAATAAATACCTTTACAAATATACCGACATTACTGTGAAACACAGATTAGACTTATTTGATAAACTTATATCACATATTCTTAATTACGGAAGTGAAGTTTGGGGTTTTGTCAAGGGCGATGCTATATAACGTATTCATATGTAATTTTGTAAAAGTCTGCTGGGTGTTAAAAGAACTACTCTAAACGATTTTATATACGGCGAACTTGGTCGTCTTAACTGTCAAACAAGTAGATATTATAACATTATAAAATATTGGGTTAAAATATTACATACTTATAGTAATAAATTCAATACAAAAGTTTACCTTACATTGTTGAGTGACTGCGAAAGATACACTAATAAAAAAAGTTGGTGTTCCCTACTACGTGATTTGCTAAGCACACTTGGTTTTTACGATGCCTTGTATTTCCAGGATGTCGGTAACGATACTGTATTTCTTGGAGCTATTAAACAACGACTTACAGATAATTTTATCCACAATCGGAACGGCCGATTGGTAAACTCGAGTAGAGCTCTTTTTTATAGGAATATAGCATCCTTCCAACTTCAACCATATTTAGTTTTATGTAATATTAAAAAGTACATATTTATCCTTACTAGGTTACGAGTATCCTCTCATAGATTGAGAATAGAAAGTGGCAGATGGTCTTAGCCCAACCCTACACCTGTTGAGCAAAGGACATGTATTGTTTGTAATCGTCTAGAAGACGAATATCATTTTGTGATTGAATGCAACTTATATACAGATTTAAGATGTAAATATATACCTTCATATTACAGAAACAGACCAAATATGCAAAAATGTATAGAATTAATGTCTTCCGATAGTGAATCTGTGTAAAGAAAACTAAGTGCTTTTGCCCATGCCGCATTTTTAGTTAGATCAACGAACATGTTTGCGCCCATTTGATGTATTTTTACCCATTAACTAGCTGAAAAATGTAAATTGCTGCTGTTTTTGATTTTGTATGTGAACACTGGGGTCTGACGACGTCAAAGCGTAGTCCGTTTCTCTACGACGTCGGGTATATGTTTTACTATGAGACATTGTGTCAATACAAATGCCATCGAAGTACAGATTGGGTACTTCGTTGAGTAACCTATACATTATATTTGTAGTTCGTTGCACAACCAATACATACTCTGTGCAAAGCCTATACATAAAGAGACTTGAATTTCATTCCAAACAAAGCATTTGAATGATTAAAATATATGTTCGTAACATGTTTTGTACTTTAACATGTTTAATGTACAGTGTATCAAAGTAACATGTAGTTTCATTTAAGTTAAGTTACTGTAATTGGCTATTTTAACAGAATAACCACCTTATGCAATACTTCAAATCAATATATTTCGATTTTAGCTCAAAATCAATGTAAAGGCTGCAACTACGCGCATTTGTAATTTGTTTGTTATTAAATATAGTACCTACCATTTCTGGATGCTCCGTTATCTAATCCATACATACCAGAAAAGATGAAACTCGCCTGATTAAGTAGTGTATTGACACAATGTTTCGTAGTAAAACATATACCCGACGTCGTAGAAAAACGGACTACGCTTTGACGTCGTCAGCCCCCAGTGTGTGAATGAAATCCCGTTAAATGAGTATTTTTGTGTGAGTCTTGTTTTCTTGTCTCATTTGTTTTGTTTGTAGAGTAAATGTGTTAAAATAATGCATTATGTAGTGATAAGTATGATTACTCCTCTTAAATTAAACGTATTTCATGCTTGTCGTCTATCTTTGTATGCTGCCGACTTTTGGCTTTAGCTGTATAATCAGTATTTTGTGTGAGTTCTTGTTTTACTCCCTTTATGTTTTGTTTGTAGAGTAAATGTATGTTACAATTAATGCAATATGTATTGATAATTATGAGTACTCCTCTTTAATTTATTATTACGGCTAATATGTATTTCCTGCTGTAAATTATTTATTGACACTACTTATGTAATTATTATTTAAAAAGTTGTGTAACCTCGCTAACTCATAATTTCATGTGTTTGTTATAATCATGTTTATATGTCTATCACTGTAGTTATTATATTGCTTGTACTAAAATGTGTCCACATTGGCCATTGGCCTTGTGGAAATGCTGTAAATAAAATTTTGAAACCTTGAATCTTTAAATCATTTTATGGTCCAGTAATTTAGGACCACATTATTTAAAAACTACCTATAGTTTAAGTTCAAATATATATGTATATGCACTATCGAAAATGCAGAATACATATGTTGAATATCGATCGACCAAAAATCGAATAATAAATCGGGCAGCAGGTTACTATTGGTTTATCCGCCACTTTGCTCGACAAGCTGAAAGTCGAGGTTAAAATTATTTTTCGAAAAAAAAGGAAATGAAATATGGTTTAATGATGGTAACTCAAAATTACGCGGACAGGAAATATTAGTTGGAGGCGTTGGATTTTACCGGTATACGATGTCCAAAACCGGAACGTGATCTCAACAAGAGGCAGTTTCAATGTGTAGAATTCCGAAATCCCCGTTATAGAACGCAAATTTATTTCAGAATAATGACCAAACTGATTTTTTGAGATGCACTTGCCATTATAAAGATTCATAAATGTCACAAAAGCGATATAAAATATGATTGATAGCAGATTTACATGTAATGACAGGGAGGTTTTCGGTACCAGCTCGGCGTCGGAGAGCTTGTTTACCTTCATTTTCTTTCAGAAACAAGTGAAATAGTTTCATAAACAACATCGATCAATGCTATTGCCGAAGCGTTATTTATTATTCATACCACCATTACACGTAGTAACATTTGTTTACCATACGTTAGCTAGTTTATCATCCATAAAGTGTACAAGCCGCAGGGCCAACGTTAGCTTGTGTACCATCCATGAACTTTGCTAGCCGCAGGGCCTACGTAAGCTATTGTACCATCTGTGAACTGTGATAGCCGCAGGAACAACGCGAGATAGTGTACCATCCATGAAGTGTGCCAGCCAAAAGTTCAACGTTAGTAAGTGTACCATCCATGAAGTGTGCCAGCCACAAGGTCAATGTTAGCTAGTGTACCATCCATGAAATGTGCTAGCCGCAGGGCCAACGTTAGCTAGTGTACCGTCATGAAATGTGCTATCCGCAGGGTCAACGTTAGCTAGTGTATTATCCATGAACTGTGCTAGCCGCATGGCCAACGTTAGCTTGTGTACCATCCATAAATTGTGCCAGCTACAGGGTTAAAGTAAGCTAGTATACCATCCATGGACTGTGGTAGCAGTTCGGCCAACGTTAGCTAGTATACCATCCATAAACTGTGTAAGCCGCAGGGTCAACGTTAGCTTGTGTACCATCCATGAACTGTGCTAGCCGCAGGGTCAACGTTAGCTTTTGTACCATCCATGAACTGTGCTAGCCGCAGTGTCAACGTTAGCTTTTGTACCATCCATGAACTGTGCTAGCCGCAGGGCAAACGTAAGCTAGTGTACCATCCATGAACTGTGCTAGCCGCAGGGTCAACGTTAGCTTTTGTAACATCCATGAACTGTGCTAGCCGTAGGGTCAACGTTAGCTAGTGTAACATCCATTAACTGTGCTAGCCGCAGGGCAAACGTTAGCTAGTGTACCATCCATGAATTGTGCCAGCCGCAGGGTCAACGTTAGCTACATGTAGAGTACCATCCATGAACTGTGCTTGCCGCAGGGCCAACTGTTAGCGTGTGTACCATCCATGAACTGTGCTAGCCGCAGGGTCAACAGGGTCAACGTAAGCTTTTGTATCATCCATGAACTGTGCTAGCCGTAAGGTCAACGTTAGCTTGTGTACCGTCCATGAACTGTGCTAGCCGCAGGGCAAACGTTAGCTAGTGTACCATCCATGAACTGTGCAAGCCACAGGGTCAACGTTAGCTTTTGTATCATCCATGAACTGTGCTAGCCGTAAGGTCAACTTTAGCTTTTGTACCATATATGAACTGTGCTAGCCGCAGGGTCAACGTTAGCTTGTGTACCATCCATGAACTGTGCTAGCCGCAGGGCAAACGTTAGCTAGTGTACCATCCATGAACTGTGCTAGCCGCAGGGTCAACGTTAGCTTTTGTACCATCCATGAACTGTGCTAGCCGTAGGGTCAACGTTAGCTAGTGTAAGATTCATGAACTGTGCTAGCCGCAGGGCAAACGTTAGCTAGTGTACCATCCATGAATTTTGCCAGCCGCAGGGTCAACGTTAACTACATGTAGAGTACCATCCATGAACTGTGCTTGCCGCATGGCCAACTGTTAGCGTGTGTACCATTCGAGAACTGTGCTAGCTGCATGGTCAACAGGGTCAACGTTAGCTTTTGTATCATCCATGAACTGTGCTAGCCGTAAGGTCAACGTTAGGTTGTGTACCATCCAAGAACTGTGCTTGCCGCAGGGCAAACGTTAGCTAGTGTACCATCCATGCACTGTGCTAGACGCAGGGTCAACGATAGCTTTTGTATCATCTATGAAATGTGCTAGCCGTAAGTTCAACGTTAGCTTTTGTACCATCCATGAACTGTGCTAGCCCTTAGGGTAAACGTTAGCTTGTGTACCATCCATGAACTGTGCTAGCCGCAGGACAATTGTTAGCTAGTCTACCATCCATGAACTGTGCTAGCCACATGGTCAACGTTTGCTTTTGTACCATCCATGAACTGTGCTAGCCGTTTGGTCAACGTTATCTAGTGTAGCATTTATGAACTGTGCTAGCCGCAGGACAAACGTTAGCTAGTGTACCATCCATGAATTGTACCAGCCGTAGGGTCAACGTTACCTACATGTAGTGTACAATCCATTTACTGTGCTAGCCGCATGGCTAACTGTTAGCGTGTGTCCCATCCATGAACTCTGCTAGCCGCAGGGTCAACAGCGTCAACGTTAGCTTTTGTATCATCCATGAACTGTGCTAGCCGTAAGGTCAACGTTAGCTTGTGTACCATCCATGCACTGTGCTAGCCGCAGGGCAAACGTTAGCTAGTGTACCATCAATAAACTGTGCTAGCCGCAGGACCAACGTTAGCTTTGGTACCATCCATGAACTGTGCTAGCCGTAAGGTCAACGTTAGCTTTTGTACTATCCATGAACTGTGCCAGCCGCAGGGTCAACGTTAGCTTTTGTACAATCCATTAACTGTGCTAGCCGTAAGGTCAACGTTTGCTTTTGAACCATCCATGAACTGTGCTAGACGCAGAGTCAACGTTTGCTAGTGTACCATCCATGAACTGTGCTAGCCGCAGAGCCAACGTTAGCGTGTGTACCATCCATGAATTGTTCTAGCCGCAGGGCCAACGTTAGCTTGTGTACCATCCATAAACTATGCTAGCCGCAGGGTCAACGTTAGCTAGTTTACCATCCATGAACTGTGCTAGCCGCAGGGCCAACGTTAGCTAGTGTATCAACCATAAAGTGTACAAGCCGCAGGGCCAACGTTAGCTAGTGTACCATCCATGAACTTTGCTAGCCGCAGGGCCAACATTAGCCATTGTACCATCTCTGAACTGTGCTAGCCGCAGGGCCAACGCTAGATAGTGTACCATTCATGAAGTGTGCCAGCCAAAAGTTCAACGTTAGTTAGTGTACCATCCATGAAGTGTGCCAGCCACTAGGTCAACGTAAGTTAGTGTACCATCCATGAAATGTGCTAGCCGCAAGGCAAACGTTAGCTAGTGTACCGTCATAAAATGTGCAAGCCGCAGGGTCAACGTTAGCTAGTGTATTATCCATGAACTGTGCTAGCCGCAGGGCCAACGTTAGCTAGTGAACCATCCATAAAGTGTGCCAGCCACAGGGTTACAATAAGCTAGTATACCATCCATGGACTATGGTAGCAGTACGGCCAACGTTAGCTAGTATACCATACATGAACTGTGTTAGCCGCATGGTCAACGTAAGCTAGTGTACCATCCATGAACTGTGGTAGCAGTACGGCCAACGTTAGCTAGTATACCATCCATGGACTGTGGTAGCAGTACGGCCAACGTTAGCACGTGTACCATCCATGAGCTGCACTAGCCTCAGCGCTAACATTATCTAGTGTACCATCTATAAACTGTGGTAGCAGTACGGCCAACGTTAGCGTTTGTACCATCCATCAACGGTGGTAGCAGTACGGCCAACGTTAGCTAGTATACCATCCATGGACTGTGCTAGCCTCAGCTGCAACGTTAGATAGTGTATCATCCATAAACTGTGCTAACCGCAGCACCAACGTTAGATAGTGAACCATCCATGAACTGTGCTAGCCGTAGGGTCGACGTTATCTAGTGTACCATCCATGAACTGTGCTAGCCGCAGAGCAAACGTTAGCTAGTGTACCATCCATGAACTGTGCTAGTCGCAGAGCAAACGCTAACTAGTGTACCATCCATGAACTGTGTTAGCCGCAGAGCAAACGATAGCTAGTGTACCATCCATGGACTATGCTTACCGCAAGGCCAACCTAAGCTATTGTACCATCCATTAACTGTGCTAGCCGCAGGGTCAACGAAAGCTTGTGTACCATCCATGAACTGTGCTAGCCGCAGGGTCAACGTTAGCTTGTGTACCATCCATTAACTGTGCTAGCCGCAGAGTGAACGTTAGCTAGTATACCATCCATGAACTGTGCAAGCCGTAGGTAGGGTCAACGTTAGCAAGTGTATCATCCATGAACTGTGCTAGCCGCAGCACCAACGTTAGCTAGTGTACCATCCATGAACTGTGGTAGCAGAACGGCCAACGTTAACTAGTGTACCATCCATGGACTGTGCAATCCTCAGCGCCAACGTTAGCTATTGTACCATCCATAAAATGTGCTAGCCGCAGCATCAACGTTAGCTAGTGTACCATCCATGAACTGTGCTAGCCGCAGGGTCAACGTTAGCTTGTGTACAATCCATGAACTGTGTCAGCCGCAGGGTCAACGTTAGTTTGTGTACCATCCATGAACTGTGCTAGCCGCAGGGTCAACGTTAGCTTTTGTACCATGCATGAACTGTGCTAGCCGCAGGGTTAACGTTAGCTTTTGTGCCATCCATGAAGTGTGCTAGCCGCAGTGTCAACGTAAGCTTTTGTGCCATCCATGAACTGTGCTAGCCGCAGGGCAAACGTTAGCTAGTGTACCATCCATGAACTCTGCTAGCCACAGGGTCAACGTTAGCTTTTGTATCATCCATGAACTGTGCTAGCCGTTAGGTCAACGTTAGCTTTTGTACCATCCATGAACTGTGCTAGCCGCAGGGTCAACGTTAGCTTGTGTACCATCCATGAACTGTGCTAGCCTCAGGGCAAACGTTAGCTAGTGTACCATCCATGACCTGTGCTAGCCGCAGGGTCAACATTAGCTTTTGTACCATCCATGAACTGTGCTAGCCGCAGGGCAAACGTTAGCTAGAGTACCATCCATGAACTGTGCCAGCCGCAGGGTCAACGTTAGCTACATGTAGTGTACCATCCATGAACTGTGCTTGCCGCAAGGCCAACTGTTAGCGTGTGTACCATTCATGACCTGTGCTAGCCACAGGGTCAACATAAGCTCGTGTACCATTCATAAACTGTACTAGCCGCAGGGCCAGCGTTAGCTCGTTTACCATTTATGAACTGTGCTTGCCGCAGGGCCAACGTTAGCTAGTGAACCATCCGTGAAATATGCTAGTACCAGGGCCAGCTTTAGGTAAATTATTAAAATAGTTGATATAACGAGACACTTGTACAGTTCTTAAGAACATAAAACATATGCGCGTACGCTGTTCGGTTCTCGTAATATTAACAAAAGCACAAAGTACATCGTCTTTGTTATGAAAACCATTAAATGCAATTTAGAATCAGGTTACTGACACAGAATGATCAACTACTTATTTCTTGTCTAAGATGAAGTATACGCAAACAATAATATATAAAGAAAAAAGGTATCAAGTAGATAATTTCGAGACATTCATAGAAAGGTTGGGTAAACTATTGTAATCCATCAACAACGTTCAATATTTTTCTAGCACACAGAGTTTTTTATATATATATATAATAGTTTTATATTGGTTAACATATAATGTATTAACGATTTTATACATCATAATAAATAACACTGAACTGCTTTGGTAGCAATAAAATTCTCATACATCATTTTTAGCCCACAATATACATTCAGAATATTACATATACCTTGCGGCGCCTTGATTTACAAGTAATTGATCTGGATACGACCTTCATATGTGTGCAACAGCTGCGCAGAGATAGGGCGACAGCTGCTTAGAAAAGCATACTTAATTAGCAAACAATCCCTATGTAATTGCCATGTTTAGCTGTAAAACGATATGTAGTAGAAATGCTGACACAATAATTATCAATTCTGAGGCGTGATTAGGTGCATAAAAACTAAAAAGTCCTTACCTTGACGTATCCTTAAGGTGTAGAAAGGATCATTGACCGTTTTCTTGTTGTATCTGGTTATGTTATACTATGATTATTTTACATGAAAGCTTACATATTTAAATCACTGGAAATTTTTCTTTTTATTATATGCGGTGTACGACGACCCATGCCCAAAGAGAATGCTCCTTACAGGTTACTGCCTTATCGTTGTGTAACATATCAGGCGAGGCTTACAATAAAAGAACGGCGAGGCTTATTCGTGCCGAGCCTGATATATTACACAACGATATGACAGAAACACGTTTTCCGTTAATAATACCTCTATGACTTTAACTTATTTCACACTTTGTTTCAAGTACATTCAAATGAAAGACCAAACAGGCAAACAGAAAAGTGTCAGTGGTATTTGACAACAAGACAGCCTTTGAGCGCTAACCAAGGTTCAAGGTCGAAGACTTGACCCGGTGACCTAGTTGCTTACCACCCTTGACCCATATTCTAATATTGCATTGATATTGTGCCGTTAAACATTCTGACCATGATTTTCAAGAGGGACTCATACATGTGGCCTCTAGAGTTGTTATATGTGTTTTCTAAGATTTGGTCTGGTGACCTAGTTTTGTGTACACACGTGTCCCGAGGGGACTTTGGTCTATATATTGTCAAAATATTCATTCGGACAATGTGTTATCAAGATTTAGCAATAAATGTGGCTTCTATAGTGGTAACAAGGTTTTCTTAAGATTTGACCTGGTGACCTTGTTTTTGACTCACGTGACCCAGATTCAAAGCTGGTTCAGATATTGTTGAGATAGACATTCTGAATAAGTTTAATCGAGAATGAGTCAAATATATATATGTCGTTTAGAGTGGTAACAAGGTTTTTACAAGATTTGACCTGATTACCTTGTGGTTTTTTTTGACGCCCGTACCACATTTTCAAATTCGGCCCGGATATTGTCCCGATAAACATTCTGAATGAGTTTCATTTATATTGGTTCATACATGTGGCTACTAGAATTGTAACAAGGCTTTTCTAAGATTTGACCTGATGATCTAGTACGGATTTGACCCATATTCAAACTTGGCATAAATAGTGTCAAGGTTAACATTATGTCAAAGTTTCGTCGCAATTGAGTGAAAAAATTGGCCTAAATATTGTCAAGGTAAATAGTATAACCACGTTTCATCGAGATTGAGTGATAAATGTGGCTTCTAGAGGGGTTACTATGTTTTTTTTCTTATATGTGACCTGGTTTCCTAGTTTTTGGGCGTCTGCGACCCGTTGGCTTACAAATGTGGCCTCGAGGGTGGTAACAAGATTTTCTAAGATTTTACCTGGTTACCTAGCTTTTGGATGCACGTGGTAGATTCCAACTCGCCTAGATATTGTTAAGATAAACATTCAGACCAATATTTCATCATAATTGGATAACAAATGTGGCCTCTATAGTGGTAAAAGGTTAACGTCGCACGACTGCGACACGCATATCTCTCGTTAACGATTATGAGTGCTTACGTACTGAGCTAAACGTGTATGTTCCTTTGTCAATATACATGTGTATTATATATGAGCCGATTTCCCCGAGCATACTTCATGTTTTATGCACATGTCTCGGCACGATGGATTGCCCACAAGACCGCGTATCTGGCAAAAAGGACAAAAACCTCCAGACAAACCGAACACCTGCTACCTCATGGCAATGTCCTCATGTCGAGGGACTCATGTCAAAATGCTTTCTCGCCAAATAGTATTATGTCGATATGCCTGAGCTCACAACAGTTTTTTACTTAAGTTGTACTATGGAGCATTGACCGTTTCCTTGTTGTATCTGGTTATGTTATACTATGAATTTTTTACATGAAAGCTTACGTTTTTAAATCGCTGGAAATGTTTCTTTTTATCATTACGGTGAACGACGACCCACGCCCAAAGAGAATACTCCTAACAGGTAACTGCCTTATCGTTGTGTAACATATCAGGCGAGGCTTACAATAAAAAGAACGGCGAGGCTTATTCGTGCCGAGCCTGATATATTACATAACGATATGACAGAAACACGTTTTCTGTTAATAATACCTCTATGTCTTTCACTTATGTTACACTTTGTTTCAAGTGCATTCAAATAAAAGACCAAACAGGCAAACAGTGGTATTTGACAACAAGACCATCTGCTACCTCATGGCATTGTCCTGATGTCGAGGGACTCATGTCAAAATGCTTTCTCGCCAAATAGTATCCTGTCGATATGCCTGAGCTCACAACAGTTTTGGACTTGATAATGGGCAGTAAATTGCAGTTGCATTTGTGAACTCATAAATTCGCATAAACTGGAAGTACATAATGATAGCATTTATTACAATCATTTAAGAACGAATATGTCATCGTTAAGGGTCTCAATGTGGATATTGTTTTACAAAAAAACAAATGCAAACATATGCAATTCAGATAAACATGTTGACCCTGGTTAATGCACGGCATATGTGGCGTGTTCTGAGAAAACTGGGCAAAACGCTTGTGCGTAAAGTGTCATCCCAGATTAGCCTGTGCAGTCCGCACAGGCTAATCCGGGACGACACTTTCCGCCTAAACTAGACTTTATCTATGAAGAGACATCATTTAAACCAAAAATTCCATAAAAGCGGAAATTGTCGTCCCTGATTAGCCTGTGCGGACTGCACAGGCTAATCTGGGATGGCAATTTACGCACAAGCATTTTGCCCAGTTTTCTCAGAACACGCCACATATAATAGGAAGCAGGAGTGCATTCATTAGGAATTAAAAGTCATTTTTAATAGCTTGGCGATTCAGTTTAAACTGTATAACTTTAAACAGCTCAAAATTTGTATTTCTATAGCCATAGTTTATACTTTACGTGTCGTGTTCTTCTTCTTCTTGTTACCAATCATGGTAGAACAATTGATTAACCTAGCGATTGTGAAATGAGTGTTTCCCTTGTTTGAAATGAACGTCCTTAAATAAGACCAATGTACATGTTCCTCTTCACTTTGGGGTCAATGTACACTTTCAGGTAAATGTACACTTTGGGGTCAATACAAGTACCCTAAAGACCAATGAAAGAAGTCAGCGCATGTGCAAGGTTCCTTGTCTAATAAAAATGACAATGTGGCGGATAAACTTACCAAATGGACAATAAACGTATACCGTTGCACATGAGTAAAAATTATCACAAGGACATAGATACATTAAAATAATTGATGACTGAGAATAGTGACGTTTGTTGTTCGCGATATATATTTTACACAAAAAGCATCTCATAGGCTGCATTGGTCTCCATTTAGCTTGCATAAAAGACTGCTGAAAATGTTTTACCCCATCCTTTCTTCCACATGACAGAACCGCTGAAATATAAACACGGATGAAACAATTGTAACAAACCAGACAGTTGATGTAAAGGCTGTTGTCCCATTACAACCCCAGCGCTGTGGTAATGCATTTGCCGATAAAAATGCTTCTTTCGGGAACCTTTCCGTATAAAACGGGCGAAGAATGGTCATTAACTTGTGTGCGGCATGTATTCACATCGTCACTTAAGATAGGTTACGGTATACACCTCAATAGAACACCGGAAGATCCGCATGAGACGCGGAACGATGCCGACGGTTGCAGAATTTTCTCACGAATGATTACAATCTTGATACTTCGACTATCTCCGGAATCCTACGTTAGATAGGCAGATTTTAGCAATAAATCGTCTGCTGGTCCAGAGTGGAATGATTACCGATCACGATGACCGGTTGTGGTTACACTGCACTAAACAGGATAATCTGGGAAGACATTTTTAAGACATGAATTCAGTCCAGTTTTCCTAGAGCGATTCTCGAATAGCCAAAGACTGGAACAATAAGTCAAAACAATTCTATTTATATCGAAGACATTGGAAATTTGGTAAAGTTTGCCTCTTAATAACTTGAATTTACTACGCATTACTTTGTGATGCAATAAACGCAGGTTTTCTAATAGCGCTGTTTTTTCCAGCTTAGGCATTCAGAGTTTTAACCTTATCAGAACTCGAATGTTTAAATCTTTCATATACCACGTTAAAAATCGTTTCGTCAGATTTATACCTCTGTGCTGCATCATGATATTGATCAAGTGTTCAATTAATGCCGATTGGGTCACAGAGTAACCATCGTTTAACAGACGATACAGCTATTTCTTTCGATTTTTAACAGCTTTGTGATTTCATACCTTGCTTGGCGTTCCTTATGTTGACAATCGGCGACTGCTGCAATGCTTCGGCATCTTTCTTTACGCGATCGGTATATTTTCCTAGCATGTATACCCGTGACAGAACTCGTCCATTCTTCATCTTCGCAGAGCTCTGTTTTTATTGCGCCTCCGGGCGGATAAAGAGGACTTGCATAATGCTTTCAAAGATACCAGGGGCGATTGCGATGGGTTCCATAACATTCCAAACTATTGCCGATTTTTCAGAACATCCCAAAACAGTCCCAAATAAAACATTTAGCGTGAAAAGTTTACAACTTTTAAAATTGGATACCTGTAGTTTTTTCGATTCCAATCAGGCCAAGAATATTCCAGAAGGTTTTAGACGCGTTAACATCAGACATGGACTGGTCTCGAATATTCCAGAAGGTTTTAGACGCGTTAACATCAGACACGGACTGGTCCAAGATCGTAGCGAAGAGACACAGAATCATCCTTTTTTTAAATTCGCTATCGGGATCCATTCGAGAGCCAAGTGGGTTAAAGCTTTATGGACATGTATCGTGTTGATTTATCAGCAGGTCTACTTTGTCTGACCTCGTAATATGAATGCCGTGTATATCAGGAATGCCGTGTATATCAGGAATGCGTGTATATCAGGAATGCGTTTTACTACTGACTCTTAATAAAATTCGGACATTGAACTCAATGAAAGTGGTCAGTCAGTCAAGAAAATCTCGGTCAATCACCTTTTATAAATAAAGATAAAATTGGAAAACAAATAATAATGAATTAAACGTACTATATACACTATAACGAGTGAATATGTGGAACGACGAATAAATTAGCCGCGTCATGTAAAAATGGGTCGTACGCCATATACGACCAGTATGCCATATACGACCGTTGTAGCCCCAGACCAGCCTGTGCATTCGCACAGTCTCGTCAGGAACTTCCCTGCCCATCATGCGAACGCGCAGACTGTTTTTGAGCTAAGCATATGGCATATGACCCATTTCCGGCTCATATAATGCACAGGTTGTACAACAATATTTACAGTACAACTAAATTTCGCTTTTAAATGTACTTACTTTGAAGTTACTTGTGACAGTAAAATCCTTTCTTGCGTGACCTTATGAATGACAATTAACCTTAAGAACTGGAGCCATTAAAAGTATATCAAATGCCTAATAACAGAGGGACTGGAACTTTCTTAACCGACTTATAAGCTTTAAGGGAAAACTGATCACACTGCGGGAAGCGTTTCAGACATTTGAAAATGTCAACGACATATTCGGAAACGCGTCTTGAATTGCATGCCATTCCTTGTTTGAATGTGGTAACATTTGCATTTAGATTGTCTGCGACCATTGTCGTTCAGTGCATCATTTGTAGATTGTTTTTTAACACTCCTTGTTGGCCGTTGTTACATTTTAACTTCGGTCAATAGTTTAAAGTTGTATGTATTTTCCTCACAGGCTAATCAAGGACGACACTTTCCGCTTATTGGTAATTTTCTTTGAAAGGAAGTCTCTTCTTAGCGAAAATCCAGTTTAGGAGTAAAGTGTAGTCCCTGATTAGCCTGTGCGGACTGACTGTGGAACGACACTTTACGCACATGTTTTTAGCCCAGTTTCCCTGCGCAAATGACCCCCCCCCCCTACCTGAAATAAAATACTATGTGCTGGGATAATCATTGCCCTCCAATTCTAGTTACTTTATTGCATATGCATTAAAATGTTCCCGTGTGAAATCAAAGACAATTCGAAAAAAAGCCTTGCTATTCTTCTAAGAAATAACATGTGCATGTACAATTAACGTCAATGTACATGATTGCTCCTGTTAGAAATTAAGGACTACATGCTTCTACCAGTGCTATCTTTTAAAGGCGTTAACATCATTTGCTGAAACCGGTCCTGGTTTTCCCAATAACTATATACAAGTGGATTTAATAATGTTTTCTTTTTGGACATTTGAGTAAGTTAATTGCACCAACATTTCGCTTAAGTATGCGCTACATTTTTTTAACATATTTTTGATTTACAATATGTACGTTTTTCGAATAATTGACAGCATTTTAACGGCGTCAGTGCTTTAGATTAGGTTTTATTGTAAAATGTATGTTATTCAAAATAAAACTAATGCAACTTATTACCCAGCTCTTTGTGAGATGAGGGCTTTCCTAGTTTGAAACATACGTCCTTAAAAAAAGACCAATCTACACGTGTCCTCTTCATTTTTGGGACAATGCACACACTTTCGGGTCAATGCGCACTTTCGGGTCAATGTACACTTTCGGGTCAATGAATACTTTGGATTCAATGCACACTTTGGGGTCAATACACATACCCCAAAGACCAATGACCAACGTCAGCGCCTGTGCAAGGTTCCATGTCTAATAAAAATGATAACGTGGCGAATAAACTTATCAAATGAACAATAAACGTATACCGTTTCACTCGAGTAAAAATGATCACACATGACATAGGAAGAGTAAAATAATGGATAGACGCGACGTTTGTTGCTCGCCTAACATATTTTGCACAATAAATCATCGTATAGGCTCCGTTTGTTTAAATTTCGCACGCGATATCTGTGAAGTGTGTACGCGAAAGATATGACGTCAGCACGAGATAATTATCTGGTTCGCCCGTTGTAATTGAAGAATGAAACTTGTCGAAATGTAAACAATTTTTTTTTACAACTGCACTGGGAAAATGCGTCCAATTGTTTCCATGATGGCTGAATTGATACGTATTCTCATTGGTCAGCTTTCGCGTGCGCACGTAATAGCTATCGCGTGTGCACGTACTAGAGACCTCTAAATAAAATATTTCCTATGTCCCATTGATTCCACCGTGGTAAAAAGACGACGTAGCTTTAGCTTTCGTGTTTTTAATAGCTCGGAAATTTCATCTCTTGCTCGGCGTTCCTTCTGTTGACAATCGTCGACTTATCCAACGCTTCGGCATCTTTCATTACACGATTAGCATAACTTTCTAGCATGTATACCTGTGGCAGAACTCTTACACTCTTTTTTTCCGCATAGCTTTGTTTCATTCCGCATCGTGCAGTATCCGCTCGGGGCTCGGATAAAACATAAAAAAGCCTCGGAGAATGCTATCCAATGATGCCGGACTCGATAGATTCTATTACATTACAAACTATTGCCGCAAAATGTTCCGAACATGCCAAAAACAGTCCCAATAAAAAAAAATCGGCGTGAATTTTTTTCAATTTTTAAAATTTGGATGCCCTAGTTTGTTTGATTATGATCAGGCTACACATGAACAGGAGGTTTCAGAAGCGTAAATATCAGACACGGACTGATACCTGTTCTTCGTGTAACATAACAGCCCCGTAGAGATTAATAAATTAATTAATTATGTATCCATATATAACATAATTTTCATAAGTGTACAACATATTTGGGTTGATTTCTTGCATGTAGAAACTGGTTCAAAATGCGGGTCAGTTTATCAATAGCAAGTAAACATGACATATCCCTGCACTCATTGTACAGTAGAATAAGTCAACAAGGTGAAAGATCAAAGATAGTATATATCTACAGTCTGTATGTTTAACAAGTTGTCGACGCTGTTGACATAAGGGATTTAGCGTGGTGCTTTGTTTGCATCAAAGTATTTGTACATTAAGACTTTATATCACCATGTTTGATAAGCGTGTAAATACTTGAATAGTGGTTTCTCCATTACCAGGGTTCAGTACATTTAGCAATTCAGCCAACCATTAATAAGCACGTGCAGAGACAAACACTATTGGCCAATCAAAGTTATAATTGAGTTTTATGCAAATTAACCTGTTAGTAAGTTTTGTTAGAATAGAAGACACTTGGTTTAGATTTCGAGGCGAACGGATCGGTAAAGATCCAATCATGTAGTTATCAGAATGTAATTGTATGACTGAAAATATTAATTATAATAGATATTAAATTGGACTAGAATTCATATATGGCGTTGTTGTTGAATATTTCATATCACCTTATACGGAGTAATTAACATTATTGGAAAGGGACGGACTTGCCCTATTCGCAATGTAGCAAAATGTAGTTGATGCGAATCTCGTCATTATGGCAATATGCGCATGGCGTGAAAACGAGCAATAAGCGACTACGTGACATTCGGGAATTAAACCACCGAAACATTTTTTTTTTGCAAAATTGCTTTCGGGAACCATTCGATAGTCTAGTGGGTTTAAGCGCACTGGACAGATACCTTGTTGATTTATCAGATACTCTACTTTTTCTGACCTCGTTAGATGAATGCCGTGTACATTAGGAATGTGTTTTACGACTGACTCTCAATAAAATTCGGACATTCTACTCAATACTAGTGTACAGTGTTTAAAAAAAATCTCGGTCAATAACCTTTTATTAATAAAAATAAAGGGCACTGACCATCGCCAATCCGAATATAACCTTTTACGACAAATATGTCTGCATTTCTAATGAGAAAATGTTCGGCTTAACTACGCTCGGAATCGGCATGTTTTTTGCGTTGTCATTTGGACGTTTGACAACATATGTCTTTGCATTTGGATATTGAAAGATCATTTTATATTCTGTAATATTGCATTTATTTATGCAGGAAATATCAATTAACTACTGATAACACTTCCTGATCAGTAGTGCATTTAACGTACTACCGGTATATAAGTTATAATACGTGAAGTAAATGCGTGGAAAGACGATTAAATGAGCCGCGTCATTTGAAAATGGATCGTATGCCACATGCGGCCAACGCAGCTCCAGACCAGCCTTCACATTCGCGCAGTCTAGTCAGGATAGTCCCTGTCCGCTAATGAGACCACGAAACCGTGTGTGGCTTTAGCGGAGTGAGTATCCCCTGATGCGAGCGCGGAGACGGTTATTGAGCAAAGCATGTTAATATAACCCATTTCCGGCTTATATAATGCACAGGCTGCTAGACAATAATTTACATGACAAAAACATTTCGCTTTCAATTGTATTTGCTATGAAGTTACTTGAGAGTAAACATATAAAATAGTAAAAATAAGAAAAAGACGAAGAAGACAAATATAACTAGAAATGGCGCGGCAGATGCCGACGCGTATCCCCACGCCGCATGGATGTTATATTAAAAGGCAATTTTGGGTTGGAAAGGCTTATGTTGGTGGGGCTCCGGGGTGGGTAATGTGGACATGGATGGTCGAGATAGACCGTGTTGTCATAAGAGATGTTCAGTATTAAAGTGACGTCAATTGGTGAATAAATGAAGTTATTTTAAAACAAAATTTTTGGCCCCACCCCAACCCCCATTCTCCTCCTACACTATTAGCACAAGAACATTGAAACTTACACATATGGTAGCTATGAGCATATGTGCGACGGTGCACTATTTGGAATTTTGATCTTACCCCTGGTTCAAAAGTTATTATCATGTGCGTCGCATGTTGTATGTAAAATGAGTTTTTTTTTACCCATTTTACCCAATTATTTACCCATAACTTTTGACCCAGGGGTCAGATCAAAATTACGTCACCTTCACCGTCGCACATATGCTCATAGCTACCATATGAGAAAGTTTTAAGGTTCTAGTGATAATAGTGTAGGAGGAGATAGTGGCAGATCAAAACAAAAAGCGGATATCAATACAATATCCCCACGCTTTTAAAAGCGTGGGGATTACAACAACAAATACACTTAAGAAAACAACAAACAGCATAACTCAACATGAACAGTGACTTTATCTGCCGGGTCAATTGTTGCCGAGAGAGCATTTTCATATCTTTGCATGCCATGTTTTAGAAAAATCTTGAACATGCCTATTGTCCCACCTGTAGAATTCCCAGCGAAAAGTTCACTTGACAAGCAGCCGAATAAGCCAATTACAATTTAATGGTTAACTTAAGAACCGGCATTACGTGAGAAATTCACAAATCTTGCAAATGAGCACCAAGCAATAGGATGGTCAGTAAAGAACTAATTTTATAACCATCTACTAATTTTATAACCATCTAGAGACAAATGGGGAAGTCAAGGGATATTTTCGTATATTTGACCGCGCGAATGTTTGATGGACCATATATTTTGCCATAAAAAAACTATTTACGGATATATTGCCCTTGACAAATCACGCGACATTTGTAACTGAATAACTCCGTAATGTTAAATGCCCTATATAGACGATTGTCGTTTAATGATCATGTATGTGTAATATTAGTATGTTTTGTGTTGTTGTTCGTTAGTTTTTTAAATATTGAATGTATTGTATAATTGTTGCTAAAGTAATTTTGTCGCATTTATCCCTCTAGATCATATATATATATATATATATATATNCTGTAATTGTATATTTATTTAAATGACGATGAGCTTGAAATGCTTAAGTCTGAATAAACCATTCTGTTCTGTTCTGTCATTGTTTCAGTCATTAAAGATTTTGTGAACAGTTAATGTATACCGTACAATCGTACAATAATTATACAATCGATTATCCATATGACATTATAACAAATACATATTAATTATTTGTTGTTGCGCAGAAAAAAAGGAGGACGTATATGAACCACGCTCAGGGAAAACGGGGCTTTAAGCATGTGCGTAAAGTGTTAGCCTGTGCAGTCTGCTCTGGGAAAACGGTGCTAAGTGTATAATTATGATGTATTATTTAAACTGCATGCATTCACTTCTAAAACGATAACTTCTTCATCCGGTGTAATAGTCCAGTTATTCACAAAAATATGGAAACGCATAATTCATTCTATTACTAGTATCTCATTGTATTACTTGTTTGTCATTGTATTACTTGTATTTAATTGTATTACTATTATTTCAAGTGAAAAAAATGTGTTAAAGAGCACACTTATATTTGACAAAGAACCCGTGCGTTGTGCTGCGATTGTTTTACTACCTACATCTATAATAATGTTACATTTGGCATTAATAGTCTTAGACTAATACACTCTGTTATATAACTCCCCCACCCTTGACATCAATGTCACCCCAAGGTTGTTCTTTAGTATGCAGTGTAGGTGTGATATCGCCACCGTAAGCAAAGGGAAAACTGATCTCACGGCGGTTAGCGTTTCAGAGATTTGAAAATGGCACTGACAGATTCGGAAACGCGTCTCGCATTACACTTTATTCTTTGTATGAATGTGATACTATTTGCATTTAGATTGTCTGTGACAATTGTCGTTCATTGCATCATTCGTAGAACATGATATTTACACACTTCTTGGTGGCCATGTAACATGTTAACGTCGGTCAATATTTCAAGTTTAATGCATGTTTCGCACAGGCTAATCAGGGACGACACTTTCCGCGTTAATGGTATTTTCCACACATGCTAATCAGGGACGACAGTTTTCGTTTTATGGAACGTTTCGTTTATAGGAAGTCTCTTCGAAACGAAACTCCAGTTTAGGCGGAAAGAGTCGTCCCTGGTTAGCCTGTAAGCACAGTACATAAAAAAAATTGACTACTAGACTTAACGAACATGGCGCATTTATCCCAGTTTTCCAAGAACTAGGCTCAAATGATCCTGTCATGACATTAACCCTTTGCATGCTGGGAAATTTGTCTTCTGCTAAAATGTCGTCTGCTGAATTTCTAAAATCATCATTTTCTTCACTTTTTTTCAAAGACCACTATCAGAAAAGCAAACAGTTTGGATCCAGATGAGACGCTACGTTCTGTGGCGTCTCATCTGGATCCAAACTGTTTGTAAAGGCCTTCAAAATTCGGTTCCAGCACTGAAAGGGTTAAATCTGAGTGCTGGGGTAATCCTTGCTCTGCTTTTCTCGTTTCATTATGAATGTAAATGTTCTTGGGTGAAATCAGGGACAATGCGAAAAAGCTGTTCCTTCCTTTTAAGGAACTACATGTAGTATGTCAGTTTTATGACTTCGCCTGTTTGAAATTAAGGACTACATGCTATCGTTTAAAGGTGTTAACGCCATTTGCCTAAACCGATCCTGATTTTTCCCAATAACTGTATACAAGTGGATGCAATAATATTTTCTTATTGGGCATTTGAGTAAGTGAATTGCACCAACATTTCGCTAAAGTATGCGATACATTTTTTAATTGACAATATTTTGTATTTACAAAATGTACGTATTTCGAATGATTGACAGCATTCCAATGACAGCAGTGCTTTAGATGAGTTTTAATTGTAAGATTTACGTTATTCAAAATCAAACTAATGCAACTTACAACCTAGCACGTGAGATGAGGGCTTAACTACTTTGCAATTAAGGTCCTTAAATAAGACCAATGTACATGTTTGCTTTTCTTGTGTGGGTCAATGCACACAATTTTGGGGTCAATGCACACGTTGGGTTCAATGCACACTTTGGGGTCAATGTACACTTTGAGGTAAATGCACACTTTGGGGTCAATGCACTCTTTGGGGTCAATGCACACTTTGGAGTCAATGCACACTTTGGGGTCAATACACATACCCCAAAGACCAAAGTCAGCGCCTGTGCAACGCTCCATGTCTAATAAAAATGACAACGTGCCGAATAAAGTTATCAAATGGACAATAAACGTGTACCGTTGCACATGAGTAAAAATGATCACACATGACACATGAAGATTCAAATAATGCCTGACTGATAGACGCGACGTTTGTTGCTCGCCTTATATATTTTGCACAATATAGCATCTCATTACTGCGTTTGTTTAAATTTCGCACGCGATATGTGTGAAGTGCGTACGCGATAGATATGACGTCCGCACGAGATAATTATCTGGTGCGCCCTTGTAAAAGGAGAATGAAACTTGTCGAAATGTTAACAATTCTTTACAACTGCACTGAGAAAATGTGTCAAATTGTTTCCATGATGGCTGAATTGATACGTATTCTCATTGGTTAGCTATCGCTTGCGCACGTAATATTTATCGTGCGCGCATGTCATTGCTATCGCTTGCGCACGTAATAGCTATCGCGTGTGCACGCTAAATAAAATATTTCATATGTCCCATTTATTCTACCGGGCTTAAAAGTCGACGTAGCTTTTGCTGTCGTTTTTTAATAGCTCTGGAATTTCATATTTTTGCTCGGCGTTCCTTCTGTTGACAATCGTCTACTTCTCCAACGCTTCGGCATCTTTCATTACACGATCGGCATAACTTCCTGGCATGTTTACCTGTGACATAACTCTTGCACTCTTCTTCCTCGCATGGCTTTGTTTCACTCCGCATCCGGCAGTATCCGCTCGGGACGGATAAAACATAAAGAAGCATTGCAAAATGCTTTCCAATGATGCCGGATTCAATGGATTCTAGAACATTCCAAAATATTGCCTTTTTTCCGAACACGCCAAAACAGTCCCAATTGAAACACTCGGCGTGAAAAATGTACAACTTTTAAAATTTGGATGCCGATTTTTTTCGATACCGATCAGGCCAAGAATATTCCAGAAGGTTTCAGAAGCGTTAACATCAGACACGGACTGGTCCCAGATCGTAGCGAAGTGACACAGACTCATCCATTTTTTAAATTTGCTATCGGGATCCATTCGAGAGCCTAGTGGGTTTAAGCTAAATGGACAGATATATTGTTGATTTATCAGCAGGTCTACTTTGTCTGACCTCGTAACATGCATGCCGTGTTTTACGACTGACTCTCAATAAAATTCGGACATTGCACTCAATGATAGTGGTCTGTGAGTCAATAAAGCATTTTTCGTCTGCTAAATTTGACTGGAGTTATCCACACAGGCAGTCATGGGTTACTGACCCTACCGTTGCTAAGGCATAGTGGTTTCCAAAATTGCATCTGCATTATTTGTGAGCTTTGCTCACAAATAACAAAGAAGAAACAACAACAAACTTTTAAATTGAATAGGTAACATTTGCCAAACGGACTATGCCAGTCGTTTGGCAGTAATAATTACGTTCATATGAGCTTATTGAATAGTAAATGGATCTCGAACAAAACAGTACAATCAATCCGTCGACCAAACCAACTTAATAGGGAAGTTATTCATAGTAACCGAATAGTAGTCATCCAATAGTGTATTTATTTAAAATATATGATATACGAACTGTAACGGAATATTAATGAAATAGTAACTGTCATGGAATATCAATGGAATAGCAACTGTAAAAGAAAAGTAATGGAATAGCAACTGTCATGGAATATTCATAAATTAGTTTCAGAAAATGAATAGCCATGAAATGGTGTCAATTAATAAACAATTAAATATGTATTTAAGTGAATTGTTAATTTGCTTATTTGATTACAACGTTATTGTTTTGTAATTGAAGAATTATGAGCCATTAAAAACGATTGATAGTATATAGCTCCTTTCATATCAAAGGCATGATAACTTTTAAGCAATATTTAATTGCTGTTTTATATCATATAATACATTAAGCAGTGTATTCTCTCTAGCCGACACAACCAATACACGATTTGCGATCGTAAACATTTATTCTTATTGTCAGGCATATTCACAATCTCGTTACATAATGACCGGCAATAAACAACGCAGTAGATGAATATCAAGACAAAGTACAGTTATCCGTTATACCAATAAAAGAACGTCACTCCGAGTGAGTCAGTTTGACCTTTCACCCGTCAAGACGGCCAGCATTCTGGGAACAAGCGAGTCAGTTTGACCTTTCACCCGACAAAACGGCCAGTGCTCTGCGTACACGCGTCGTCTGCTTGTTTACTGACATTTAGTTGTTTTTCAAATAATTATCGCGTCACCTTGGGGGTTAAATAATTAACAGCTTGCACTCTGAAAGGCCACTAGTTATGACTGACGTACGTAGGAGTCTGCGTGGGGTAGTTGTGGGATACGTAAGACTATATCGCTACAATATCGAATACATATTTTCCCATAAGAGGAAGAATTGAGGAAAAAGTGGATTACATTTTATTTGTAGACATAATGAAACTCCAGAAACGTTATCACGAGAGTACTTGATATTACAAGCCTGCTTCTTTGCATGAATGTCGTTAATACATTGTACCTGGAACAGTTTAAGGTCAGACTGACTTTCGCCGAGACAGCGCACCTGCTGGTTCATGATAATATCGTGATTATATATATTATAATTATAGTACGGCTACAGCAAATATATACGATATATATTTTGAAAGAATCTTTGCAAATAAGCTGTCAGATTTGTTATAACAATCAGTCCTTTCCGTTAGCATTAAACAGACAGCACATCATTTATTCGATTTCACTATACTGTTGGTCATGATTCGTATTCAAACTGTCGCATTTACGAACGAGTCGAAATGTCACAATGTGCTTGTATATATCGGGCGTCCACCACCCGTTTCACGGAAATGAGTTCAACATTTTCTGATAAGGATTCGCATTTCCTGTCCGTAGGATCGTCTCGGGAAACTATTGCAGCATTTACTATAGGTGCCGTCATATCACATACCCGATAAAGAATCACTCCAGATTTATCACAGGCTCGTCTAGCCAGCTTTTTATATTTTCTTAAGTTATAATAAAAGTAATAATATGCATCTACGCGTGAAAAATTGGCAGATGAATACTGCTACTACGAAACAGAAATATTTAAGTAGCATTTACTATTTGTTTTATGATTTCAAAAACTCGATTATGATCGCTCCAGTTTAACTACAGAGGCCTCTTGTCAGCGCATCATGTATCTCATCCCTAGAAGTTATGTTCATCTGAGCCTCACTAAGGGAAAACGGGGTTTAATACATGTGCGAAGAGTGTCATCCCAGATAAGCATGTGCAGTCCGCACAGGCATATCAGGGACGAATCTTTCCGCCTGAACTGGATTTTCTATAAGAAGAGACTTGCTTTAAACGAAAAATTCCATTAAACTGCTAAGTGTTGTCCCTGATAAGCCTGTGCGGACTGCACATGCTAATCTGGGACGACACTTCACGCGCATGTATCAAATCCCGTTTTTCCAGAGCGCGGCTCATCTGCATACCGCATGATAGTCTGATATTGCAAGACGCTGACGTCATCTGCTGTTGACTGATCAAACGCAAACCTTAGAAATGTCGTTGACTTTTTTTATCAATGATATTCATGGCGATTATATTAAGCTTTATTGGTTACATGCTGTTGGAAATAATGGGTGAAGTCAGTCCGAGATTGTTCTAGTAGCCTCACATGCGCCTTGAGGGGATTGTTTACAGATCGTCTGCTGCCTACTGCATATCGTGTTTAGGTGTGTCAGATTTAGAATAGATTTAAAATAGAATAGCTCCAACCAAAGAAGTTCGTTTAAAGCAGAGAACAGAGCCATGGATGGATTCCGATATTTTAGAACTTATTAAAAATAGGGACAATTTTATGTACAAATTTAAGAAAACTAATAATAAGTATTTTTTTCAATTGTTTTGTTCATATAGAAATAAGGTCCAAAGGTCTGTGAAGAAAGCAAAGGCAGAATATATTTGTAATCAATAAGAAGAAAACAAACACGATCCTCAAAGTCGGTGGGCTCATTTCAAATCGTTAGGTCATAGCAATTATAATAAATCCGCACATAATGTTGTTTTAAATGTAGAGGGCAACCTGTTTTAAAGCTAAAACAATAGCCAATCATTTTAACCATTTTTTCACAAATGTTGCTTCAGTACTAGTTGATAAGCTTTCTGCTGCTCCAAATCTATTTAATACAGCATCTAGCATTTTTAAATCAGTTTACAGAGACACAAATCCTGCTCACAATTCTTTTAAATTTCATACAGTTTCTGAAGATTTTGTTTACAAAGAGTTAAACAAATTGAATCGTTCTAAGAGTACTGGGTTAGATGAAATTCCGGCCATATTTTTGAAAGATTCTGCTCCTTATATCAAAACTCATATTACATTTTTGATAAATAGCTCTATTGTTAACAATGTAGTTCCCACTGATTTAAAAATTGCTAAGGTAAAACCACTGTTTAAGAAAGACAATAGGTCCGAGGTTTCTAATTATAGACCGGTTAGTATTTTGTCTGATTATATACGTGGACAAACCCCTAAGGGCTTTCAATAAAGAGCCGATTCTGTGGCGATATAAGGTTTCCATGAAAAACTTCTTGATGTCTATAAGTAAAACGTGAACTTAAGTGTAATCTCAGAGCGTAGACGTATGAATCCCGTTGTTTTTTTATTTAGGCCGATATGGGTAAAATAAAGTGTGCTTCTTATGTACATGCTGTTTGAATTAAACATGTCGTTTGCTGGGAAAACTAGCAGTCGTCTTGTAATCAGTTTTGTTACTGCGTTGTCATTTAAAATATTGTATCTGTCGCATTATTCTTTCAGCCTATATATTTATATCCCACTTCAATCACTTGATGAATCGAGTCAATATGACATTGTAAATAACTCTGCAGGATTACTAATGTAAAATAAAGACATATCGCCCCGGATTAGCCTGCGCAGTCTGCACAGGCTACTCAAGGACGATACTTTTCGCATAATTGTAGTTTTCGTTTAAAGGAAATCTCTTCTTTAGAAAAAAGTCCACTGTGGTGGAAAGTGTCGTCCCCAATTAACCAAGAAATTGAACACACATCTTATTACCGCAACGTAAGAACAATATACATGAACAGACAATTATTTTCTAAACAACAACATAACAATAAAATAAAATGTGTCATTACATGTATATATAAATAAATATGGAATTTAAGTCTTATCGATGTATTATATGCTGTGAAAAAAATATATAATAACATATTTTACGGTTTCCATGCAAAATCCAAGTGAAATATTAAATATGTAGTATACAATAATAATATGTTTTTATAGAGAAACAAGTACAGAACAATGTAATTATTGTTGGAATTAAGTACGTTTGACATTATGTAGTCACTATGTATTTATCTCATCTATGTGACATTCTCACAAAAACAAGTTGACATATATTTCCTTTAAATTAAAAATTAAAATTGATCTTTCTTCGAAATGAGATATGTTCTGTATTTACTTCAAACGCATGTTGTTATTGTATATGTATGTGAATAACGATAAGCTAATATGCTTACGTCAAAAGAAACTATTCTGTTCTGCGCTAGTGTATGCAAATAAGCTTTATTTAATGACATTTGACATTGATCAAAACAGTTCTTGGTAAATTATTAAGATGATGACAAATGCATCAATTTTTATTTATCGATTTTTCATTCAAATTTACGAATAATTGGTTATACCAAGTGAAAAATGGCAATTACCGCCTTGGTACATCGTCCGTAAAGAGTTTAATATGCATTTTATTCTGAGTTAAAAAAGTTCAAAGCACTTTTATCATCGCTTTAATGTAATAAGGCCACTGTTAACCCTTTGCATGCTGGGAAATTTGTCGTCTGCTAAAATGTCGTCTGCTAAATTTCTAAAATAAGCATTTTCTTCGATTTTTTTTTCAAAAAATACTATCAGAATAGCAAACAGTTTGGATCCTGATGAGACGCCACGTTCTGTGGCGTCTCATCTGGATCCAAACTGTTTGCAAAGGCCTTCAAAATCCGGTTCCAGCGCTTAAAGGGTTAACATTATGATACGTATCAACGTCTAACTCTGAACATTCCAAGGAAGCTGCGTATACGCTTAAAGCATACTTATTGCGTGTAAGCTCCGTGTATACTTACATCATTAATCTTCACGTACCAATTAAAATAAATATTAACACGACGTTTAAATTGTACATTGTCTGCAAACTGGCATGCATAACTGATGAACTTTAAAACAAAAGTTCCTTAGTTCTGTACTATAAAGCTCATACAGTTGCATTGTCCATCAAAATAAAATGTAAACCAAGAAAGTCATACAGTATACATGTATTCGCTTGCGATGCTACAAGCATTTAGCGAAAATATAAGGGAATTGCCAGTCAGTGTCTACATGTGACCTGCGAGGAAAACTCGTACTAACATTCACAGTGCCAGTTATATGCACGATAAACCGACTAATTGCACACGAGCTATCAATCATAATATAGAATATTTCACAAGAACTATATAATTAACATGCTTCAAATGTCAAGCAGAATGTAGTACATTCGTACTTATTAGTATCCGGTCGAATCAAGTCTGAGGAATTGACATTCGCTGGAGTATGTATAGCTATTGGTGATTATGTGTATAGATATAGCAGTAGCTGTATATGAGTATCGATTTGTTATTCAAATATTTAGTATAATAAATTCAAATAAATTATATAATGTAAGTTATTATGTTCGCATAAATTACACGCTGAAATGGATTGAATATTTGAATTACATGATAAAACATTCCACTAAATAAATAAAGAATTAAATAGCATTTTTAACCCTTTTATCGCACTGTGTATGGACTGTCATACATTAGAAAGTTTTCTAGCTAGTTCAGTCACGGATGAATTGCAGAGAAAATTAAAATTTAATTCTGATAACTACAGCAAAAATGGATATTAACTGTATTTGTTACACTCTTAAGTCAATAACGGACTTCTATTCCCTGGTGTACGAATCGCATGTAGTTTTGTTTTCAGCTTCATCGAACGGAAAATCGTTGACTTTCGAATCAACCTACGACATCCTTTACTAATTTACTACTGAAAACATGATACAATTTATAAACATTACAAAACAATAATTTGATCAGTGCCCAAATGTTCGTACACATTTGCCAAACATAAAAAAGAACTACCATCAGCAACAAAAGCTACCATCAGTTAACTCTTTCAGTGCTGGAACCGAATTTTGAAGGCCTTTGCAAACAGTTTGGATCCAGATGAGACGCCACAGAACGTGGCCTCTCATCAGGATCCAAACTGTTTGCTATTCTGATAGTATTCTTTGAAAATAAATCGAAGAAAATGCTAATTTTAGAAATTCAGCAGACGACATTTAAGCAGACGATAACTTTCCCAGCATGCAAAGGGTTAAGAATAAATTACATTCCTTCCTAAGGAAACACGGACTTCAGTGCAACTATATCGTATAAAAGTTCACTTCGGCAATACGGGCTTACCATTTAAAACGAAATAAATCATCGGGTAGTGATTACATGTTGAATGAATATTTTCTTGAATGTAGTAATATCTTATCTGCCAATTTATGCGATGCGTTTAACGGTATTTTTGTATCGTGCTTTTCCCCGATAAATGGACAGAAGGGGTTATAATCCCTTTGCATAAAAAGGTTCAATTAATGATGTAAATAACTATAAAGGGATTGCCTTAGTAAGCTGCTTTTCAAAATTATTTACCACGATTTTAAATAAACGCATCGAAACTTTTTGCAATGAAAACACATTATTTCGGATGCGCAGTTCAGATTTAGATAGGGTAATTCCACTGTCTGGTATAAAAGGTAAATTGCTTAGAATAGTGAAGGATATGTATGCGAATGTTAAGTCACGTGTTAAATCATGTTCATCTTATTCAGATTATTTTAGTTATGCGGTTGGACTGAGGCAAGGGAAGGTAATGTCGCCGATCTTTTATTTATTTATTTGTCGAAGATTTTGAACTTTACTTACAAGATAGCATTAACTCTGGTTTGAGTATTGATGATATTGTGTTGATTTTATTATTTGCCGATGACATGGCTGTTTCAGGCAAGTCACATGCTGAAGTCCAATCATATTTAGATAAATTGTGTGTATACTGCAATGCTTGGGGGCTAAATGTTAACACTGCAAAAACTAAAATAATGGTATTTCGGAAAAGAGGAGGATTAAAAGAAAATGAAAAATGGTCATACAATGGTAATAATATTGAAGTTGTTGATAACGTTAACTATTAAGGCAAGGTGTTGAATTATACTGGAAGTTTTAAATTAAGGTAGCGCACCCGTAATGGGCACCATTCCAAATATAATCTTATGTATTATTTTCTTAATCAGCATCATTTCACTGAACTACATGCATTTTTAGGTAGGCTTTCCATACTTTTTAAAAACCTATACTGATTTTTTCAAAACCACCCCCACGCTCGGCTTTTGTCCAGTTTATTTGCACCCCTGGGGTATATGAAAGTTCCATAATTCAACCAGATTTCCAAATATGGGCATGCAGCTGGTGTGTACAGATGCAGTTAAGCTGTTTAAAGTTTAAACATGATGAAATAAATATTCTTTTACAGACATTTATTTTTTATGACTTGTTATCTATGGAAGAGCGCCATGAAATGTAACTGGTTTCAGCCAAGTAGAAATTGGGTTGGTTAAAAACAAAGTGTCACAAAATTCAAAATAGTATCATTTAAGTAATATTTTGAACTTGGTTTTTAAAGATACACTATATACAGCAAAAATACCAAGAAATAGACAGATTTACCGTTTACTTTTTGAAATAAAAATAAAAAAGCAACATGCATGATTCGTATTTTCAGCAGTAAATCACCCAATTTAGCCATAACGTTGTTTTAATTTTAAAAATTGAAGAATGTGCGTAAAAATTGCAACATATGTAACAATAAACATAGGTTATATGCTATATTAAATCAAAGTACGTCAGAAAAGAAATAAAACGCATCGCAAAAAGTATGCGGTGTCGGCAGGATTCGAACCTGCGCGGGAAAATCCCAAAAGATTTCTAGTCAAAAGCCTAAACCACTCGGCCACGACAACAACACATTCGCTATTGCTTAAATTAGATATCCATAAGTAAACAGGTAAAAAAGGCTCTTCGATCTTAGAAAAAAAGCGGGAAATCATTACGGGTGCGCTACCTTAAACCAAGAACAGTTGGTTGATAAAGCCCTTAAAGCATTGAATACGTTATTGTTTAAATGCAATGAATTTGGCATAAAACCGAAACTATTTTGCCAGTTGTTTGACTCTTTTGTGGGTTCTATATTAAATTATGCTTCAAAAGTGTGGGGTTTCACGAAATCAGATGATATATGACGTATACATTTAAAAGTTTGCAAACGCTTGCTACAGGTGAACAATAAATACATGTAATGTTGCTGTTTATGGAAAATAAGGTAGATATCCATTGTATGTATACAGGTTTGTTACAATTATTAAATATTGGTGTAACGTTTTGAGCAATGAAAATATCATAATGCATGTACAAAGAAGCCTTGAACGATTGTAACACAGGTTATACAAACTGGGTCTCAAATGTCCAGAACAAGTTAAATAATTTTGGATTTGGTTATGTATTTGAAAATCCAAAAGTTGTACAAGTTAATAGTTTCATTAGCGAGTTCAAATGTAGACTTGTTGACAATTTTAAACAAGAGTGGTACGGTAAAATAAATAATAGTACTGTATTAGATATGTATAAAGTTTTTAAAAGCTGTTTAGAATACGAAACATATTTAGATTTACTTCCTAGACGTCTGCGATTATTTTTTGTAAGACTAAGAGTCTCTGCACATCCTTTGAGAATACAAACTGTCAGATACGCCCAAAATAACATACCACGTAATGAACGTTATCACTGCGGGAAATCACGTGGTTTTATTTTGGTATGGAAACACGGAAAATGGCGGCGTCATTGTCTCGGTAAGGGTAACTTTTTTGCTTCTCGTACTTAAATTCGAAATGTAAGCTTGAAATGATGTAGCCTATCATATGCGGAATCGAAATCCGCGTGAAATAATATCTTACTTTTATAAATTAACTACCTATTTTTCTCATATAGCCTTTGAATTTATTTCAAAGTGAATGATTTTAAATGATAGTTTTCAAGGAATAAAGACATTGTGTAATAGATTTCATAAAATAAACATAGTTCATACCATATTATTGCAGGAGAAATTCGAGAAACATCATTTGGAATATGTACGATATTCTGGACGGCTTACCACTTCATATGTAAATATATAAACGCGTACATAAAAATGATATGTTTCACGGAATAAAATATGTATGATATGTTTCACGTAACAATTGTTAAAGAGCTAGGTAAATATTTATTTTCAGACTTGGGTTGTGTCGAATTTGCGGCAAGGCTTTTCGAAGTGCCTCAGGGTTGAGCGATAATGAAAGAAAGCATACGGGGGTAGAGCCATACACATGTTGTGGACGGATGTTCTACAGCAAAGCTAATTTAACAAGGCACAGGTAAGATAGTATTGTGAATATTAGGCAGTTTCAGAAAAGTGAACGAGAAAAACATTTTGTATTTAACCACAGATCACTATTCTCCCCATTGTATTTTATAACTGTTTATAGCCGATTATTACGACAAATTGCAATCGAAATTGTTTCGAAATCGGTAAAATATTAACGTTACCATTCTTGCAATTGCTGATGATGGCTCTTGAGAAATGTACATACTCATTGACAACGCACTAAATGTACTCAATTGGTAAGAAGCATTTTCGAAAAAGAAAACCAAAAACACCAGGATTATTCGATTGTGTTTCGTCATTTATGATCCAAAAAACGTTTAACATGTTACAATGGCTCGATTTCATGCCGGGACATGAGTTTCAAAACAATACTCGAACTTCGTTGCACCGTTTTTAGTGGCGGATGTGACAAATTGCGTATCTTCTAGAATGGCAAAAGTTTAAAAACATTCGAACTGGATCAAGTTTAATCTACTATCTTTTTCGCCAAGAAACTTCAAGTCGCTCTAAAAAATATGAAATACTTGACCAGTTGTTTAATGGTTTTTACAGCAATGTTTTGTATTGAACTACAATAATGTGAGGCACCTTAGTCCATCGTGTAGATCTCTTGTTTTTTCTTGTATGTTTTCTTATGCAAACTGGTCTTTTCTTTCCTGTAATTGTGCAGCACATAACGAAACTAAAGATTTTGCCTGCGAAAGAATGTGGGAGGTCTTTCGCAATAATGGCAGACCTAAGAACGCACATGACACACCACCAAGAAGCGACGTTTAAATGTGACACATGCGGACATCAAATGAATAGGAGAGACCAATATGATGATCACATGGCTATGCATCTTGGGGCCAAGAATCATGCATGCAAATGCGGAAAGACAAACACTCACAAGCCGAATTTGTATAGGCATCAGAAATTTTGCAAACATGATAAAAAGGGAAATACTAATGCATTTGCAAGTAATAATACGACATCAGCTTAAGAAAAAGCTTAAACGAGCAAACGCTATTTGTGTTGTATGTTGTTTACTTTCATTTTCAAGTTTCTGATTGTGCAACAAATTTTAACCCAATGTAAAGTAAGTGATTTATTTCAATTGATCGTATAGGTGCAAATTGTGCACAGCCATATCGTCATGGTTATCCTCATGGGGAGTGATACGCTTTAATGACCTTCTGTTTATTATTTTATTTTATTTTTGAATGTGATTATGGTGATTTTGTTGTGATATTTCAACCTGTTCTCATGATAAACAATGTGATTTAATTTAATTATCTGTGATATCGCCGATTTGTGAACACATAAACGCGAATCCATGTTTCCTATTATTGTTTTGAAATTAATAAATCAAGTTAGCGTTTTGTTATTGTACAATCATTAAGAAACAGCAATTTATAAGACATCCAAATTACGGCGGCAGTTAACATTTGAACAGCTTAACTAAGCCCACACCCTTTTGAACGTATAGAATTTAATCTTGCATATTGACTACATGACAATGTTACAAAATTCGTTTGTATGCAACAAAATGTATAATAACATACCAGCACTAAATTGAAAATCTGTTCAACATTTGGATGAATATTCACAACACACTTCGTTGATATCAAATATCGAAGGGAATTTTTCATTCAGAACAATGCACACATTAATCAATATGCTGCATCGGCGGCTATGTCTCAAACTCTATGGTATGTGATAATAACTTAAACAACGCTTATATAAGNTGTCTGTCTGTCTGTCTGTCTGTCTGTCTGCTTACATAAGCAAACTCTGCCAAAAGTGGCTAAGCCTTCCTATTAAACAATTAAGCTGCTTTTTAACACTCATACGGGAAAGTTCGCATTTGTTTTGTTAAGTTTACGTTTGTAACAATTATTAATTTATTATTGTTTAATATGACATTTGACCTAAAGGCATCGTAGTACAATATGCGAGTTATTATACGTATTACCGTTATAAATAGGTGCACACATATGTTTTACCAATCTTTATAAAGTATTATGTCCGTGCTTATTTTACTTCGATTTTCATGTCTATTGTCTTTCTAAAAATTAGTGATCATATCAAGTTATCCATGTCCGACAAAACCATGTACATTTGATTCACAAAAACATCTTCGGAGAAACAACAATTGTACACGCCTGTTTCCAGGAATTACAAAGTATCATTGGTATTCTATAACAGGAAGTCTACATGTCTATAATGCCACCGACAAACCATGTTGCAAATTAACATTTTATATGAAAACAGATATACAATGTATCAGTTTAACACATATAAACCGTAGTTTTCTAACTGATTAAATATTTTGTCAATCGAACCTCGTCAATTCAAAAACAGGGACGCTTGTTGCTGCCCTTTGTTTTGTTTATTGACGGGGTAGGGTTTCTAATTTAGAGATCGGTTCTTTTTGTTTCATTATTGTTTGTTGTGTGTTTGTGTGTTTACTTTTATTTTCGTTTTCATGTATGTATGATATTTGATCGTTTTCGTTTTGCTCGTTGTTGAACTCATTTCATACACATATCCGTTCATGAAATCATCTGAACTGTTTCCTGATGTTATCAGTTAAAATAATAAATGGTACTAGTCTTTGCTTATGCTTTTTCGTGATCACAAATTTGTGTTTCTTAGATCCAAAACGTTTTTTGTGTTATGTTATATGTGTAAATATTATATGCGCATAAGGTAACCTGTCTGAAACTAACTCTATTGAAGTGTTCGTAAATGCCAGTAGGAGTTGAATTTCTTTTGCAAACGGTGTAGATTCACGAGTTTCAGAGAACACATTTCCAATCCATTTTATGGTTTCAACCAGTCTAGGCCAATATGAAAGTTTCGCCCCACATATGTAAGCATACGGTTTACAGCATAGCCATGGCGAATGCATTTACCGCAAGTAACTACCTCGGTTCATTTTTACTCTATTCTTGATGACCGTGTCAAAGGGGTACGTATGCATCTCCGATAACCGCTTAATCATCCCAGTCGGGTTATATTGATTTCATGATGACGTCAGTGCTGTTACAGTTAAATTGATAAAATAGACATAATCCAACTGAAATTGATGTATCGTTTGTAAGTGTGCCTTTGAATTCGTAAACAAACACATTTGCCGTCTAATAAATCTGTAGCCGATAGCAGGGTGTGTTATTATTGAGGGTTGGGGAAAACATGACAGGGTGGGAGTGGTAGCGCAACTTTTCATCATTTACGTCACATAAGCGTTTTATGGAAGTCGGTTTCTTCTATCATAAGACGCATTTCTTAGTTGTGCAGATTAAATAACGTTTTAATTATCATTTGTTGATCTACCAAGTACTGAATGGAAGTGTTTCCCTGCAATTGTAAATTCAACGTACAGTGTAAGCCTTTGTCGCGTTTCTTATGTGAAAAATAAGTCCTGAACAATTCAAACTTTCGAGCCATGTGGCATTTTTATGAACCGAAATGCAACTTAACAATTTATTTGTATATTTGTGTCAGTAAGCACAGGGTTGTTGAATGAATTGTTGAAACACTGAATAGGAATGTCCCATATATCCTCAGTACAATCCATTGCGTCCTACTATCGGAGTCTATCGCAAACAAACATACATTAACAAGTATATTCTTGTCAGTCAATAAGTGCGATAGAATTTCAGAGTAACCGTATAATGAGTGGTCGCAAAATCCAATTATACAACATAAAAACAAGCATAAAAACAAAGCGTTCTTTGTACGTCAACATGTTTACATCTTTACGGATAATTTGATATCTAAATAATATAATAAAACACAATAAGATCGCGATATTATCTTGTTTTCTTCTTTTATTATGATAAAAGGAATATATGAGCCGCGCTCTGGAATAAAATGGACTTAATGACGTTCTTTTATGGTACAACGGACGACTGTAACTTGTCTTGATATTTATCTAGTGCGTTGTTTATTGCCGGTCATTATGTAACAAGATACGTCTGACAAGAAGAATACATGTTTACGATCGCAAAGCGTGTATTGGCTGTGTAGGCTAGAGAGAATGCACTTCTAAATGCAGTCCGCAAAGGCTAATCAAGGACGACCCTTTCATCGTTTACGGAACTTTTCGTCTCTTCTGAACGAAAATCCACTCTATGTCGAAAGTGTCGTCCCTGATTAGCCTGTGTGGACTGCACGGGTTAATCTGGTACGACACTTTGCGTAAATGCGTTATGTACCGTTTTCCCAGAACGAGGCCCATATAGATCAGTCTCTGCGCTACAGTGCATATAGAACTAATTTCCTATTGAAAAGCTAGATGATCTTATAATGGTTCAGATAAAATTATACAACATAAAAACAAGCATAAAAACAAAGCGTTCTTTGTACGTCAACATGTTTACATCTTTACGGATAATTTGATATCTAAATAATATAATAAAACACAATAAGATCGCGATATTATCTTGTTTTCTTCAAAAGACATATCAATTAGGATGCATTTGACAAGTTACTGAAACTTGCAGAGAACATAATGTTGTTTCAAAGCACTGCATCTGGGACAAATGAATTGCAGCAGACGAATGTAATTCTACCCAATCAAGTCTAGAACAATCTCCGACAGAAGCAGGACATCAAGAAAGCAAAATATAATCGTCATGAATACCATTGATAAAACAGTCAAAAACTCTTCTAAACCAATCAACAAATGACGTCAGAGGAAATAAAGAATTGTAGAATTGACTATGGAAATGTCCGGTTATCATGTAATGTGAAGATGAATATTGCTTCCATTATTGGGATACAGCGCAAGCAAAAAGCCGTGGTAATCAATCTAGAGCGATTTAATATCGGCTATTTGAAGAAATGATATCGAGAGATAATGATGATTTAATTTACCAAGATTTGAGATTCTGATCATTAAGACTATCCTTGTTAGAAAGTGGAGACATTGTGCCCCGTTCTGGCAAAATGGGGCTCAATGCATGTGCGTAACATATCGTCCCAGATTAGCTTGTGCAGTCCGCACAGGCTAAGCAGGGACGATACTTTCCTCTTTTGGGTATTTTTCGTTGTAAGGAAATCTCCTCTAAACGAAAATATAGTTTAGGCGGAAAGTGTCGTCCCTGCGGACTGCACAGGCTTATCTGGGACGACACTTTACATACATGCATTAAGCCTAGTTTTCGAAGACCGAGGCTCTGACAAACGTGTTTGTTCATTTTTCTTCATACAAATCCTAAGCATATATGGTGACATTTCAACTCATGTATGCGAGCTTGATAAAACACCGATGTGTACAGTACATGTATAGTTAAACCGAATAAAGCATTCGCTTTCTGTTTAATGTAAACGGATGAATATTACATTAACGATTTATTGTTGATTACAAATCTGACAGCACGGGGACATCTACGTTATGTTATTGCTGTAGCCGAACTATTATTATAGAAACAGTGGACAGAAACTAGCACACGTTTTAGCGAAGCAAATTAGGTATAACATGAGCAGTTGTTAAGGGGTGTTGCGGCAGTTTTGCTGATTTTTTTCCATCTAATAACTTTTGCTCAAAATTTATATTCAAGTTCTACATACAAATACTATATGAAAAATGAAATAAAAACATAGGGTCACCGGCCTTGTTTTGATTTTATTCACCATTATATAACATGTACTTTTTCATTAAAACTGAAAAATCTCTAATTGCATAAAAATTATTAATAACCTATGAAATTGGCAACATATTGATATTATATAAGCTAATATATATCATATACCATTTAATTAAANGTCAGACACGGACTTTTGAACATTGTGGTTGGTTACAAATTATGGTCCAGTAAATTAGGATCGTATTAATTAAAAACTACGTATAGTTTATGTTCAAATACTAGTATATTTGTATATGCATAATCGAAAATATGTGGAATATAAATGAGCCTCGCTCTGGGAAAACGGCACTTATTCCATGTGCGTAAAGTATTGTCACAGATAGGCCTGTGCAGTCCGCACAAGCTAGTCACGGACGTCATTTGTCGCTGTTATTATATTTTTCGTTTTAAGGAAGTCTCTTAACGGAAATCCAGTTTAGGCGGAAAATGTCATCACAGATTAGCCTGTGCGGATTTCACATCGCTTATCAATAAGCAATCGATAAATCGGGAAGCGTTCTATCGGGTTATTCGCTTATTTGCTCGACAAGCTGAATTAAGAGGTTAACATTATTTTCAACAAGTTTCGTTCAATTTCTTCAGAAAACTGTTAATGAAATATGGTTTAACGGCGTCAATGGGGTTTACGTTTTTCGGACATGAGGTACCAATAGATATAAGTTTTAGGCGTTGCATTTACCGGTATACGATTTCCAAAACCGAAACGTGATCTCGACAAAAGGCCGTTTCAATGTGTACAATTACCGAAATCCCCGTCATAGAACGTTTATTTATTTCAGAATATAACCAAACTGATTTTTTGAGATGCACTCGCCATTATTAAGATTCATAAATGTCATAAAAGCGATATAAAATATGATTAATACCACCTTAACATGTAACAACAGGGGGGTTTTCGGTACCAGCTCGGCGTCGGAGAGTTTGTTTATCTTACCGAAATAAATCTTTATTTTCTTTTAGAAACAAGTGAGCACAAAATTGTGTTGATAGTTTCATAAACAACATCGATAAATGCTATTATAAAAGAGGTATTTATAATTCATACTCTCATTACACGTATTTGTTTGTTGCCATACTTAGCCCCTGTTGGAAAATGTATAAATGCTGTTGAAGAGTACACACGGGACCTTCCTTCAGCCACCGCACGCACACTGCCACCTACTCCAGCCAGTACGCACTAGCCGCTTACTGGGAAATATGGGCTTAATGAATGTGCGTAAAGTGTCGTTCGAGATTAGCCTGTGCAATCCGCACAGGCTAATCAGGGTCAAAACTTTCCGCTTTTATGAAATTTTCCGTTCATGGGAAGTCTCTTCTGAACAAAAGTCCGGGAAATTGTCGTCCCTTATTAGCCTTTGCGGACACATTACGCACATGCATTAACCCCCGTTTTGCCAGAGCGAGGCTCATATAAATTTGCTGTACCCACGCGACCTTCCTACATCCACAACACGCACACTCCCGCCTTCACCAGCCAGTACGTATTACCAGTTCGAGTGAAAACTGTTATTTATTGCGCCCCAAGGGCTCGCGACTATCACGAAACCTATATGTCGGCGTAAGAGCAGGCCACGATTTACGCAAAGCACTCGCGGTCTAGACAGGTTAAGGGTCAACATGACTGGGAAGGAGAAACGTTGTTTTATCGGTATTTCGGACGACGGTAACTAGTCCTGATATTCATCTAGTGACGGGTTTTATTGTCGACTATTATGAAATATTGATCGAAATCGTGTTTATATATTAAATAGTTATGACATGAAGGCGTTAATATATTGCGATGTACTTTCTAAAGATAACGCAGCTTAATGAATTCTATAATATAAAAGCAGCAATTAAATATTGCTTACACGTTGTCATACATAGAATTATATTATGATAAAAGGAATATATGAGCCGCGCTCTGGAATAAAATGGACTTAATGCATGTGCGTAGTGTCATTCCAGATTACTGATTAGCCCCATATACTGTGCATATTAACTATAGAAGTAACGTTGCTGGGGTGGATATGTTTGTCGGTCATACTGAGCTTATATATGAGAGATTACGACCCTTAATGACTAACGTAAAAATCGCAACAGAACGCATGGGTTGAACGTTATATGGTATGTTTGCGTGTGCTCGTCATTGTTGTAGACAATGCTAGGTTGTTTTCAAAGATAATAATCAACTTAAATATTCGTGTCCATTTCTTTGTGGTAAATGACCAGGCTAATCTGGGTAGACACTTTACGCATATGCTTTAAGCTCGGTTTTCTCAGAGCGATGTTCAAATATATGATGAAAATCTGTTTGAGACAAAGCAACTGCATCTCAGTCTTTCATGAGTGTATGCATATTGCTTTGATAGTCACATGTTTTATGTCATGTTCATTGTCCGTATGAAGAAAGATGTCGACTTCTTTTTGTCACGCATTCAAATGGAGGTCAGAGTCCTAAAGTGACTTTTTTATACTGCCAAAGTAGTCTTATTGAAAACCAAGACACCTTTATTTATATTCTCGTTCAATACAATAAACCCTTTGCATGCTGGGAAATTTGTCGTCTGCTAAAATGTCGTCTGCTGAATTTCTAAAATCATCATTTTCTTCACTTTTTTCAAAGAATACTATCCGAATAGCAAACAGTTTGGATCCTGATGAGACGCCATGTTCTCTTAAGCTATTTCAAGAATAATGTTTTTCACAATAATGTACGCGGCTGTTCTTGTTAACTTCTTGTTATTGTCATTTGTCTTGTTAATTAAGATATGGTATTTGTATGTGTGTGTATATGTGTGTGTATGTATGTGTGTGTATGCGTGCCTGCGTACAAGTGTGTGCATATGGGAAAATGTAATCAACAAGAAATTAATATTCTTAAATACTTTCTGTAAATAAATAATTGTTCCTTGAACCATTTCAATTTTGAAAGAGAAATTAATAATATAAGAAAAGTCATGTAATAAACTTGCTTTTTATGACACTTCTATTACACTGTTACAGTACTCTTATGTCCGTCAAAATCTTACTAATGTATTTATTTATTGTGTTATTTCAGTTAGTTTTATACCCATTGTGAGTAGTATATATATATGTATATATGTATATGTATACATGTTCGCATGAAAATTCAAATATGCATTATACATACCATAGTTGTTTGAAGGCCTCATTGAAAATAAGATTGCCATTGTTAAACTGTTTGCATGACTTTGTATCAATGTGTTGTCTTAATGAGTTACCTTCGGAAAATAAAGAGATTATTATTATTATTATTATTATTATTATCTGGATCCAAACTGTTTGCAAAGGCCTTCAAAATTCGGTTCAAGCGCTCAAAGGGTTAAACATGTAAATTTCCAAAGATTGATGGTCATAATATTAGTACTGAAATTACGATGTCATTATTTGCATGATATTGATATAAATTACCCACGGGACATCAATCAAAATGTCCAAAATGTCTCAAGAATTATATTATCAAAATGTTTGAAATGTCTCGAATTAAAGTACACTCGTATTACGTTTAACTTGTTCGGAGTCAGATAATAGTAAATTTGCTCCAGTAAAGCGCTGACGATAAAATTCTATTTTAGCTTTACAAGTAGCCAAAATAGCTATTTGCTACTAAATTCTCAAATTGGCTATTACAATTTCTGATAATGTTTTTTTTTAAGAGCAGATTGTCACCTATTCTGAGCTAATTTTCTAAATAACATCCATTTTGGATACTTATTCGGATTTCTTAGCGCAAACCTTGAAATTACATACAGTGGTTGTGTGCATTGATTTCGTTCATAGTTCGCACGAAATGTGAAAGGTCGCCAAAATGTGTTCTTTTTTAATCTTACCACAGTGATTCCCATTTAGAGGAATGTCAGAGTCTCAAATACGGTTATAAAACCGTCTGAACAGAAGATACCAATTTCGTGTTTGAAGAACACATTTCCGAACCCATTCGATATTACAAATGTGTATGTTTAACGTTCCAGTTTGTCTCATTTGTTGTTTGAATTTCCTCTTGTTATTGTCCTGTGTCTGTGTAGTGTGTTGTTTTTTTTTTGTAAACAAAGTCACGTTTCAAGGACCTCGTGGTATTATAAGATTTATCTCCTTCTGTAGCAGCTGAAGTTCCTTTATGATTATAAGCCGCGCTCTGTGAAAACGGGTGTTAATGCGTGTCCGTAAAGTGTCGTCCAAGATAAGCCTGTGCAGTTTTCACAGGCTAATCAGGGACGGCACTTTTCGCCTAGACTGTATTTTCATAAGGTCTATAACCTATTTTAAACGAAAAATTTCATAACTGCGGACTGCCCAGGCTAATCTGGGACGACACTTTACGCACATGCATTAAGCCCCGTTTTTCCGGCTCATATGTGTTTGCCGTAAATGATTTCAAGTGCATTCAGTAAATGGTCTCAGGTTGTTCATAAATACCATTAGTATAAATTACTATTTTTGCTGGTGTAGATTCCTGTGCTTTAAATGCATTTTAGCCGTGCTCTAGGGAAACTGGTCTTAAAGCATGTGAGTAAAGGGTCGTCCCCCATTCGCATTTGCAATCCGCACGGGCTAATTAGGGGCGACTTTTTCGTTTAAAGGAAGTATCTTCTTAACGAAAATCCAGTTAAGACGGAAAGTGTCGCCCCTGATTTTTCACAGAGCGCAGCGCAATTCATTGTTTGCATATGGAACCTCAGGTTTGTTCCTACACTTCAGCATGCGGATGGCAGCATAGATTTGGCTCTTACATAGGCTCTCAAAGAACACACTCAAACCTGCTAAATTCAATACGTAAGATATAAAGAATAGGGAAATACTTACACTCCGCTTTTAACCGACATGTATATAGTAGCTCAGCCGATGGATGAACCACAGACGTTGCGTTAGTCGATTGAACGGCGTGGTAAATATGATCATTAAATCAACAGATGGCGTGAGCGTCTCGCAATATCAGATTATCATTTGTTGTGTTGGTGAGCCGCGCTCTGGGAAAACGGGCTTTAATGCATGTGGGTAAAATGTAGTCTCAGATAAGACTGTGCAGCCAGGGCAAACATTTTGCGCTTTAAGGGGAATTTTTCGTTTAAAGCAAGTCTCTTCTTATCGAAAATCCAGTTTAGGCTGAAAGTGACGTCCCTGATTAGCCTGTACGGACTGCACATTTTTATTTGTGACGACATTTTATGCACATGCATTTAATCCCGTTACCCATAGCGAGGCTCAGATGAACATTACTTATGGAAGAAATACAGAGTTGGCAAGAAGACGCTATAGTTAAACTAACGCGATATACCGGTATATCGAGTTGTTGAAATAATGATACAGATAGACTATGCATAATTGTACTATAGAAGCGTTGAAGAGCTTGCTAGAAGAGCTGTGCTAAATCTGGAGTGATTCTATATCGGGTATTTGGTATGACGATATCGATAGTAAATGCTGCAATAGTTTTCCGAGAAGATCCTACGGACAGAAAATGCGATTCTTGTCAGAAAATGTTGATCTCATTTCCGGCAAACGCGTGGTGGACGCCCGATAAATACAAGTACATTGTGACATTTCGACTCGTGTAGAAAGGCGACAGTTTGATAACCAATTATAACAAACAGTTTAGTTTAACGGAATGAACGATGTGCTGTCTGTTTAATGCTAACGGAGTGGACTGATTTAAATTACAAATCTGGCAGCTTTTTTGTTCAATATTTTTGTCGTATGTCGTTGCTGTGACCGTTCTTTAATATATATAACCACGATGTTATCATGAACCAGCGCTGTCTCCGAGAAAGTCAGTCTGACCTTGAACTGATCCACGGGCAATGTATTAACGACAATCATGCAAAGAATACCGCTTGTAATATAAAGTACTCAAGTACTCTCGTGATAACGTTTCTAGAATTTCATTATGTTTATAAAAAATGTTATATCCACTTTATCCTCAATTCTTCTTCCTATGGGAATATGTATTCGCAAATGTAGCAATATAGTCTTACCTATCCCACAACTACCCCACGCAGACTCCTACGTACGTCAGTCATAACTAATGGCCTTTCAGAGTGCAAGCTGCTAATTATTTCACCCCGAGGTGTCGCGATAATTATTTGAACAACAACTTAATGTCCACAAACGAGAAGACAACAGTACGAAGAGCACTGACCGTCTTGATGGGTAAAAGGTAAAACTGACTCGCTCGGAGTGACGTTCTTTTATGGTACAACGGACAACTGTAACTTGTCTTGATATTCATCTAGTGCGTTGTTTATTGCCGGTCATTATGTAACAAGATTGTGTGTACGTCTGACAAGAAGAATACATGTTTACGATCGCAAAGCGTGTATTGGCTGTGTAGGCTAAAGAGAATGCACTACTTAATGCAGTCCGCACAGGCTAATCAAGGACGACCCTTTCATCGTTTACGGAACTTTTCGTCTCTTCTAAACGAAAATCCACTCTATGTCGGAACTGTCGTCCCTGATTAGCCTGTGTGGACTGCACGGGTTAATCTGGTACGATACTTTACGTAAATGCGTTTTGTACCGTTTTCCCAGAACGAGGCCCATATAGATCAGTCTCTGCGCTACAGTGCATATAGAACTAATTTCCTATTGAAAAGCTAGATGATCTTATAATGGTTCAGATAAAACGGATGTATTATACGTGTCACTAATTTACGATTATCATGACAACCATATTAAAATTACACCCACTCCATCTAATCAATATACTCGAAAGCCACGTAATTAATGCTTAAACTATTTTATTTCAAATCAACTTTGAGCACTTTGTTAAAGCTTTTGTCGGTAAGACAAAATGAGCCGCGCTCTGGGAAAATTGGGTTTAATGAACGTGCGTAAAGTGTCCTCTCAGATTAGCCTGTGCAGTCCGCACAGGCTTATCATGGACGACGCTTTCCACCTAAACTGGATTTTCGCTAAGAAGAGACTTCATGCCAATGCAAATACCATTACAGCGAAACGTGTCGTCCCTGATAAGCCTGTGCGGAACATGCATTAAACTTTGAAATATTGACAGCAGTTAAAACGTAACAACGGCCACCAAGGAATGTCTACAAATCATGTTCTGCGAATGATGCAAAGTACGACAAATGTCGCAGACAATCTAAATGCAAATGTTACCACATTCAAACAAGAAACGACATTCAATGCGAGACTCGTCTCCGAATCTGTCAATGACATTTTCAAATCTCTGAAACGCTAACCGCTGCGAGATCAGTTTTCCCTTGAAGCTTATAAGTCGGATGAAAAAGTTCTAGTCCCTCTGTTATAAGGCATTCGATATACTTGTAATAGATCCAGTTCTTAAGGTTAATTGTCATTCATAAGGTCATATAAGACAGGATTTAAATGTGATTATGATTGGAGATTGCTTACGGTGGCGATATGACACCTACACTGCATACCAAAGAGCAGCCTTGGGGGTAGTGACATTGAAGTGGAGGAAGAGGGGCTTATATATGAGCCTCTTTCTGGAAATACGGAGCTTAATGCATGTTCGTAAAGCGTGGTCCCAGATTAGTCTATACAGTCCACACAAGCTGATATGGTTAGACACTTTACACACATGCATTTAGCCCCGTTTTCTTAGAGCGCGGGACATATATTATCTTCTTTTTCTCCCGAAAACAAAGCCAGTGTCTACCGGTACTTAGAATGCTGCCAGTGTCTACCGGTACTTAGAATGCTGCCAGTGTCTACCGGTACTTAGAATGCTGCCACTGTCTACCGGTACTTAGAATGCTGCCAGTGTCTACCGGTACTTAGAATGCTGCGCAACAACAAATAATAAGCACATACTTTTTTATTAAGTCAGTTAGATAAATGATTTATAATTATTTCACCATTGTACTGTATACGCTAACTTTTGAAATCATTATTTTTAATATTCATGTAATGGCTGAATCAATGAGCCCAATTTTCTATTTAGCGCATGGAACATAACGGAGTTATTTAGTCGTAAATGTCGCGTGATTGTTCAAGGGTAATTATTCCGTAAATGGATTGTATGGCAAAATATAGTATGATTACGAAATGAATTAATACGTTTAAACTAAACATTCGCATATGCGGTCAAATATACGAAAAGAGCCCTCGACTTCCCCATTTGTCTCTAGATGGTTATAAAATTAGTTCTTTACTGACCCTCCTATTGATTGGTGCTTATTTGCAAATTTTGTGAAGTTTCTCACGTAATGTCGGTTCTTAAGTTAACCATTCAATTGTACCTGGCTTATTCGGCTGCTTGTCAAGTGAACTTTTTGATGAGAATACTACAGGTGGGACTATAAGCATGTGCAAGATGCCTTTAAAAACATTTGCAAAGATATGAAAATGCTGGCATAAGCTCTCACGGCACCAATTGACCCGGCTGATAAAGTCACGGTGCATATAGAGTCATGCTTGTTGCTGTTTCGTTGTTTCCGTTAGTGCGTTTGTTGTGATTATCTTCTCCTCCTTCTTCTTCTTCTTCTTCTTCTTCTTCTTCTTCTTCTTCTTCTTCTTTTTCTTATTCTTAATCTTCTTCTTCCCCTTATTCTTCGTCTTCCCCTTATTTTTGTTAATTGTTACTTCACGTTGAATGCTCATAAGTAACTTCAAAATAAATTCATTTGAAAGCGAAATTTAGTTGTCATGTACATTATTTTTTAACTGCATGTGCATTATATGAGCCGAAAATTAGTCATATGCCATATGCTAAGCTTTGCATTCGCATCAGGAGATATCCTATCTGCTAAAAAGTCGCACATGCTTTCGTGTTCTAATTAGCGGACAGTGTACTCCTGACTAAGACCCATTTTCACATAACGGCTCATGTAATCGTCTCTCCAAACATTCACTTATTATGATGTATTTAGAAAGTCTAATTCACTACTGGTGAGGAAATGTTATCAGTAATAAACTGACATTTTGTACAGTCTTTAATATGTGTATTCAATATTACACAATATAAAATGATCTTTTAATATCCAAAGGACAAGACATATGTTGGCAAACCTCCAAATGACAACGGAAAAAACACGCCGATCCTGAGCGTAGCCTAGCAAAACCATTTTCTCATTAAAAATGCAGACATATTTGTCGTAAAATGTTATATTCGGATTGGCAATGGTCAGTGCTCTCTCTTAATGTGTCCTTCTTTCCAATGGTCAGTGCTCTCTTAATGTGTCCTTCTTTCCAATGGTCAGTGCTCTCTTAATGTGTCCTTCTTTCCAACTTTATCTTTATTTATAAAAGGTCATTCACCGACCGTTTTTTCAAACACTGGTGAGTACTATGTCCACATTTTATTGAGAGTCAATCGTAAAATACATAGCTCATATACACGGTAAGGGTATCACGTTTTAACGTTTAAACGGTCGCGTTTCGTGTTTTGCTCAAAAACGTTTACAAAATAAGTAAACGTTTAAACGACAGTCAATATAATATATATTGGGGTGCAAATAACGTAGCCGACTAGCCGTACGAAGTATGTCGATGACGAACTGCGAAATCCGGGTACTTGCGGTAAATCCGGGCACTACCGAATTCGACAGTAATTTATTTCTGATTCGTTAGCGGATGACACGGACATGAACGGAAACTAACGGAAAATCTTCGATACTTTCCGAAAATCTTACAACTTGGCAACGAAACAGTGCAAATGCCGCCATCTTAAACTATTTTAAGTGATTGATTAGCAAAATAAAGCACTGCGCTAGCATGTTGTAAAGCAATATTTTAACCAAATTATGTGTTGATTACGTTTTTGCTAGTTAACTGGTTTTTCATGTTCTGCAGTCAAACGATATGCACATTGTATTTCATATGCAAAATACGTACATTTTTTTCGGAGTGTCGTTTTCGGACACATTATTTTGCGTCGATTTTTCATTATTTTCGACGTTCTTTAAATTGTTTTTATAGAATGACGAATACACATGTGGGGATACGGATGGTCTGGTTTATAATATTTTATGGTTTTAATAAGACGTCATTGCGCGAATGGGATATGCTCTGATTATAACTTCCGGAAATAATTACTACTTTCAGTTTGGAAACGCGATGGTACTAATGCTTTTAAAAGGGACATAGGAATACCGTTTAAACGGTAACGTTTCGTTTATTTCATTTCGTTTAAACGTTTAGAAAAATCTGTAAACGTGATACCCTTAATACACGGCATGCAGTTTACATGGTCAGAAAACGTAGACCTGCTGATAAATCAAGCTAAAATCCACTAAGCTCTCAAATGGTGCCCGAAAGCGAATTTGAAAAACATAGGAAGTTCTGTGTCTCTTCGCTACGATCTTGGACCAGTATGTGTCTGATCTAGGACCAGTCCGTGTCTAATCTGGGACTAGTCCTTGTCTGATCTGGGACAAGTCCGTGTCTGACCTGGGATCAGTCCATGTTTGATCTGGGACGAGTCCGTGTCTGATCTGAGAAAAGTCCGTGTCTGATCTAGGACCAGTTCGTGTGTGATATGGGACCAGTCCGTGATTGATCTAGGACGAGTCCGTGTCTGATCTGAGAACAATCCGTGTCTGATATGGGACCAGTCCGTGTCTGATCTGGGACGAGTCCGTGTCGGATTAAGGACCAGTCCGAGTCTGATCTTGGACCAGATTGTATCTGATCTAGGACCAGTCCGTGTCTGATCTGGTCTTGTCCGTGTCTGATTAGGGACCAGTCCGTGTCTGATCTGTGACAAGTCCGTGTCTGATCTAGGACCAGTCCGTGTCTCATCTAGGACCAGAACGTGTCTGATCCTGGACTTGTCAGTGTCTGATCTGGGACTAGTCCATGTCTGATATGTTACTAGTCCGTGTCTCATCTAGGACCAGTCCGTGTCTCATCTAGGACCAGTCCGTGTCTGATCGGGGTTAGTCCGTGTCTGATCTGGGACCAGTCCATGTCTGATATGTTACCAGTCCGTGTCTCATCTAGGACCAGTTCGTGTTTAATCTAGGACCAGTTCGTGTCTGATCTGGGACCAGTCCGTGCCTGATCTGTGACCAGTCCGTGTCTCATCTAGGACCAGTCCGTGTCTGATCTGAGACCAGTCCGTGTCTCATCTTGGACCAGTTCGTGTCTGATCTGGGACCAGTCCGTGTCTCATCTAGGACAAGTCCGTGTCTGATTTAGTACCAGTCCGTGTCTCATCTAGGACCAGTTCGTGTCTGATCTGGGACTAGTGCGTGTCTGATATGTGGCCAGTCCATGTCTGATCTATGACCAGTCCGTGTCTCATCTAGGACCAGTACGTGTCTGATCTGGGACTTGTCCGTGTCTGATCAGGGGCCAGTCCGTGTCTGATATGTTACCAGTCCGTGTCTGATCTGTGACCAGTCCGTGTCTGATCTAGGACCAGTCCATCTCAAATCTAGGACCAGTCTGTGTCTGATCTGGGATCAGTCCGTGTCTGATCTGGGACCAGTCCGTGTCTGATATGTTACCAGTCTGTGTCTGATCTGTGACCAGTCCGTGTCTGATATGTTACCAGTCTGTGTCTTATATGTTACCAGTCCGTGTCTGATATGTTATCAGTCTGTGTCTGATCTGTGACCAGTCCGTGTCTGATGTAGGACCAGTCCGTGTCTAATCTAGGACCAGTCTGTGTCTGATCTGGGACCAATCCGTGTCTGACCTTGGACTTGCATTATGCAAGGCTTCTTTATGTTTTATCACCTCTAGCGGATAATGCAGGATGCGGAATGAAACAAAACTATGCGAAGAAGAAGAGTGGAAGAGTTCTGTCACAGGTTTACATGCTAGGAAGTTATGCCGACCGTGTAATGAAAGATGCCGAAGTGTTTGAGAAGTCGACGATTGTCAACAGAAGGAACGCCGAGCAAAAAATGAAATTCCCGAGCTTTTTAAAACGACAGCCAAAGCTTCGTTGTCTTTCTACCACGGTTGAATAAATGGGACGAAGGAAATACCTTATTTAGCGGTCTCTAGTACGTGCACACGCGATAGCTATTACGTGCGCAAGCGATAGCAATGACATGCACACGCGATAGCTATTACGTGCGCAAGCGACAGCAATGACATGCACACGCGATAGCTATTACGTACGCACGCGATAGCTGACCAATGAGAATACGTATCAATTCAGCCATCATGGAAAAAAATGGACATATTTTCTCAGTGCAGTTGCAAAAAAAATGGTTTACATTTCGACCATTCTCCTATTACAACGGCGCGCCAGATAATTATCTCGTGCGGACGTCATAGCTATCACGTACGAACTTCACAGATATTGCGTGCGAAATTTTAACAATCGCAGCCTTTAAGATGCTTTATTATGCACAATATGTAAGGCGAGCAACAAACGTCGCGTCTTTTAGTCATTCATTATTTTAATCCCCCTATGTCATTTGTGATCATTTTTACTCGTGTGCAACGGTATACGTTTATTGTCAATTTGATAATTTTATTCGCCACGTTGTCATTTTTATTAGACATGGAAGCTTGCACAGGCGCTGACTTGTGTCATTGGTCTTTAAGGTATGTGTATTGACCCTAAAGTGTCCATTGACCCAAAAGTGTGCATTGACTCCAAAGTAAATAGGACGCGTGTACTTTGGTCTTATTTAAGGACGCATATTTCAAACAAGGAAAGCTCTCATTTCACAAAGTGCTATTAATGCTGGTTTTTACATGAAAGCTTACCATATTAAATCGCTGTTTTTGTATTATTATTATATGCGGTGAAAGACGACCCAACCCCCAAACAGAGCTCACGACGTAGAGGAGTGATTGTCACCTCCCTTCCATCGTATGTTACTGTCCTATCGTTGTGTACTATATCAGGCTCGGCACGAATAAGTCTCGCCGTTCTGTTATCGTTGGCCTCACCTGATATTTTACACAACGATAGGACAGTAACCTGTTATTCTCTATGGGCTTGGGGGGGGGGTGGTCTTTCACCGCATATTATAAAAAAAATATCCAGGTATTTAATATGGTAAGCTTTCATGTAAAACCAGCATAAATAACCTTCAGGTATATATAACCAGACACCACAAGGAATGGGTCAATGCTCCATAATCCACCTTAGGAATACGACCATGTAAGGACTTTTTTGTTTGTATGAACCTTAGCACGTCGCAGAAGTTCTAAATTTCCCTGTGTCAGCATTCCTACTAAATATCGTTTTCCAGCTAAACATGGAAATTACAGAGGGATTGTTTGCTAATTAAGTACGTTTTTCATGAATCTCTGCGCAGCTGTTGCATACGTGTGAAGGTCGTATCTAGATTAATTACATGGAAATCAACGCGCCGAGGGCGATATGTATTACGATTTATGTATATTGTGGGTGAAACATGATGTGTAAGCAGAAAATAACAGAAACGAATTACTACCTTAGCATTTCTCTTTTTGTATGAAATAATTAGTGTATGATTTGTTCCTTTATTCAAAACTATCATATTGGAAAAGCTCTTTGCGGTAGAAAAATAAAATTGAAAGTTGTTACGGAATTAATATGTTTTGCTAATCCTCACTATGAATATCTCGATATTAGCTTCTGTTTATCTTTGATGCTTTAACTATTTTGCTTTGCGTATATTTGTATATATA
>VMBQ01001222.1:82528-159920 GCA_007657795.1 Dreissena rostriformis
AAGTGCATGTGCGTAAAGTGTCATCCCAGATTAGCCTGTGAAGTCCGCACAGGCTAATCCGGGACGACACTTTCCGCCTAAACTGGAATTTCGCTAAGAAGAGACATCATTTAAACGAAAATTTTCATAAAAGCGGAAATTGTCGTCCCTGATTAGCCTGTGCGGACTGCACAGGCTAATCTGGGATGACACTTTACGCACAAGCATTATGCCCAGTTTTCTCAGAACACGACACATTTGTGTAAATGGCATTGACCAAACACGAAGTCATTGACCAAAGACATTGAGGCTTATATTATTATTAATTGTTAAACCCGTTAGTTAGCTGTTTTCGAGAAAACATATTCTCTGGAATTTCTGAACAGGATAATTTATGCAACGAACGAGCAAAATATATTGTGTGAGATTCTATGTCAGAGTTATTATTAATATGACTCTATGTTGAATATTATGTTGAACACTTAAGACAAAAATGATGTATTACCTAAGTCTTCTCAACAAAGTAGCGGACCAAGATTTCTATGTAGGTGCCGACAAATCGGTGAACGAAATAGCACACACTATTCTTTGAAAGTAAAACAAAAATAAAACAATGAATAAAATAACGTAAACCGATAATCAAGTGGCAAAGAGAAGCTTCCAGGGTAAAATGTAAACTGTTAAGACGTGTGTGCACTCTTCACGGATGTGTGTGCAGTTCGAACGTGTCGCGACAGATTGGTCTTATGTTTGTAGGTCTTTAAACACTCCTCGCATCTATAATTTTTATCCGGCATGTGGGTCTTGACGTGCTCTTTTAGGTCATTCGCACTCCTCACTTCCAACCCACACTGGTCACATTTAACGAACCCTTCTTTACTTTCACTTTTTTCATGGGCCGTTAGTAAGTACTTGTCCGCAAAGCTTTTGCCACACTTAACACACACGTGACATTTGGGACCTTCGTGTTTTGAGGCCCTATGCCTTCTAAGATGGTAGGCATCCTGAGAAAAATAAACATGAAACCCCATTTTATTCACGTGTCATTGCAATGCGTAAACACGCTTTTTCACAAATGTTAGTATCAGAAGATGCGCGTTCTTTATTTTTAAGCTACCAACGATTTGACGATTATTAAGATATTTTAAAATATATATTAACCTGATAGACGAGATATATTGTATATGTGTGGGGGGTTTTCCGAGCATATCCGTTCATCTGTTTGTAAGTATAACTGTGTAAAAAATATAACTATTTTTAAGTTATTTTAGCTAACCTGAAATGCTTTCCCACAGCAGTAATAACTCCCAGAGTGAGCGTGTGTCCTAGTGTGGCGCAATAATCCAGCTCTGGTCTTTAACATCTTTCCGCACTCGGAGCATTGAGTCATATCTTAAAGCAAATGTAATACTTAAAATAGTATACGATACATTATTTCAAGTGACAGTAGCGTTTGGCGTCCAAACAACAATGGAATTTAAAACAATAGCATAACCCGTTTACTTATTTTAGGTAAGAAATGGAATTTAAATCGATTTTGATAATGGAGATTGTATAACATGCATCTACATATATTAGTCTAAATAGCGGTAAAAGCGTGATTTATAGCCATTCTGTGTAATATATGTTATCGCATTTAAAAATCCAGTATCAAATACATTGTTGAGAAGTAGTTTTCGATTTTTAAACACTTGAATAGAAATGAAAAACTTAAGACAGTATACCACACAGATCCTTCTAAAAAACGTATACCACACAGATCATATTAGAATAAGAATGTTTTTCGTGACTGTGTTTCATAAATATATAACAGAAACCTGAAAATGCATACAACATGATATATTATAAGCTCCGCTCTTAACGTTTATTGCTTAATTTAACCAGAGGTGATGTTTCTGTGTCAAAGTAATATAAAGTCCCCACACTGATCATTTATTTTTCTACCCGTTTAAACGCGCGTTTTACGTAACTGACAAAATATTTATTTGTTTAAAACAAATCATGATACATATAGAAAACTCTCACGAATCAGCGGGCTCCCCACTTTATCCCATTAAAAATGGTGAAATATTTAAAAAGAAATCATTGCAAATGTTACCTGGGTCGCGCTTTTGTTTACAGTTTTGTCCCCACACAGATCATAAAAAGTCACGTGGTATAGGCACCGTGTATTTAGCTTTCTTGGTGTCATGCTTCTATTGTCGGTTATGTCAGTCGGAGATTTTCCGAGACTTGATTGGGTAGAATTACAACCGTCTGCTGCATATCGTTTGTCCAAGATGAAGTGATTTGAAACTACGCGATGTACTCTGCCAGTTCTTGTTTCTTGTCAAATGGCTCCTATAAATATATGTCTGTTGAAGAAAACAAGTCATTATATGTATAGATTATATCGCGATCTTAGTGTGTGCTTGGTATTTTACAATACTTATTTAGACATCAAATTATATGTAAATATGTAAACCTGTTGACGAACAAACAACGCTTCGCTTTTATGCTTGCTGATATGTTGTATATTTGGATTTTGCGACCACTTATTATACGGTTTCTCTGAAATTCTATCGCACTTATTGACTGACACGAATATACTTGTTAATGTATGTTTGTTTGCGATAGTAGGACGCAATGGATTGCACTGAGGATATCTGGGACATTCCTATTCAGTGTTTAACCCTTTGAGTGCTGGAACCGGATTTTGAAGGCCTTTGCAAACAGTTTGGATCCAGATGAGACGCCACAGAACGTGGCGTCTCATCAGGATCCAAACTGTTTGCTATTCTGATAGTGGTCTTAGAAAAAAAATCGAAGAAAATGCTAATTTTAGAAATTCAGCAGACGACATTTTAGCAGACGACAAATTTCCCAGCATGCAAAGGGTTAAACAATTCATTCAACAATCCTGTGCTTACTGACACAAATAGACAAATAAATTGTTAAGCTGCATTTCGTTTCATTAAAATTACCCAATGGCTCGAAAGTTTAAATTGTAGGGGACTTCAGTTTTCACATAAAGAACTGAGGCATGCTTCGCAAAGGCTTACATTGTATCGTTGGATATACAATGACAGGGAAATGAACACTTCCATTCAGTACCGGGTAGAACGATAAATATTAATGAAAGCGTTACGTTAATCTGCACAAACTAGAAAGGTATCCCATGACAGCAGACTTCCAGAAAACACCAATGTTACGTACATGATGCAAAGTTGCACTACCACTCCCATCCTGTCATGTTATTCACAACCCTCACTATTAACACACCCTGTTATCGACAACCAATTTCTTAAACGGCAATTAGGTTTGTTTACGAATTCAAAGGCACATCTACAAACTATACGTCACGTGCAGATATGTATTTCTATTTTATCAATGCAACTGTAAGTGCTTTGACGTCATCACGAAATCAATATAACCCGACTGGGATGTCTGAGCGGTTATTATATCGGCAAAATGTATACGCTCGCCTTTGACACGGTCATCGAGAATAGAGTAACAATCAACAGCCCGAGGGATTTACTTATGGTAAATACATACACCAAGGTTATGCTGCAATCCGCATGCTTACATATTAGGGAAAAACTTAAGTTTCATACAAGCCTACACAGATTGAAACCGTGAAAAGGATTGGAAATGTGATCTCTGAAACTCGTGAGACTACATCGGTAGGAATAGTATTTTAACTTCTTCTGACATTTACGAACAATTCAATAGAGCTTGTTTCAGACTACTTACCAAATGTAAGTGTAACATTTACGGCAAAACAAAACAATGTTAAAAACTAGGCGATCGTTTTTGATCATAAGAAAAACAAATTTGTCATCTAAAAAAAGTTGATAACAACAGGGAACAGTTCAAATGATTTCATGAACGGATATGTGTATGAACTGAGTTCAACAACGAGCACATCGGAAACGATCAAATATCATACATACAAGAAAACGAAAATAAAAGTGAACACACACACACGCACGCACGCACGCACACACGCACGCACGCAAGCACGCACGCACGCACGCACACACACACGCACACCAAANCACACACACACACACAACAAACAATAATATGACACAAAGAACCAATATCTCTGAACAAGAGCTCCTCCCCCTCAACAAACAAAAAAGGTTCAGTGCAAAGTGTCCCTGCATTTAAATTGATGAGGTTCGATTTATACAAAGTAAGTTAATTCAGAAAGCGACGGTATATTTGTTAAGTGGATACATCTGTTTTAAAATAACAAATGTCAATTTGCAACATGGTTTGTCGCTGATTTGCTAAAATATCAATTTGTTTAAATTTCTGCTTTCCTACTAAAATGATACTCACAAGGTGTGTCTGGAAAGCTATTTAATATATTTGGATCCATTTAAATATAATAGCTAATTTTAAACTACCATTTCAGTATTTGCAAACCACGTTCTATCCAAATATAACATTCGTTAAATTATCTTTACAGTTTTATACCTAATAAAACTTCTTTGTTCCCCTAGCAAAACGTCACGTCTTTCCAAGGGCATTCCATAGACTTCCTGTTTAAGAACACCAATGCTATTTTGTAATTCCTGGAAACAGGCGTGTACAATTGTTGTTTTGATCAAATATGTTTTCTTAATAATATCTTTATGGTTTTGCCGGACATGGCAAACTTGATATGATCACTTATTTTGAGAAAGACAATCCACCTGAAAATCGGAGTAAAATTAACACGAAAATACTGACTGCGTCATCAATACATTGCGTATGATAAAGTGAATTAATACTTTATAAAGAGAGGTTCAATGTTCACCTTTTTATAATGGTCATACGTATAATAACTCGCATATTGCACTACGAGGTCTTTAGTTCAAATTTCAAATAAAACAATTATAATTGTAACAACGTAAACTGAACAAAAAACTGTGGTCTTTGCGTTCGGTCTGAGTAATGTAGCGCAATAGATAATACACGTGATTAATGTTTTGAAGGTTTAGTAAAAATATGTATTTGTAATCGAACTAAAAATGTTATGTAAGAGTGTTAGGAAGCAGCTTATTTATTTAATACTAAGCCACTTTTGGCAGAGTTTGCTTATGTCAGTACGTATTATCGAAGTGAAATTTCATACGATATAGTTGTACTAAAGTCATTGTTTTCCATAGGAAGGAATGCCATTTATTGTTCACTGATCTAGCGTTGTGAAGATTGTTTTCGATGTTAGGGAAATAAGTAATTATAGTTGGGAGGTACGCATACTGTGTTTTTGTTATATCTATAGCTTATATCATGTCGTCAATAGTAAATGATTTTATAGTTTGATGAAACTTAAACTGAAATGGGATTTGTACACCATGGAGTAGAAGTCCGTTATTGCCTTTTGAGTCTAACAAATACAGTTAATATCCAAATTGTGTTGTTATTACAAAAACTATATAGCACTAGTCTCTGCATTCTGTCGGTGAATGAATGATCTGGTAAACTTTCTAATTCATGACAGGTTATACACCGATGAAAGGGATGAAAATGATATTCACATCTTAATTGATTAAGTGGAATGTTACATATCATGGTATTAAACTTCAATCCATTTTCCACAACTTATTGATGCGAACATATTTATTTTCATTATACATGTACATGATATTATTATTAATAATGGCATATCAAATAAATCATTATGTACAGCTTCTATTATATCCATACAAATAGTCACCAATAGCTTTACTTTAGCGAATGTCAAATACCCCTACTTAATTCGAGCATGTATGAATATGTCAACATTAACGAATGTACTTTATGCTTGACATTTAAACCATATTAATTATATAATTCGTGTGACATTTTCTACATTATGATAGACATCGCGTGTGTTATAAATCAGTTTATCGTACATATAAATGACACTGCAAATGATAGTACGACTTGTTCTCGCGGTTCATAATGTATGGCATGTCTTATATATGTTTGTTATGTTCTTGGTTCACCGCGGTCCATGACCTTCTTCGGTTTTCGATTAGAGTTTTTTTCGCAGTAACACAACAGTCCTCAAAAGGACCCTTGCATTTATGTCATTGCATCAAAGAAGGCTTAAAAGGCAGTGTACATTCTCTGGCATACGGGCAATAAACGTGGCATATTTCTACAACAAAATAGCTTTTATTGTCTAGCAATATATTACTAATAGAAGTTCGTGGACTAAGCTGGGATACCGATTATTCGGCTCACTTTGCAAGTGTGTCGGGACTGTTTGAGGCCAATCGGTAAGCTGGCACATACACGTCCGTCCCCACCCTCTTTAATAAAAAAAGTGGAGTCGTGTTTTTCTTACCAGGATTTTTTTCTGGGCATATCATCTCCCCATTAATTAATATTCGAACATTTTTATATTATTTATTATTACAGTATATAAACCATTTCCATATCGGAGCACTTATTATATTTAAATTAAAATACCAATACACGTTAAACTATTACAGTGATAAGAAGTCCGATACAAAAATAAAGCAAGCAATCTGTCACCGAATGTGCGGGGCATTATGAACCAAACCGGTTTTACCGATGTATGGCTATTTCTTGAATATGTGAACACTGCTCAATCTACCCCGTTACTTAAAAAAAAGATTACGAGACCAGTACATCACTAACTGGGATCTCAGTTTTACATCATCTAGCTCCAGATTGTATATAAGGAACTAAACCCATTATTTGAAAGATCATCGCACCTTGATATTGATAAAAAAATAAAACGCATACGAACATTATTGCTTAATGAGCGTAAGCTCTAAGTCGTCTCGCCCACAACCTGCTCCCATAATAAAATGACCAAAACAGTATAGAACCATCAAACAAAGATACCAAAAATATAACATTATAATATAAATATAATACTGACTACGATACGTGGGCACCTAATACAAAACTGCACGGCCCATTAAATTAACAAATTTTACATAAATCTCTTATACAACTGACAAAAAAAAATGTTCACCATATTAAAAAAAAGAAAAAAAATATATATATAACACGGAGCAGGTTCTCGGCGGTCGGCCGAATAAGGCGTAAGCTCTAAGTCGTCTCGCTCACAACCTGCTCCCATAATAAAATGACCAAAACAGTATAGCACCATCAAACAAAGATACCAAAAATATGACATTATAATATAATTATAATACTGACTACGATACGTAGGCACCTAACATAAAACTGCACGGCACATCAAATTAACAAATTTTACATAAATCTCTCATATTACTGACCACAAATGTTCACCATGTTTGGTATAATTTGTTTTTGTTCTTGTTTTTACGTAGTACTTATAATTTAAGTTTTAGATTTTTATTTCGTCAATAATTGTCTTATAGCTATACACATAGGGTAGTTTTATAGTGTCTTGTTGATCTTTCTAATCTAGGGTTACTGTGCATGTTTTTAAGAACGTAGTACTTATAGTATAAGTATAATAGAGTAGTTTTATAGTATAATTGAGTAGCTTTGATCGATTTCTTTTGAAACTGTGTTGCAAAATGTATTCGTATCTGCGATACGTCAAATGTTCTTAATTAAAGCGCCTTTGAACGTGCACTCTTGTATGAAAAGGGCGCAATATAAATCCGGTATAATAATAATAATAATAATACGGGTTGTCTCTTACAAATTATCGATAGAAACGGGAAGACGCCATAACACTGTCAGAAATCAACGCAAATGTGTGTTTTGCAACTTATATGATACCGAGAATAAATATAACTTTGTTCGTAGATGCTCTAATTATGCTTATGTTAATAATACATTCATTTCAAAATATAATGGATCCGGTCCAAATAGCTAAAACAAAAAAAAGTGTTAAGAAAACTAACCATGTTTTGTTTCAAATGATTTAAGATACGAGAAAATATCATAAATAGGTAGTATAAAATAATGTTGTTGTTTTTTATTTACAAAGAAAACAAGTGCAGACAATTTAATCATTGTTGCAATAACTAAACTACGTTAGAAATTGTGGTCACAATGCATTAATATCATACATGTTACATTCTCACGAAAACATTTTGACATGTATTTCCTTAAAAACGTGTTTAAATTAATCCTTCTTCGAAATGATGTATGTTCTGTATTCACTTCAAACGCATGTTGTTATTGTAAATGTATGTTAATGAAGATGAGCAAATATGCTTACGCAAAAAGAAACTATCCCTTTGCATGCTGGGAAATTTTTCGTCTGCTAAAATGTCGTCTGCTGAATTTCTAAAATCATCATTTTCTTCACTTTTTTTCAAAGACCACTATCAGAATAGCAAACAGTTTGGATCCTGATGAGACGCCACGTTCTGTGGCGTCTCATCTGGATCCAAACTGTTTGCAAAGGCCTTCAAAATCCGGTCCCAGCGCTCAAAGGGCTATTCTGATCTGCGCTAGTGTATGCAAATGAATTTAGTTCATGACATTTGAAATTGATCAATACAGTTCTTGGTTAATTTTTTTAAATGATGATAAATGCATCGAGTGTAATTTATCGCTTTATCATTCAAATTTACGATTAATTTGTAATACAAAGTGCGCAATGGCAATTACCGCCTTTGAACGTCTTAGACGGAACTTTCCGGACAAGCTTCATACGCGCGTAAAGCATTATTATTGAGAGTTAACTTCATGTACTAATTTAAATAAAAGATTTAAATGCTGTTAAACTTCAACTTTGTCTGGAAACGGGCACGTTTAATTGATGAACTTCAAAAAAAAAGAGTTTCCTAGTTATATAGAGCTCATACAGTTTCAATGCCTATCAACAAATAATTGTTATTGTTGTATTGCTTTTTTCCTAGCAATTTTTCATTTTAATCAATATAAATGTAAATAGTCGTTTTGCATCATTTTCGAACCTATTAATGTTATTTCAACAAATAATGTCGAACACAGATGTCAACATCATACACGTTAAGCTACTTATTTGGCTCCAACCACTCTACGTGTGTGACTTGCTAACCGTAATAAGATTAACCCATTTATGTCTAGTGGACTCTCCCATCCTTCGAAATTGGATCAATTTATATCCAAAATTAGGGATGTCTAGTATATTTATTTCTATATTTAGAATATTTCTTACGGAAAAATTTCTTTAAGCAAACAGCGCAGACCTTGATGAGACGCCGCATCATGCGTCGTCTCATCTGGGTCTACGCTGTTTGCCAAGGCTTTTTTTTCTAGACGCTAGGCATACATGGGTTAATAGTGTGTGCATTCTACATCTTATTGGAAATATGTAATGTGCCGTTTGGATTTAACATGCAAACCGTACAAACACGTTGTTATATAATTTTTACACAACATAATTCATAAGAAATTCTTCTTATTCCATATTAATTTATATATATTGACGCACTATATTTTCTTTTTATTGTATTGTCTAGAAATGTGTTTACTGTTTAATAAACAATGAATGAATGAATTCTAATGAATGTCCATGAACCAGTGCTTTGTGAGAAGGATACTGGTTGTGATAAAATGATTTTAGCCGCGCTCTGGAAACATCAGGCTAAATGCATGTGTGTAAAGAGTCCATATTAGCCTATGCAGTCCGGACAGGTTAATTTACGACGACCGCCTAGACTGGATTTTCGTTAAGAAGAGATTTCCTTTAAACGAAAACTGCAATAAAAACGGAAAGTATCGTCATTGATTAGCATAAACAGACTGCACAGGCTAATCTGGGACGACACATTACGCTCATGCATTAACCCCGCTTTTCCAAGAGCGCGTCTTATTTAATTCTTCAAATTTAGTTGTGTAAGCATTTGGGTAATGTATTGCTTTATTTTAAATTAACAATCCTAAAATGCTATTTATAATGTCATATTGAACATGACTCGATTCATAAAGTGATTGAAATTGCTTTTAAATATATAGGCTGACAGATTTATGTTGCATGTACAATATTTAAAATGACAACGAAGTTACGAAACTTATGAGGTGAAACCGGGATGAACCCTTTGTTAAAAAGATGACTGCTAGTGTTCACAGAAAACTTCACGTTTTACTTGAAGGGCTTCAAACAGCATGTAAATAAGAAACCCAGTTTATTTAACCCATATCAGTCTAAATAAAAACAACGGATTTCATACGTCTACAATCTGAGATTACACTTGAGTTCACGTTTAACTTATAGACATCAAGAAGTTTTTCATCGAAACCTTATATCGCCAAGGAAGATGCTATGTTTGTCACATAGATCACTTTCAGAACCAATGTTGTTTCTGGAAAGAGGATTTTTTTGCAACATTTTGCACCATCCCTCACACAGCGTACAAGATCAGACGCGTGTCTTTTGTTATCTAGCACATACAAAGTATAAGAAAGGGTTATCCGGACAACAAGTGCACTCCCATTTCACGGTTTTAAATGTATATGAGACAAAGTATCACATACATTAAATCGCCAATAATGATTAATAGAAATCTAACCAGGCTTTGCACATTGAAAGGCATCTGCAAAAAAGAAGGCCCACACTTAATAATTTGCAAACAAGTGGTTCTGGACCAAAGATATGACCGGTATTCCCGAACACAATTATAATACACACAAGAACATTTACATAATATATCATATTGGCTGTCTGATGCGATTATGCAAATATAAATTTATTCTAAAGCTAAAAAAATTGTACGCATTACGTAATATTATATTCCTAGTAAGTACACGATTTTGCACAGTCAGTAATTGGTCAAAGCAACACATGGGTATTAGTGTATGTAAAATCCTTTTAACTCAGCCTCAGTTGTCACCTTTTAAAGTATCAAAGGTAATTTTCACCGTTTTGGACCATGTCTATATCAGCGATTTGTCAGTCCTGGTTCTGCGTCTTGGTACGTGACCGTTCAACCAAAGAAATCAACGAAAATTAATGTCCGTGGAATAATAATGATTTTACAGTAAACTGTAGATTTCTTAGCTGGTGTTTTGTTCGACATGCAATAATTTTTTATTTGTGCACGATTCATTTGTTTTGTGTACATCTTCATCCAAACTGTTATAAAATGCATTGGTATGTACGGAATACCGTAAGGCCATCGTCGTAACACATTACAATCCAGAGGGCGACAATGTGATAGTGCGATAGTACGATGGCGACAATGCGATTGTACGATGGCGACAACGCGATAGTACGATGGCGACTATGCGACAACGCGAATGTACGATGGCGAAAAAGCGATAGTCATATCGTAATGTCGTCATCGTATTATCGCATTGTCGCATTCTATCGCACTGTCGCCATTGTATTGTCGCACTGTCGCATTGTCGTCATCGTACTGTCGCATTGTCGCCATCGTACTATCGCACTGTCGCCATCGTATTGTCGCACTGTCGCCATCGTATTATCGCACTATCGCATTGTCGCATTGTCGCCATCGTACTTTCGCATTGTCGACTATCGCCTTCCGGTACACAAACTATTCTATTGCAGAAACAAAATAGATGACTTAATAAAGATGTACTTTGAAAGAGGTTACAGTCATAATTAAATCAAATTCGTATTAAGTTATAGAATGGGTATTGAGGTAAGGTATGCCGAACTCTAAAGTATTTTTAAAAGTGGCTCCATCTAGGAAAAAATACGATGTGAGNAGGCAAATCTGGGACGACATTTTACGCACATGCATTAAGCCCCTTTTTAACAGATTGAGGCTCATATGCAGTGCATAGTTATAATGTGAATGTGCAATATTTCACATGAAAATGTCACAATCAACATGCGCTTTGTGTAGTATAGTACCGACAAGATATGCTTGTCAAACTATTACTGTTGTCTGTTTTTGCCGAATGTCAATAATCGTGAAAAAAAAGTACTTAACATCAATTGTCCCACCAGAAAACTGTTCTGAACTGGCGAAAAAGAAAAATGCTTCGGGCTTATTTACAAAACAAACATACAATATATATTTACGTTAACGTATAATGCGTACATCTTTAGATGCATTTCCGTTTTACGCATNAACGTATAATGCGTACATCTTTAGATGCATTTCCGTTGTACGCATTTTAAATTAGTGTTGTTTTAAGTGTTGTAATAATTGTAAGGTTCACTTTTCAAAATACAAGCATGAACGCATTCGTAAGATTTTGCACTTGTTGCAACATTTTTAATTTATACGGTAGACTGAAACAAGTTTAAATATATTTTCTGCTCTATCATATAAAGTTATTAATTAAGGGTTGCACCTGTTTTTAGAATCCAACACATAAGAAGTTTCAAAGTAAAAATAATTATATATGTAACAATTAGTTTTTCTTGGTAAAACTTGACAAATTAATCTGAATTAATAAAATTGATTACAGCATTCTTGGATAGTAATCACTACAATGAACCAGCAGACGAACACAGATAGTCTGACATACATTTATGTTTGTCTAAGATTGCTTGTCCAAGGAGTAATGTCATTGGATAATTCAATCACATGCCGTTATTTACAAATAGTTGGTCAAGTCATTCATTGATTAACCTGTATCTACTAATCAGTTATCTGTCAAGTCATTCCCTGATTGACAGGTATAAACTGATCAGTTATTGGTCAAATCATTACTTGATTAACAGGTATCTACTCATCAGTTATTGGTCAAGTCATTCATGAAATAATACGTCTATAATAAATAGTGTCTACCACGAACAGCTTTGCAACCTTATAGTTAATTGTTCTCGCGGAAAGGTCGAATTAGTTAACCTACATGTAAATCGTGGACTGCACGCAAAATTATCGTAACTCACTTTAAAAAAAAATAACAGTAGAAGCATGAACAGGGTCCTTTTGTTAGTTTTTTCAAAGACGTCTGTTTCTTACTTTGAGTACAATATAAGACTCTTCTTCATATGGAAACATACAATCACGATTAACTTTTGTCATTTAATAACTTTCAACTTTTTGTGAGTAACGATAGTTTTGCAGGAACAAACTTTATTTTGTTATAAATATTTCTATGCAAAAGTATTGTTACTTGAGTTACAGTAGTTTTTCATGAATATTCCATCACATTTGNGGTCAGTTATTGGTCAATTCATTCTTTGATAAGCAGGTATCTACTGGTCTGCTATTAGTCAAGTCATTCTTTGATCGACAGGTATCTACTGGTCTGCCATTAGTCAAGTCATTCTTTGATTGACAGGTACCTACTGGTCTGTTATCAGTCAAGTCATTCTTTGATTGACAGGTACCTACTGGTCTGTTATAAGTCAAGTTATTCTTTGATTGACAGGTATCTACTGGTCTGTTATTAGTCAAGTTATTCTTTGATTGACAGGTACCTACTGATCTGTTATTAGTCAAGTCATTCTTTGATTGACAGATACCTACTGGTCTGTTATTAATTAAGTCATTCTTTGATTGACATGTACCTACTGGTCTGTTATTAGTCAAGGCATTCTTTGATTGACAGGTACCTACTGGTCCGTTATTGACGCCACTGCAATACATCTAATGAACACGATTAATTCGCTTGCAATTAAAACATCACATGTTTTGTTACATTCAAAAGATAATCAAAAGTCCAATTTTGATCAATCATGAAAATGGAGATGGGACCAGAATTCGGGGTGACTGATATTTTATCCTCCGGTCCCTTAATTTATTTGAAATATGTAAAACACAAGTTGGCGATTGTTAAGCTAATATCGTCGTAAACTCTCGATACCTTTATTTCTTAGAAAAATATATAATAAAAAACACACGTTGTGTCAAAAATATTCGATGTAATTAGCCTTGTAAAAAAGNAAACAAGTTGGCGATTGTTAAGCTAATATCGTCGTAAACTATCGATACCTTTATTTCTTAGAAAATTATATAATAAAAAAACATACGTTGTGTCAAACATATTCGATGTAATTAGCCTTGTAAAAAAGCTAGATTTGAAAGAACACATCACGTTTAAAGCGATCTCTCGTTTTTTGTGTGACCTTCTCTTTTTTTTTGCGAGGGGAATCGAGCGTTCTTGCAAATGAGGTCATTAGCAAATTAAACATTCTTTCAGTCGACAAGATCATGATTCGCGTAATTAACATTTAAATAAAATGATTGATGTTATCTTCCAATTGCCAGCGCTTACATCACATGTTTGTCAATGATATAATATGGCCTGCCGACATAAACTTAATGTATGCGAATCTACATGCCTGCCTGTTATCTATATTCTTGAGTAAAAGTATACATATATATTGTAACCAATCGTGATACATTGACTATCTCCGGAATCTTCCGCATTATAAAATAAATCGTCTGCCGATCCATGATTAAAAGATTTCGGGATTTTAATAATATATGACACATTCTGACAAGGCGCAGCTTAAACAAAAACGCTGCAAATGTAAATATTTTCATATATAGTATGAGCACATTAAAATATGAGGACTTGAGTATCATGTTGTAAATATTGCTGTGTAACGCCGCATTGGCGTGTCGCCGAATAATATTTTGATTCAAATTCATCAAGATTTGATTAAATTGTGTTATGCATTGCTTACCTAGTTAATAACCCGCGGTTGATCAGGTGCCGGACTTAACAAAACATAAATAAGAAAATGCAAATTGTACAGAAAATTACGTGTGATTATTGCTTAAAGCTGTTCTTGTTTATGCGGCAAAAAAAAACACCTATGTCTCGGCATGGCGACCTGACAATTCTTTGCGCGACGCCGCATAGACGTACTCTTTGAGGTGTGCCTATGCTGTACAAAACGTGTTATATCTTATCGGCGACATGCCCATGCGGCTTCACAGTTTGGAGTTCCCTGACCTGTGGTTGTCAATATTAATAGGTCCAAAATTGTTGTTNTATCTAATCGGCGACATGCCCATGCGGCTTCACAGTTTGGAGTTCCCTGACCTGTGGTTGTCAATATTAATAGGCCTAAAATTGTTGTTTATGCATGGTCAATACGTGTTTGATGGTAATATAATTATTCTATTTGAACATCACACGCCCGTTAAAAACATGGAACGTGTTACGTGAATAAACTTGTCCGGAGCATTGTTGCCTTGCATTGGTGAATGATTTTAATAATATGGCATTAGTTTTAAATATATTGAAAGTAACATATAGTCACATGTTAAGGTCTTAGGTCAAACATTAGAAACTTTGGGTGAGCGCAATATGGTAAACGTTTATTTCTTATTGTTTGTTTAAACATATTTATGCGCTTATATTTATTTTCTAATCAACAATGTATCAGAAATTCACATTTGGCATAATGCGCTAAACAGGTACCTTGGTCTTATATCAAAATCTCGGTTCAAGGTTAAAAGAAAAAATTAAGCACGTAATTCTTCATTTTTCATTTTTAATGAAGTTAAACTTAGCTCAATATTGATATATTTCAAATACCCAGGAAGAGGTGATAATCTTTTTGAGAAGGAGATTTTGCACAAGCACTGGATACCTCTTATGTCATTGTCAATAGAAACATGGATTATGAGATATTGTCCGTATTTTTGCAAATACGAAATTAACTATTCCTTTTACCCAAAGCATACATTTGTCCAATACAGATGGATTTCTAATAATGCAGTAATGATAACGCATGCTGATGCGGTATATTGACCATAAATAATAAGGTAAAAGGTCAATGTTAGAATTGATTATCAAATATTCAGTCTTTAATGTTTTGGCATGAGTATTTCCGTGTACAGCATTGATTGGTGTTCGGACAAATTGGCAAAAAAAAAGATGACCAGCGGTGACGAATGCCACACATTAAGGTAATAAATATATAATTAATTATATCACATAAGAAACCACANATACAATGAGCCTTAGTCTTTGAACAAAATTAATGTTTTTTTAGTAACTTGTTCATACGTGATTTATTTCAAAGATTGTGTTAACTTTGATATCCCTAGTACACGCCTATAGTTTATGAACCAGTTTTTTTTAGCCAGTTTTTATAGCCTAAACACGGCTATATTCCAAATCCCAAAAAGTATAATTTTTTCCCAACATGTGCCCAAAAATTCCCAATTTAAAAAAAAAAATAGAAAGAAGTGTCTAATGCTTATTTTATCTCAATTTTATTTCAATTAATTCTAACAAAGTATATAATAATGCAGGTTTTTTCAGCCCGTTTTTATAACCGAAAACGGCTATTTCCAACCAATCCCAAAAAGTATACTTTTTTCCCAAAATGTGACCAAAAATTTCCAATTAAAAAAAAAAAAAATTTATAAAGAAGTGTCTAATGCTTATTTTATCTCAATTTTATTTCAATTAAATCTAACAAAGTATATAATAATGATTTATATGATTTTATTCTTTTAATTTGAATTATTTTCAAGAGTTATATCAAATTAGTATTTCCCAAATCAGTGGACTTTTCGCGCGAAAAAAAGAAGGCTACTGAATTTATTTTCCCCAATTTCTTGAAAATGTCGCTAAAATCCCCAATTCCAAAGCCATTGGCTATCTTCCCAAAAGTGGAGAAAAAACCCTGTGAACTTAAAATGAGTTCTCGTAATGACTCATCTTTCCTTTGTAAAACTGTTTTTGGGTTTGTGTATGGGCAGTTAGTTTTAAAAGCTATAATATCTGACAACTCAACTCACTATGTAACAATGACAAGGGAGTGCAGTGATTTTACACAGGGACTTTGTGTGTTTACATACCAACACAAGTTAAGTCTTACTAATTAAAGCAGTTAAAATGATATTGTTTAAATATGAGCAAAGATTTGCGGGGAGTTAAAAATACGATTGATCTAAAAACCGTCGAAGAAAACGAATTAGACTTGATAAAATGATCAAAATTAGTCACGCAATAATTTTAGATAAGAGGTATGAGGCTTATGAAAAATAAACGTAAGCTCTGAAGAGCTTTTAACACCCACTTGTTCATCTTATATTATTTCATATTATTGCAATACCTCACAGTTCACAATCAGTTATAAAACAAATTCTTTAAATTACACTTAAACATATACAATATTTAAATGCCGTGGAAATATGCTGTAGTTCGGCTACCAATTATAAAGCATAACAAAAGAAAGACCTTGGTGTTAATGAAATAAATCACTTAATCTGACTTGAAAACACAAACATGTGAGTTATTTACCATAAGCATATCACAACAGAAGTTGAAACATAAACATGTATATCATCTAATAACTATGATAGTTATTTGCAAGCAAGGCAAAGTACCGGTAATTAATATGGAACGTACAAATTACTCGTACAGCAGCTAATCAAACTGGAATAATAAACACAGATAAACAAACNTAATAGGGAACGTACAAATTACTCGTACAGCAGCTAATCAAACAGGAATAATAAACACAGATAAACAAACAAAAAATAAGGCATTACGTAGAAACAAAGAATATCATACTATGTTATTGCACAAATATTGGTCAAGTATATATATAGAGCCTCGAGTGTGATTGGTTGGTGGTCACATACCGGACAGGTAGGGTTTCCTCATTTACTCCGACCCGCCCCCCACAAACACACACAAACACATGCCGAGCAGTGACATTCTGGCCCGACACAGCATTTGATAAGGGAGCTTAACTGGCAAAATGTTGAGCACTGTCAGAACTCGCGTTCACAGTAAAGCGGAAGCATATTAAAACGAACTTTTGCCAAACCTCTCTGTTCGAGGCGTTGATAGATCAGCCGTGTTACTGTATCTAAAATTATGTAGAGACACTCATTGTTATTAAATTATAAATGTAAGATTGTGTCATTTATGTATTGCTTTTAAAACTTCTAGAGAGACGGTGCGCATATGTGTCACTTTAAGAGATGGTAAACCAAATGTGTGACGGCGAGTTAAGACCTTACATCGTTGTATACACACCGGTCTTTTCTATATTTATAGTATGGTCCTAACAGAATCCTCATAAATAAAACGTAACGCTCTTTCCTCGATTAAGTCTTTTTCTAGATGCTTGATTATGGGATGAAATGGTCCAATTATANCTTACATGCAATGTGGTAACAAGAAAGAAGAAACTTATATACATCTAGAAAAAACATTGGAAAATATCTCGATATTATATGCAAATCATTTGCCTGGTTGCACGCAGTATGAAATATGCAAGGCAGAATGACTCTTGTGCTTAAATTTGCAAAAAACAAATATGATTACAGTGACATTTGCCAGCGTTGTACAAACAAGCGCATACTCTAAATGGTAAACAAAATTGCGAATATTATTAAATGTTTGGATGAACTTTTTGCTTTAAAAACACGTATATGTACGATAATTATGTGCTGATGTTAATTGTTGAATAAATTGTCCCCTCATTGTTGTATGAAAATAAAACCTCCCTTCACACACGCAAGAAATGTCATTGGACCTTTGACATCAAAGGCATCCAGCATATTGTGCACGTGTGCTGATATAACCTTCTGGATTATGTAATGATGTTGCAAGGGGTTATACGACTAAATAGGTTTCCCAATAATACACACTTGGTATTTAGTGTTCATTAAACAAAGTGATCCTTGTTCTGTGAATACTGAGATTAATGCGTTTGCCGTTAGTGTCGTCCCAGATTAGCCTGTGCAGTCCGCACAGGCTAATCAAGGACAAAAACTTTTCGCCTTAACTGGTTTTTCTTCAAGAAGAGTCTTCCTTTAAACTTAAAATACAATTTAAGCGGAAAGTGTCGTCCCTGTTTAGCCTGTGCTGACTGCACACCAACAGTGTCATCAGAGGGGTATGGTTTAAGCAACAACGTTTTTTTTTCACGTCATTTGCACATCCGTGGTGTTATGTAATCGAAGTAGGAAAATCTTCACAAAATCTTCACAAAATGAGCCTCGCTCTGGGAAAACTAGGCTTAGTGCATGTGCGTAAAGCGTCATCCCAGATAAGCCTGTGTAGCCACACAGGCTTATCAGGGACGACACTTTCCGCTTTTATGATATTCTTCGTTTAAAGAAAGTATATTCTTAGTAGAAATCCAGTTTAGGCGGAAAAGGTCCCTGATTAGCCGGTGCGGACTGCGACGCTCATGTTAAAACGGTATCAACATCTTAAAATACCTGTAAAAAACAACACCACACCCTCATACACAAAACAACAACGCATGTTAAAAACAACAAAAACAAAGCAGCAACAGCAAACCAAAGTGTATTCCGATCGATCGACAGTTTAATTTTGACATTTTTACAAACAGCCCACCGTATTTTCATGATAATTGAGGATTCTGCCATTGTACCATCCCGCGGTGTCTTGGAACAAGACATATCAAGAGAGACGAAATGATTATTTCTATTCTCAGAGATATTTCCGATTCGTCTACAAAATCCAACAGCTTCAATAATTCATTTCTAGATTTTTCCGTGTCACTTCAAGACTATAATTGGCATTGCTGTTGTTTTTGCGGTACAGTTGGACGTGTAAGTACGTGGGCTAGGCTAACAACAGCCAGATTGTGTCTGGAATCAAGATAAAATTATTAACGCATGGACTTCTATTATTCCATATTCTTTAAATGTAAAAACGTCCAAAGATTTTCTTCTGTAGTAACTAGTAGACCAGTTGAGCCTCATTCTGGGAAAACTGGGCTTACTGAATGTGCGTAAATTGTCGTCCGAGATTAGCAAGGGCAGTCCGCACAGTCTATTCAGGGACTACACTTTCCTCTTGTATGGTTCTCTTTCGTTTTAAAGAAGTATATTCTTAGCGAAAATCCAGTTAAGGTACAAAGTGTCGTACCAGATTAGCCTGATCTGTGACGACACTTTGCGCACATGAATTAAGCCCAGTTTTCCCAGAACGTGACTCAAACTAACTCTGATTTGTAAGCGAAACACATTATACGCACCAAAATTTATATTGATTTTGCCATTTCAGTCCTTTTATGGTCAGAACATTATTTCAGGTGTTTTTTTTTCGCATTCAACAATGGAAATGTTGATTCCTGTTATCCAAAGGACACCGATTCAAATCCCGGTGGGGGACTTTTTTTCTTTTTTCATTCGTAAATAATTATAACACTGGAGCATTTTTGTTCCGATATTTAAATCTATTAATTTGAAGCATTTAATAACAATTTAAAAAAAAGGCCATGATTAGTGAACAAGTTCCTATTATGAATTTTAAAATGCAATATTTGCTATTTATAAAGCCAGTATCGTTTCCCTTTCAGAAATAGCAGACAGTCACATTGAAATATGACGCGGTTTTAAGACTGTTTTCATATCTAAAACTAATTATCTGCGCCTATAACAAAGTATGAAATTACGTGCATATCATTTAATAAGCACGTTTATGAAAAAAAAAGCGAATGCTATTTCTAACCTGCACTTGCTGCTGTTGAAACAGTCAGCGCATTTTTAAAATTAAAGTTAGATAAATCTATATTTACCGTGAACATTGTGCCTTATCTCGAAAAAGCAACAAAAAAGTCAGCTATCAGAAAGCATTGGCAAGTCCATTATTATAAATGTTGAAACACTGTTTTGCATAAGGCGTTGAATCACACATTTTTGTGTTTGTTCAAGCAATGTTGTATCTCCCTGTAGTGAGCTTCGGTGCATACAGAAATATTGCGAATGCTATTTCTAACGTGTTCTTGCTGCGGTTGAAACCTTCAGCGCACTTCAGGTTATTTTTTTTGTAATCAAGTAATACCCCCGTCACACCGGACTGGCGTCCTTACGGCGACCTAAGACTGTGTTTCTGGAAATTTCTGATTGTAATTGTAAGGACGCCAATGACTTTTTCGGTAAAAATGCTGTTTGCCGCCTTCCCGTCACACCAGCGTCCTGGTTTTATGGCGTTCTGCGCGTCCTCGCGGCGTCCTTAATACGTCCTTCGCGACCTTACCGCGTTCGTACTGCGTCCTTACGGCGCCCTAATGAGCACTGGGGTCGCAGTACGAACGCCATAGTCGTAGTAGGGTCGAAATAGACGCCGTAAGGACGCAATGAAGTCGCAGTAAGGACGCCATAGTCGTTCTGAGGACGCAATAGACGTACAATGGACGTACTAAAGTCGCAATAAGGTCGCCGTACGGTCGCCTTGCAGTCAATGACAATTTTTGTGGGTTTGAGCGGCGACCACACGGCGTCCATGGCGACCTTACAGGGACCCTACCACGTCCCTACTACGACTATTGCGTCTCTACGGCGTCCCTACAACGTCCTTAACAGAACACCGTAAGAACGCCGGACTTCGGCGACCACTTTGAACATGTTCAAAGTGGTCGCAGTGGGCTCGCGTCCTGAGCAATTTTCGGCGTCCTCACTGCGTCCTCTTGCGTCCTTACTGCGTCCCTCCGGCGTCTATGGCGCCCTCACTGCGACCTGGGTCGCCGCAAAGACGCATTAAGGACGCCAGTCCGGTATGACGGGGGTATAAGATACATCTATATTTACCGTAAATGTTGTGTCTATTCTCGAAAAAGCACAAAAACGTCAGCTATCAGAAAACATTGCCAGGTCCGTTATATTTACAAATTTTGAAATATTATGATACCCGGTTTTTCATATGGCGTTAAATTATAAGTTTTTCATACAATGTTTTATACCCTCGAAGGGAGCTTCGGTGTATACAGAAATATTGCGAATGCTATTTGTAACGGTTCTTGCTGCGGTTGAAACCTTAAGCGAACTTAAGATTTTATATTGTATTCAAGTAAGATAAATCTATATTTACCATTAATGCTATGCCTAACCTCGAAAAAGCAACAACACAGCCTTCAGCTATCCGAAATGGCCAGTAAATTATAATTATAATTTTTGAAACAATTTGAAACTTTGTTTTTTATATTGCGTTAAATAACAACAAGTTATACCAGCAATGGTTTATACCCCCGACGGGAGCTTCGGGGCATATAAACACAACATTATCCGTCCGTCTGTACGGGTCAACACTTTTGGTGAAAGGTGTCAATTCTTTCAGTATAAAAACTAATACAAAAATACTTAATCTTCGGAATATAGTGCTATTTTAATGTAATGTTGCTGAAAGTACGTTTTGAACTTTTATACCAAAGGATCCCAATCTCAAAATGTTGGTACATCTGTGAGGCCTTGTGTCTGTAGGTACTTCCATCAAACCGAATGCGCATCTTACACATTGGCATATAAATATATATAAATGTGTGTGTTGGCTGTTGTATCTCGATTCGACTGTTCAATACCCGTGCCAGGACACATGTGAGTTTAGTTGGTGGTCACCTTACAGGAAAGGTGGGGTTTCCTCCGCGTACTCCCCCCACCCCCACCCCCCNCCCCGCCCCAACCCAAGACCTTACCAAAATTAAAAATATTTCAAGCTGGCAATTGCAGCTATATTTCAAAATTCGTCCCAACTTTCGTGAGTCTAGTAAGTTAATTAGGTAGGTGTGCTAGGACACGATCATAAAACTTCGAAATACATGCACTCACACCCGATATACTTTAATTATAATGACCACGTTTTTATGCACATGCTATTTTCATGCTTGGCAGTAAACAATTTAACATTAATATTGATTGCCCTTACCACTATAATTGTTCAAGTGGGTTGTAATTGATTACCTACCTTTAATAAACAAGTTATGCAACAGCTGCGCTGATTGAGCGCAATTTGCTGCAGTCAGCATTTGTTTTCCGTCGCAAACAGTTTGCATGAAGCATATAGGTTTTTCGTCACAGCTTTTTATGACTGAGAATGAAGCAAAATTAAAAATAAAACGTGTCTTGCTGAGAAGATAAATTGCAGATAGTTTATGTTGTATAACTCTTTTTTTATTCATCGTCATTAATAACACATTAAAAAACGATTTTATATTTCGTTGCTATACATACATCTGTCATTACACTGTACCTAAAGGACGAATAATATGAAGAAGTCTATACTATGAGTTTTAATTAGAAGACGACTAAAAACAAAACAGTTTATTTATATATACGTAACTATTCATACAGAAACAAGACCAATGAATCGGGAGAACATATGTGGCGTGTTCTGAGAAAACTTGGCAAAATGCTTGTGCGTAAATTGTCATCCCAGATTAGCCTGTGCAGTCCGCGCAGGCTAATCAGGGACGACAATTTCCGCTTTTATGGATTTTTTCGTTTAAATGATGTCTCTTCTTAGCGAAAATCTAGTTTAGGCGGAAAGTGTCGTCCCGGATTAGCCTGTGCGGACTGCACAGGCTAATCTGGGATGACACTTTACGCACAAGCATTATGCCCAGTTTTCTCAGAACACGACACATATGAGGGTTGAGCTTTCTTTGATAATGTTAAATACGTAATGTACGTCGGTCCTGGGTCTAGTATTCGCACTGAAAACATTAAACGCCCCAATGTATTGACCCTTTTCGGAACTTAACTAACCTCTAGGCATAAACAACACTTAATTGTTATATGAACTAGTGTCCCACGAATATAAGCATATTGCCAAAAGAATTAAGGTCACTTTAGTATAAACTAAAATACATAATTTCATGGATAGGGTAAGATACAGAGCAAAATACCTCTGCGCCTTGCTCCTGTTTGTTCCCTACCCCACCCCCTACATTTCTTTATGAAATAGTCAACACATTAATCTGATTTTTTTTTCTTGCAAGCTGTACCTTTTGTGATCCGAGATCTGTCTCAGAGTGTCTCTACATGGATTTAGATCCTTAGTATGTGTACCTCATACAAATTAACGATGAAACAACAGTTTCCATTGAGTTTTGAATAACAAACTATGACAAAGGACGTTCTTCTCACATAATAACGTGTACGTTTTCACATAACACAAACTACACGTTTTCTTTTGTACAGATGGGTTGAAACGCAAGATACGTGATTACTGCAAGCGATGAGTCGATAATAAATTCATTTTAGTATGTTTTCACCAAGCCTAGTTTACTTACATAAAAGTATCGTCTATCGACTCGACTAGTAAGGTGGTGATGTTACAAGACCCGTTTATAAACGCGTTGCTGATCTTATTTAATAAGCACGTATTTGATTTTTTTTTTATTTAAGATAGATAAATCTATATTTATCACAAACACAAAACGTGAATTTAAAGAGAACTGTTCATAGTTTTGCAAGAGGACAATTTAAAAAATGTGTCATAGATTCAAAACAGAATTGTACATATGCGTTATATTCAAATGAGCAAAATTACAATGCTGATTTAAAATAAATAAATATGTGAAAATATCTTATTCTTATTATATTCATTGTTACTAATTATTCAAAATCGGAAAAATAATAAAGCGTTTGTAACTCGTTTGATCAATAATTTAGCGTAACCGTGTATTACAGACGGGAAGCGGACAACGACAACGAGCGAGGTCTGGTATATTAATGCGCATGGGGGGTTAGAGGGTTAGGGTTAGGGTTAGGGGTCGGGTTAGGGTTAAGGTTAACCTTAACCCTAACCCTAACCCGACCCCTAACCCAGGGTTATCTCCCCTATACCAGGACTCGATCGTTGTCGTTATCCGCTTCCCATTACAGGCATAGCATTTAACATTCCATCCAAGATTTTTCAAAATACTGCCATGTGTAGTAGTAGCTCTTTAGCTTTTGCTTCTAGAGACTCTGGAGTCTAACCCCCTTGCAACACGTTTTCTTATTTGAAAATTTTCCTTGTTATTATAACTATCTAAAACTTGTCCAAATATTACACTTTCGTTATGAAAGGGACTTGTTCACAGATTTTGGCATGTTTTGAAGTTTGTCATTAAATGCTTTAAATTGATAAATGTAAACATCGGAACTAAATAGCTCAAGTAAAACAAGAAGAAAAATTAAAGAAAGAAAAGTAAAGCTTTCCAAATCGTGACTCGAACCACTGACCCTTGGAGAAAAAGTCTAGCAATCCTCGTATTGTCACAAAATATAACGATAACAATAGAACTCTCCGAATTATGCAATCGTTTCGCGTTTGTAACGCTTTATAATTTTCAGGTTTTAAAATCGTCAAAAGATGCTTAAAATGGATATTTTAGAGCATGGTAAATGTTCAGTATTACTGTTTCCTCGCAATATCATAGCTACACCGAAAATGTGCAGATATGAAACATTTTTTTTTCAATTTTGTCAATTTATCAAAACGTGAGCAAGTCCCTTTAAATTCCTTTGAAGACAGTTTTTTTTAAATACGAAAATATGTGGAGAAGTCCCTTTAAAATACCCCCACCCTATCACAATAGATTTACCCTTCGTCAAAAACACCTTAACGTTATTTATATATCAATCAAATGAAATCCGCATCTTTTTCGGTAGCAAACACGTTTGACCTTTTATTGACATGTCACACATGTTGACCGACACGTTTTACTATATCTTGCATAAAAACTAGTAAATCCTTCTCAGTTTTAGTGGGCGAAGTGTTTTTCTATCAAGTGTTTTGTCTGAAATGGAGACCTAGCTATGCCTTCGGGTCAATATTTACCGATCTACATTGCTGCTCGTGTTCAATGACCGACGAATGGCTCTATTACATCACGAATAAAAACAAATACATTTGTAAATACGTTTCATTTTGAGCGACAAAGTGTTGTTCTATTAACAAAAGGAAAACAAAACCATCGTCACAGCACTCCGTTAACCAGGACTGTATCATACAGAACATCTTCCTATACTATACTGTGTCGCATGTTTTGTCTGAAAATAAGGTCTATGCCTTCCGGTCAATAAATAACAAATACTACTAATAATAAATAACATCGCTTCTCGTATTTAATGACCGTTACAACTTAACAAGTTTGTTTGTTGCTGATGATGACCTTTTGCGATAAAGTTCATAAACGTGAACACTCCCACACTATATAGTAAGTTTTCATTCATAACAAAACGTCCAATGTGCGCACATGCGAACTTGCGTCACGAGAGAGGCTGTTGCTATGAGATACCGGATCGATCGGGTAATTGTTTCCATATATAGCTCATGAAATGACAGGAATATTGAGGAATCTCAATGGGTTTGGTACGGCGTATATGACGTAGTATATTAAGGCTAGTTCGCGAAAATAACGTAGTAGATTCGAGAAGCGCTGGAATCAATGGATATTTTTGCGTAGTGAAACCAGTCAATGGAACGGATGCATCCTCTAAGGATAACACCCACGTAATCTGGGGTGTCTTAAAATAGAAACAATTTTTACGATTTCCTATAATAGAAGAGGATAGAAGAAACTGGTCATTATTTTCGTCTCAGACTGAAAGTTAGAAAAAACGGGATACAACGTGTTTGCAGTGTTTGCTTTAAAAATACCATATTTAGAGAAAGAAGGACTGTTTACTAAGAGACCTTATTGGATGAAAGTACCATTGGTAAGGAAATACTTTTGATATTGTTTAGGTATAACTATTATTGTGTTAATCCCGACAAACTGCTTTTAAGGTACCATTATGTCTATTTATATGATAAAATAAAACTTTTATTGAAACAGGCGTAATAAATTTATTACATATTACGCTATCCGCGTAAATGCTTAAGTGAAAGTTTATCATCTTATTGGGTGTCACATTGCTGTTCGCATATTTAATGAAGTTTTTTTTTTAATTTAATTAACTGCATTTTAAAATGAGAAAGACGTCATTGAGAAGTGCTAATGGTGTGCACAGTATGCACTAATAATATAGTGTACTTTCTAACTTTCATCATGCTCGATTTTTAATGTATGTGAATAACTGTTTCTACGTTATGAGCGAGGAAAAATCAGCAATTCCATGAGTGAAAAATACTCAAATTAAAACTTTCATGTTTAATTCACGTAACGATGCAAGTGAGTGATATATCACGATTTTGTGTGTAGATGTTCTAAATTGATATAAATAAACTTTTTTTATTTACGCAGAGATCTATTAAATATAAGTTGATAGATAGATCTTTCATTGCCGTACGGGTTTATGTTATGTATATTATTTTTATTACAACAATAGTGCACGTTTCTTACTATGTTAATTATCACTCACTCATTATTCAAATTAACCCCAAACTCACCGACTTTACGTCATAGGTCGACCAGCATCAAAAGGCAAGAAAGCAGTGGGAGTGGAGCAATTACATTTAAATGTCAACTACGTGACTTAATTAAGCCCCGGGCCATTAAACCTATAATTTCATCTTATTGAATTAGTGTTTTATTTCAATTTATTCGTTTTCAAGGGGCGCTATGAGTTGATAAAAGTGAAATTACGATTAGAGGATTGGTCTCCCTTTAACAGATACTTTTTCTTAAAAGCCCCAGAAGGACTTAAAACATTTCAATATGGCTCTAACAGAAATTCTAAGTTCTATCAAATTTACATGAACAGCTTAATGACTTCTATAAAGAGCTCGTTGTTATTTGCCTGTGCTCAATAAGACTTTGAACTCTTTCTACATATTGTTGGATGCGTTATTAATATATAAGCAACGCGCACATTAATTAAGTGTAATGTAACCTTTTTGTATTCGATGAAAGAAATAGTCCCGTCGGAAATTGAAGACGAAATGTGCTATTGAAATAATTATTGCTTAATGTTTGTGTTTATATTACTAAAATTAAATACCGTTACTTATTAAATGTTCTTAATATTTCCAGAAACCCGTTCACATATCCCTTGTGTAGTTCGTTTAGTTACCGAGATTCAGCGCGCATTGATGCGTGGGACCAGCTGATCGATACAGTTCAGAAAACCAGTAGTGTGTTTGCAGAAACCAGTTGTGTATAAGTGGTGAAATGACAGTGGACGTTTCGCAGTCGACGTGAAAGGACGTAAACATATTGTACTTTCGTAAGTTTTCTAAAATTTTGAAATTTTGTTTCTGAAAGCATTTAAATTATGGCAACTACGGACTGTTCCACTAGCGGACGGTATCAAGTATTATGTTACGAACAAGTTGATAAACTTCACAAAGTCATGGAAGATTCTATTCCAATTCATGGCCGAGGGAATTTTCCGACGTTGGACGTAACGCTCAAGGATTTAGTGCAAGTGGTGAAGAAAAATTTACTGGCAGAAGGGGTGAGTGTTAGAGATATTCGTTTGAATGGTGGTGCAGCTAGCTATATTCTTGGACACGGGAGCGAAAATGTTCAACCGTATAACGACTTGGATTTGATTTTCGGCGTTGACTTGCGGAGCCATCACGAGTTGCAGAAAATTAAGAATTGTGTTCTGAATTGTCTCTTGGACTTTTTGCCTGAAGGTGTCAACCGTGACAAAATGTCCAGTTGCAGTTTGAAGGAGGCCTATGTCCAGAAAATGGTGAAGGTATGCAATGAGCATGGGGATCGTTGGTCCCTGATTTCTTTGTCCAATAACAAGGGGAAAAACGTAGAGTTAAAATTTGTTGATAAGGTGAAAAGGCAGTATGAATTTAGCGTTGACTCTTTCCAAATCATTCTCGATAGTTTATTGAAGTTCTATGACATTTCCGAGCCCAACACCCCGATTAGTGAAAACCTGTACCCAACCCTTGTAGCTGAAAGTGTGTACGGCGACTTCAATGAAGCCTGGATGCATTTGAATAACAAGCTGATCGCGACACGGAATCCTGAAGAAATTCGTGGCGGCGGTTTGCTGAAGTATTGTAATCTGCTGACGCGTGGATTTCAGGCCGCCCAGACAATGGACGCCTGTCAAACGGAACGATACATGTGCTCCAGATTTTTCATTGACTTTAGTGATGTTTCACAGCAGCAACAGAAGTTAGAAGCGTACCTGAACAATCACTTCAGAGGCGAAGAAGACCTTAAGCATGAGTACCTCAACACGCTGTATCGCGTGGTTAATGAAAGCACCATTTGCCTTATGGGTCACGAGCGCAGACAGACTCTAAATCTTATCCAGTCGTTAGCGTGCCAGGTGTTGTTCGAGCAAGAACAAAGGGCGCACAGCAAATACCTAGAGATGCAACAGTTCGACCAACTGAACGGTTTGACAATCGACCAAGTCTTCTATGGCCCCGTGGATTTGAATTTCAGTGGACAGTTCTACTACAGTACAAATAATAATTATTCTCAGGTGTACATGAATGGCCACTGCCCACTTTGTCCACCGTATTTGCCATGTTCATGATCCGTGAACGTGAAGAGGCAAAAGACGTCATGGAAACATTAACTGTGCTACTGCTCATTACAAAAATCTGTTTGTTTTTTGGAATGGCAGCATCGTCATGACATTGTCATGCCGCAGTCTTTTTTTGATTTGGACATGATATTTGTGATACCAAGAGTTAGAGATCTCCAGTTAGGAGTTTTATAGTGTAAATTCAAATTTCACATGCATTAATGAATTAAACTTTTGAAGTCAGAAAAGACTTTGAAAAAAAAGATGTGTTCAAATATTTTTTGTGGCATGTTGAAATGACTATTTACTGGTGTTGTTATTGTGCACGAGTGCTGTGTACAAAGTAATATTATTGTGTTTTTTGTCTGTTAATATTTAACTATCCAGTGCTGGTTCGCGTATAATCTTAGCTGAGAGATCTTGTTTATTTCTACCATGGATGCTGGTTTCCAGTGTGTACCGCCTTCCAGACCTAAAATGGTGTTGCATTGTTGACAGTGAGTTGTTAAATGTCAATTTAGTACTCATGGTTATTATAAAGATCATTATACTTAAGATCTAATTCTCTGTTTAAGATGATCAGTAACATTAAGTGGCTTAAAAAAAGTGTTTTTTTCTTTAGCCAAATCACCATATGAAATTGAAAAAATAATTATGAGAATCAATTGATTTAAAATGTTTGAATTTTCCGAAATAAGAAAAGCTCATTCATTTTATTGGTGCATGCACAAACTAGTCTTAATTGTCATGTATAATTTATATTTTTTTTATTTGGTGTAAGGGTTAAAAAAAAATTAAGCAAGCAATATTTTACCGTTTTCCCTATATCAGCGTCTGCTCTTTTAACTTTAATCAGATGTTTAACAAAAGTGAATTGTATTGTATTTTAAGTCTTATGTATTCAGTGCTCCAGCTAGGCCTAAATTGAAGGACGCCCCGCACTGCCCTCCCGAACCTCCGCCCTGCCCTCCCGAACCTCCACCTTTTTTTTTTTTTTTCATGTAAGAGGAAGCATTCCAGAAACGCCAGCGCGCTCGAAAGTGCCCTTTTGACAAAAAACTGCGCGTCCAAAAGTGCCCTTTTGACAAAAAAGCCCCCCCTGCCTTTTTGAAATCCTAGCTGGAGCACTGTGTATTAATCTCTGTAAAAAATGGCAATCCAAATCTTGACTGACTATCGGTTTCAGTTGTATGCTTGTTTCTGTTACGTTAAAAGTTTCATAAGTTTATTTTTCAAATTGTATATTAATCTGTTAAAATTGATTTGTGCTATATTAAATGATATATTTTCTTGTGTATAGTTTTGTTTTTCTGGTTCATTTTTTTTTTGCAAACTTCGCAAACATACAATACAATTATTTAATGAAATGATTTTTGATTGCTTTTTATGATCAAAATTGTTGAAAGTGTATCTACTAAGTACATTAAAATTGCTTACCAAAACATTTTGTTAAATTGTGTAATAACCATAAAAAATGGTAATTATTGCGATTTATACCTAAGTGGGGCACATGTTTTTTTTTCATTCGATACAACACAGGCCAGAAATAATTTTTAACTCCGAACATATAAAAACAGAAGAAAAAGAGACTTGATAAGGAAACTTCAAGCTTGACACTCCCTCCAGTGGTAATTGTGTCCATTAATACATGTTCCCTGTACCATCATTGATTTACAGATCAGACATGTCACATAAATGACGGTCATCTGTCAAAATGCTTGTCACACACCTTGTACTGATATGTAACGTACATGTCTACCCTCCATACAAATTAGACTTTGTTATATAATTATTTACCCCAATTAAACAATTAACTATTGCTTGTTGGCTGGCCGACAACAATAATTATTTAATATTCCATAATATTACCTAATATGATCAGGTTTCCAACACACTGTTATACTTAACAAATCAATGTGTTTTACAGCTGATTTAGAGGGTTAGAGGCTGCTTACATTCAATGGCATTTTTTAAGTTTCACATGTTTCTATAAGGCAAGAGTTGCAAATATTTCAATTGTTATAAATTTAATAAAATGGTCTGCAAGCTATTTTGGTTTTATACATGTAAATGCACCAGCAAAGTTTCTGTCAGATAAAACAACAACAACCTGTTTTAGTTATCTTTCAACTTTCTGTGAACAATTTAGTTATCTTTCATGCTATTTTAAACTTTCATCCATCCATTGGTGAGTGACCTAGTCACGGTTAGCCACAAATAAAACTTAAAAGCCAGAACATGTGTTTGGTATTATAAAATACTTTAACAAACCCCAGACACCCAGTTTAGTATACTCATAGTAATAAAGGCACCAAGGCTACTGTTTGACCGAATTAGCCTCATTCTTCGAGAACTGGGCTTAATGCATGTGCTTAAAGAATCATCCCAGATAAGCCAGCCAGGCTTATCAGGGACGTCATTTTCAGCTGTAATACAAATTTTCGTTTATTAAATGGAAGTCTCTTCTAAACAAAAATCCAAGCTACAGTGTAGGCAGAAAGTGTTGGTCTTTATAAGCCTGTGCAGACTGCGCAGGCTTATATGGGACAACACTTTAAGCACATGCATTAAGTCCTCTTTTCCCATAGCACGGCTCAAAGACTTAACCCTTTGCATGCTGGGAAATTTGTCTTCTGCTAAAATGTCGTCTGCTGAATTTCTAAAATTAGCATTTTCTTTGAATTTGTTCAAAGAATACTATCAGAATAGCAAACAGTTTGGATCCTGATGAGACGCCACGTTCTGTGGCGTCTCATCTGGATCCAAACTGTTTGCAAAGGCCTTCAAAATCCGGTTCCAGCGCTCAAAGGGTTAAAACCAGGCACCCAGTTTAGTTTACACAGAGTGTACCAGTGATAAAGACACCAAGTCTACTGCTTGACTGAATTACTCAGCAATTTGGATAATACAGAGATAATTCTCTGATAGGGAGGCCTGTAACTGGTCCTGTTTACACTAGCTACCATCTCACATCTCAATCTCTGGTTTTGTTGAGTTACTGTGGCATTTAGACTGCTATTTACACACTCTCTGAGATCTGTTGGCTAGGCATAAGGAGAAATCTTTTTGTTATGTTGTAGTTGTTCAAAATGCCAGAGTGTGTTGTAACATAAAAGGAGAGCAATCCAAGTCAATGTTTGTAGGCACAATTTCTTGCCATTACAGAGAAACACTTGTTATGAAATATTCAAGCCACTCTTTTGTGTATGTAATGTTAATAATTTACATAAGAACACAATTTGTTACAAGTTTTCTTAAACTTTTCCTCATTTTTTTCCAAGTAAAGTCAGATTTGTAGATTTATCAATCTCTTGAAAGTTCTGGCCATTAATTAATTTTAACCACACACAATTCCTGCAGTCTTCAATTTATTTTCCTGTAAAACTTATGGGTGCTTTAAACAACCTTATGAATGAAAACAACCTGTTTGAAATATTTTCAGTTTGGCCTATGTTGTATTTCATATTGGAAGAGATGTGCCTAATATAGCCACTACGTGTGAGAATATCACTTGAAATGAATTTAACTACAATGCTATCTAAAAGAATCAGATAACCCTGTGGCCCATGTTTCAAAATTAACATATTAATAAAGCTTACAAATTGCCAATAATGGCAAACTAGGATTACTTAAATGTGTCGCGTTCTGAGAAAACTGGGCATAACGCATGTGCGTAAAGTGTCGTCCCAGTTTAATCAGGGACGACAATTTCCGCTTTTATGGAATTTTTCGTTTAAATGATGTCTCTTAGCGAAAATCCAGTTAAGGCGGAAAGTGTTGTCCCTGATTAGCCTGTGCGGACTGCACAGGCTAATCTGGGACGACACTACACACATGCATTATGCCCAGTTTGCTCAGAACACGACACAATACGTGTATATGAAATTTTAAGGGCAGAAAGTATGGTTTTAGTTTCTGCAACTTATTTTCTGAGTTTAAGTAAATTAATTGTATTGAAATGCACATGCGTACACTCATTTAGATTTTATAAATAAATTTTATGGTCAGAATTTGTCATAAGTTTTGATATTATTTTTTGTAATGCTCTGGATTTTTAATCAGCTAAGTAAAGCCCTTTTTAATATTAACAATTACATATCATGTCTAAAAGGCAAGAGTTGCAACTATTTCATACTGTTAACCATTTGAATACATTCAATAAAATGGTCCGTGGGCTATATTGGTATAAGAACAAACAATTGAATCATGAACAGTGTGAATTATTCATGTTAAAGAAAAGCAAACAATGTTTGTAGAAAATCTGCGAACTATGAACATAATTAGGTTAAGCCGATAGGAATTAAAATCAATATGAACACGTTCAACAAACACTGAAATAAACATGAAAACGATAATTACCATAATGAATAATGCATTTGATTTTGTAGGCCACAATGCTGTCATAACTCATTTAAAGGGACTTGTTCACTATTTGCTGATAAAAAAAAAAAATGTAGATTCAAAAAATAATAGAACAGTGTACACAAGAGAGCAAAATAACTACATAGACCTTTAAAGTAAATGTTGGTTTATATGAGTAATCATTGTTTGAAAATCATAATGTTAGGATTTAACTTTATGATTATTAATAATAATCATAAAGTTAAATCCTGGTTTGTCTTCTAAGAAAACAAAAACTTGGTTGAACAAACTTTCCATTTCGTCTAGTGAAAATTGCATTATTTACTAAGTCCCAAATTAGGTTACATGGTTTGAATATTTTAAAAGTACTTGTTTACAGTTATGGTATTGTAGCGCTGACTTTATATTGGTTTGGCCTTGACACTATTGGAGTAGTGTTTGATTATGTTAAAGTTACTTGTTTACAGTTGTGGTGTTGTGCATGAAGCAACAACTTAACCCATTTATGCCTAGCGTCTAGAAAAAAGGCCTTGGCAAACAGCGTACACCCAGATGAGACGCCCCATGATGCGGCGTCTCATCAGGGTCTGCGCTGTTTGCTTAAAGACATTTTTCTGTAAGAAATATTCTAAATATAGAAATAAATATACTAGACATCCCTAATTTTGGAAATAAATTGATCCTATTTAGAAGGATGGGAGAGTCCACTAGGCATAAATGGGTAAATATTGCTTTTGCCATGTAGAAGAAGTGTGAGAAGGTCCCTTATGATGATTTCATAAATACAATGGAAGTTTGTTGGGTCCCACATCATTTTAATGAGGAGGTTGTTTCATAACAAATTATTGGCCAGTATATTAATTTTTTAGGGAATTGCTATTCTTAATGATCAATAATGTGTATAAGGTACATGTTAAAGAAGGTCTTAACATTTAGCTTAAGGGGACATATGAGCCGCGTCATGCGAAATTGGGTCTTATGCCATATGCAGCTTGTGCAGACTCTGCTTTTTAGCTATTCTGTCTGCTAATAATTACAATTAAACCGTGTGAAACTTTATTGTGAATTGCGAAGCTCCTAATCAGACTGCTTGATTGCACTTGCTGGTCTTGAGTTACATGCATAGGACCAAAAAAGACCCATTTTCCGTGAAACATCTGATATTGTTCAGTTGTTAGTTTTATCCATAATAATTAGGGCATATTAATTATGGAGCTTAGACAAATAACATAATATGCGTGTATATTGTAAATTTTGAATGATATGTTATACATATTCAATGCTTCTATTTTTGCAATCATCAGATATATAAATAAAAATCAACATATTATATATAAAAAAAATATATTTACTGTACTAAAATTAGTCTTGTTCTGTATGTATTTTTGTTATTTAAGCATAAATTTGTTAGGTTTTACTGTTGTTTTCTTCTTGTCTGTTAAACTTAATTATTGTAAAGTTACTTCATTTGTTGTGTATATGGATATATGTGGACTAGTTATACTGCTTTTGGTACTTGCATATACCATGTCAAACTTGTCTGCTGCAATTAAATGATGATTTTGTTTAAGGCAGATCTTTGTGCAGGGGTTTCATTTTTCCTCCATTCAGCTGATTTCCTCCTTTCCTATGCCGTTATTGCATATAAAAAAAAGTTCTTCGGTTTCGCATGATTAAATTAAAAAGGCGAGTTTTTATTAGCCCTTGAAGACGGTTAGGGATTTTGCTCCAATAAAGGTGTTTTAACAATCATACCCCTAGGCTCATATTCGCTTAAGACTTAGGATAAAGAATATTCTTTAATTAAAAATATCCAGTACTTTCCATTAATTTTGAGTCAAACTTACCTTAACCCACCTCTAATTTTATTTTCATTTAGGACATGTTGTTTCTGACATAGGCGCCATTGGTACATAGCCTGTACATTTTTGTACCTGTTTAAACTAAAGTTTTTTTTGGACCAAAGTCTTTTCTTTTTTCTTAAGTGTAAGAATGGCTCTGTGAATATGGACCCTGAACTGTATGTGGTACTTTTTTTATTGACGTTTACATTATTAATGAGATTCATTTGTCACAACATGGTAAATGGGTTTATATTCATTGAGTACAACATAGTCATCAGGTTGCAATCGTAAATGTCTCGAACATTTATTATCTTTTTATCTTGTATGCTGAACAATGTGCAAAGATGAAATTTTTTATCAACAAATATTGACACATCAGGCCTTTTCCTGGCCATTTTTTGGGGAAAAAATAATATAAATTATAGTTATATACTTTGTAAGATGATTATAAAATAAAATTGAGATATAATAATCATTAGACACTTCTTTCTAAAGAAAAAAATAGGGATCAGACCCGTTTTATGGCTTTTTTTACATATCAGAAAAAACCCTGATGATGCATACAATATGTAGGCTCATGGTGGTCCTGTTTTAAGTACATCATAGTTAGCTATTTTTGTTTGATCCTTTCAAGCCATGCACAAGTAACCTGCAACGTGTTACCTCTACCTTCAATAATGACAATACATGTACATGTATTCGCTTGGGCGCATTGTTAATGAGCAAATTCACCCTTGCATAAACTGCTGATGTTGGTTTTTATGCTGACTCTTACAGTTTTGACTTTGAAATAAAGGTTTTATTGCAATATTGTGAATTTATGATCAGTGCACATCGTTTAAACATTTTATACTGTCTGTTGAGTGAATGTAAGAACTTTATTGATGCTATGACCTGTGTTGTAGACATGCATATTTGGCCATATATTTAATGTTGAAAATTTAATTACTTGTTCCTTTTGTAAGGATGGTATTAGGAGGCTAGTGATATCAAGTTAGTTTACATTAACAAATGGGCCACACTATCATTACAGGTTTTCGTTAAGGAGACAATGTTGTTACTTCTGTCTTTCAAATATTCTATATTGGAAATTGTGAGCATTCTTATTGATTTTTTTTTTATTTTATTTTTCTATTAATAGATTAACTGCAATCTTTTTTTTTCAAGTATTAATCATATTATTTGCCACATTCTTATGTTGACTTAATCAACCTACTCTGTCATTATATAGTGTCAATGATATTTGTTTAGAGTAGCCAGCTATGTGGCATTAATTGGCTTCTGATACAACTGTGTTCATCTGTGCATTTACCTGAGCTTCTTGGCTGTAAATTATATATGAGCCTCACGCTGGGAAAACAGGGCTTAATGCAAATGCGTAGTGCCGTCCCATATTACTTTAGGATTTTATGGTATTTTTGGTTTAAGGGAAGTCTCTTATCGGAAATCCAGTCTGTGCGGAAAGTGTCGTCATTGAGTAGCCTGTGCCGACTGTACAGGCTAATCTGGGGCAACACTTTACAATTATTTATTAAGCCCCGTTTTCCCAGAGTGAGGCTGACACTGTTCTTTCTATAGCAATTGTGCTGGGAGTGTACATGTAAATGATTCTGTTGAAGCAGCTAAGTATTGTATTATAGTTTCTCCCCTACTGGAATTTACTGGAGCACTATATTATGTGTTTGAAATAGCAATATGTATCTTTATTTTTCTGATGTATTATATTCTGTTAGTATGAATTTGAGGGATAAAAATAGGTCGATTCTGACATGGATTTTGCTGATCCTTTCAATTGATTATTGCAAACTTTTTATGGAAGTACATGTATGTTTAAACAGAAAAGCTGTTGCCAAAAATTAAGCAAACAGAACTTTGGTAAAAACGTGTATAATTGTCAGTCATTTGTGTTTGGTCGAAAACTCGCCCTTACTTACCTTGGATATGAAGGTATTCAAGTGAAATCGAGGTTTTATTGAGACAGTTTTAGTGAAATAGCACAATTGTGATGTGATATATATTGTATATTTAGCAAAGATCGAGGAATTGATTGCAAGCAATCTTGTATGTGGTTTAGCGTATCCAACATGTTTTGATATGCATGTATAGGGAAATTTAATGTCTATGTTAAGTGTACATGTGGACAGCAATTCATTATCCCCATGAAATAGGACATCAAATTGTTGCTGTTATGATCAATTGTCAGAAATCCATGTCAAAATTTGAGAGGAAGTCAGTTGTTTGTTTATACTGACCTGCAGAGTTTTTGCGTATTTATTTTACATTTTTGGTGTATTGATTATTCAAAATGTAAAAAGACAACAGCAATTATTATCATTTAAGCCGTGTTCTGGGAAAACAGGGCTTAATGCATGTTGGTAAGGTGTCATCCCGATCAGCCAGGGGGAGATACTTTTCTCATAAACTGGACTTTTGCTAAGAAAATACTTCATTTAAACGATGAATTACATATACTAGTAAGCAGAAAGTGTCCTTCCTTGTTAGCCTGTGCGGACTGCAGAGGCAAAGTTGGACGACACTTTATGCACATGCATTGAGCCCCCTTTTCCCAGTGCGCGGCTCAATTATTTATTTTACATTTTTGGTGTTATGATTATTCAAAATATTAAAAATACAACAGCAATTATTATCATATTATTTTCGTATTGTTTCATGCTTGTAGCTATTTAAATGGCCTGCGCATCATATAAACAAGCCGCCTCGATATATTATCTTGCACTGTAGACGTTATGTAGGCAAATATGTATATCGAAACAGCAATATTGACTGGAGACTTATATATCGATTGTATTTATTGATTGAAGGAAACTTGTTTTCAATATATCAACTGTACTTACGATTGATGGAAACGTGTTTACGATTGTTAACGATCGACGGACAGCTATGTGGAGTATGTATATTACCTTGCGAATTACTGTTTGATGGTGTTCAGAAGTAATAAAAAGGATCTGTGATCACATATGTTGATTAAAGAACAAAAACAAATCAAACGCAGTTGTTGTTAGTGTTGTGTCACTGTCGTTCATCAAGTTTTTTTTTATCGGTGTTTATCAAAGGCAACTGGACAGGACAAGTGTGGACGTTATAAAAATGAGTTATGATGTTATACATCATAGAGTTCAAGGCATTTTACTTCGCAAATGGATACAATGTCCAGTCCCCTAATAAGCCAATGTCCGGTTAGTACAATTTTGAACCGCAATTGTCAAATCAGCACAAGGAAATAGTCCGTCCAACTTTTTTGATGTGTAAAGTACAGGTTTATTGTAACATATACCGTGTGTACTCTATGCCCTTGAATTGAGCCGCGTTCTGAGAATACTGGGCTTAATGCATATGCGTAAAATGTCGTCTTTGATTAGACTGTGCAGTCCGCACAGGCTAATCAGGGAGGACTCTTTCCTCTTTGACTGGATTTTCATTCAGAAGAGACTTACTTGAAGCGAAATAAATCATAAAAGCGGAAAGTGTCGTCCCTGATTAGCCTGTGCGGACTACACATGCTAATCTTGGACGACACTTAACTCATATGGATTAAGCCCAGTTTTCTCAGAAAAAGACTCAATTATTCAATAGTACACTTGTCTACTGTCATCGTTAATACGTTACGATGCATTTACAAGCATTATTTCAGTTGATACAAAAGTCAGAGAATAACAACATAAATCAACAAACAACACTTCTTCAGAAATGAAAAACCATAAACCTTTTTGGCTCATATTTTGTGTTTGTCCTCGTGCAATTTTACCGATACTTCACAGCAAAGTTCCCAGCCTAATTAACAAGTGTGTATCTACAAACGAGACTGGCTTAACTGTGTCGTGTTCTGAGAAAACTGGGCAATATGATTGTGCGTAAATTGTCATCCCAGATTAGCCTGTGCAGTCCGCACAAGCTAATCAGGGACGACAATTTCCGCTTTTAAGGAATTTTTCGTTTAAATGATGTCTCTCCTTAGCGAAAATCCAGTTTAGGCGAAAAGTGTAGTCCCGGATTGGCCTGTGCGGACTGCACAGGCTAATCTGGGATGACACTTTTCGCACAAGCATTTTGTCCAGTTTTCTCAGAACACGCCACAATTATCGTCCTTGACTTTTGACAGTGTGATGGATGGTCACGTGACGTGTTCTAAGATGTTATGTCTCGTATCATATGCGTGATTGGATTCAATTTTATCAGCTGTTTTGTTACATGTATGACTTTATCAGCTGTTTTGTTACATGTATGACTTTAACCCTTTGCATGCTGGGAGATTTGTCGTCTGCTAAAATGTCGTCTGCTGAATTTATAATATTAGCATTTTCTTCAATTTTCTTTCAAAGAATACTATCAGAATAGCAAACAGTTTGGATCCTGATGAGACGCCACGTTCTGTGGCGTCTCATCTGGATCCAAACTGTTTGCAAAGGCCTTCAAAATTCGGTTCCCGCACTGAAAGAGTTAATTTAAGCATGTAATTGGTTTCGGCGAACGATAGCATACTTTTACTTTCGGTTGTAAAATTTCTATGGACGGCAAACATATTGAATATCTAAGGGTCCTCATACACTAATTGACTGTTGACTGTTGAAGCGTTTAACACTTGAAAAAATACATGGCATGAGTAATTAGTCCATTAACGCTAAGGTTATTAAGTTATTAAAAAGAAAGTGGACGTTTGAAGAACAGTTAATGTTTTTAACACAAAACCGGACATAATTGTTGAAACACTTGACATTTCTGATTTATTGTTTCAACATATTTAAATATCATTGAAGACATATCGTTTTGAACGGTAGATATTGAAACTGAAATTTGTTGTACCAGGAAATTTAATACACATTGCTTATTTAGCTAATTTAGCTATCTTTCCAAACGCTGCTTTTTCCAATCGAAAACTTAAATACTAATAATTTGTTATACGCTCATGATCAGACATTTGGTCTAATAGACAAGGTTTGCCAAGATAGTTTTTCTCATAAATGTAGTTTGCTCAATGAAGTCGCGTTTAAAACGAGCTTTTATTTGTATTTAATATATGAGCCGCACACTGGGAAAACATGACTTATTACATGTACGTAAAGTTTCGCACCATGTTAGCATGTGCAGTCCGGACGACACGTTTCACATAGACTGAATTTTTCTTTAGAAGAGACTTCCTTTGAACGAAACATTCCATAAAAGCCGTACGTGTCGTCCCTGATTAGCCTGTGCGGACTGCACAGACTCATCTAGGACGATATTTTATTGACAGGCATTCAGCCTGGTTATCACAGAGTGCGACTCATATATTGGCTGTACAAAAGCACACACCCCATGCGTATTGAGACCTATTTACAAACCTTAGTGTAAATCTTAGTCTTCTCCGATCCGAAACACCTAACTGTCACCTGTCTGTCTCCCAAACACGTTTATACTGACATGTGGTTACCTCAGAATAACCACGATCGCACCGAAATACTGGGTCAGTTTATTACATTACAAACGTCTTTTCCATATTACCATAGAGTCATTATAACATCGGGGTTGACCCGAAATAATGTAATTACTGGGTCAGTTTATTACATTACGAACGTCTTTTCCATATTACCGTTGAGTACATGACATGTATAAAACCGGGGTCGACAGTGAGCATAATTTGCACATGGATATCTTAATCCTTGTTGTACTTAAGTGGTTTTTTAAGATGGTATTCCTTTATAATATTTATGCACCTTTTTTACGTTCAATGACATATGGATTCATTAGACATGGATTTTGTAATACTGACCCCTGGACGATAATTACCAAATACATCTTTTGCATATTCTTAAAAGCACATTTAATGCCATTTCTTTTCCTATATGTATTTCAATGCTCGAAATATTAACGTTACTTTCAAATTAAATTCAACATGAAATACATGTTGTAAAAACCTTAAATAAATAAAATGACTTTTAAGCTCCGTTTTTGTGTCATAGTAAGCAGTTAACATGTCGTTTTGTATATCAAATGACTTGAGACAAGTAATTTATTTAATACAATTAGAAACAGCAATTATTTAAAATCCACCAACTAAATCGACAGCTACACTCAGCAAAAGTAAATGCACCAAATGGAAAGTGTGTTATTTTTTATTTTATTTTGACGGAGTATCCGTCTTAAAATGCACAGCTATAGTATTGGAGTTACACATTCTTGTTTTTTTTTATATACTAAAAATATTGGAAAAAAAAGAAGCCCGACGTTTCTTACTTTGTTTTGATTTTGTCACAATTATTATATCCTGACACGTGCCATTGCTTTATTTTCTTAATGTATGTATTAAAGACGATGTACTTATGTATAAGTCTAAATAAACTGTCTGTTCGTTCTGTTCTGTTTGAAGTTTTTTATACCTTTACTCAGCTGCAATTGTTGAGCGTAAAACAAGTTGTTTGTACCAAATTACTCGCCCGACCTGAATTTACGTTCACATATGAGCTACGCTCTGGTAGAACGAGACTTAATGCAAGTGCGTAAAGTGTCGTGCCAGATTAGCCTTTGCAGTCCGCACAGGCTAATCATGGACGACCCCTTTCGCCTTAACTGGATTTTGCTAAGAAAAGATTTCCTTTAAAGGAAAAATACAATAAAAAGGAAGAGTGTCGTCTCTGATTAGACTGTGTGGACTGTACATGTTAATATGGGACGAAACTTTACGCCCATGCATTTAGCCCAGTTTTCTCAGAGCGAGCCTCAAGTATAAAGAAAACATGTACACATATTTGGAGAAGTTTCTTTCATTGCTCATCCTTATTGAAGCGGGGAATAAATGATGTTCAATATAAAAAATAGATACAAAAAGTTTCACCGACCCTTTTTTGGAGTTGTGATTTATGAAAACCTTTTTGGGTCTCATAAAGGTGCGTTGTAACAATTGGTATGAGGGCATGTGGTACAAACTGTACACTCGTATTGCATATAATTGCATAGACTACTTAGGTCGTAAATATGGACTAACATAGACAACACCTGTCTGCATTATTCAATAACAGCTGCCAATGACACAAAACTTGCAACGTAAATTTTATGTTTGCGAGAATTCTGGTAAAGGGTTAAGCGCCGCGAATACACAAGAAAATTGTGTCGCGTTATGAGAAAACTGGGCAAAACGCATGTGCTTAAATTGTCGTCCCAGATTAGCCTGTGTAGTCCGCACAGGCTAATCAGGGACGACACTTTCCGCCTCAACTGGATTTCGCTAAGCAGAGACATCATTTAAACGAAAAATTCCATCAAAGCGGAAATTGTCGTCCCTGATCTGGGATGACAATTTACGCACAAGCATTATGCCCAGTTTTCTCAGAACACGACACGCCTAGAAAAAATTCCTTCACTTACAGATTTCACGCATGTCAAAGTCAGATTCTGAATCATGCGACATTTCATTGAAGAAACACATTTGGCGAATGGTTAAGTGTATGGTATAAACTAGTCATACATTTACAGACCTTCGTCTTTTCTTGATGAACACTTAAATTGGCCAATACAAGCAAGTTTTGCAGTGAGTGTTTTTTCATCATTTATTAAAAAAGTGCAGAAAAGCAAAGTTGCTAATGCTGTCTCTGTAGTTACTATCGCTGAATGTATCTCAGTGCGAAGAGTTTTGCATCTTAATTGCTTTGGCATTTCTGAATACAGAGCTGGTGAGACAGAAATATAAGAAAATATCACTGTTCATGTTGCTTTTTTTGAGGAGTAATGCTATCTTAAATTAGATTAATGTTTTTGCAAGTGTTTTAAGTAAGCATAAAGCAATGTTTATTTGCACCGAACAAAATACCTGAGAGGCGGGATTCTGTTGTTCGTTAAAGGGACTTGTTTATAGATTTCGAACCTGTTTTGTCCTGTTTTTGTCTTCAATGTATTTACTACATAAGCGACAATATTTGGAATAATCAGTATTGATATAAAATAAGGGAATAATTGAAGTACAACTTTTGCCTTCGCTGATTCGAACCGGGGTCGTTTTTGAGCATACTCTAACGCGCTACAGTTTAATAATAATAATAATAATAATAATAATAATAACAATAATAATAATAATAATAATAATAATATTTACTTTTAGATTGGAATATATAACACAAAATTTGAAAATTTGCATTTTTCATATCTGTTAACAGACCTGTGCCTTTAATTATGCAGCAAGTTTTCTATTGCACGCATGATTAATACTGAAACCCAAATCATCCATCATAACTTTCATTTTGTGTTATATTTGTCGTGTTCTGAGAAAACTGGACAAAATGCTTGTGCGTAAATTGTCATCCCAGATTAGTCTTTGCAGTCCGCACAGGCTAATCAGGGACGACAATTTCCGCTTTTATGGAATTTTTCGTTTAAATGATGTCTCTTCTTAGCGAAAATCCAGTTTAGGCGGAAAGTGTCGTCCCGGATTAGCCTGTGCGGACTGCACAGGCTAATCTGGGATGATACTTTACGCACAAGCATTTTGCCCAGTTTTCTCAGAACACGACACATATTTGCATATTATGCACATCTACATTGTGATTATATTTCCTTATGATTTATAAACTGTGAAGTGCACAAATGATGACGTATTCCGACGTCTCGATGCGTGTGAACAAGTTTGAAGTATGAATAAATCTTTGCATTCCCCACAATTAAATTTTAATTAATCTTTAAAATTAAAAACGTGTACATATATAAAGAAATAGTCTATCCTGGACTACCGTTGGAAAGTATTGCAACGAAATAACAATACTCAATCAATAATCAAGGAAACAAAAACAGACAACGACTTATAAAAAACATGTATATACATACTCAAATACTAAAATATAAACATGTATGAGGCTCATTTAAACCAACATATATTCAACATGCTTTTTTGCAACACGTCAACCTTGATTTTGTTTGTATTTGATGTGTGACACGTGTCTTGTGTATTATTTGTATTAATTCTAGATTACATCTAAAACTCATATTCCGTGCCAAGCTGCTGGAAATAACGCTCTCATATCTTGTATATGAGCCTCGCTGTGGGAAAACGGGGTTTAACACATCTGCGTAGAGTTTCGTCCCAGCTTAGCCTGTGCAGTTCGCACATGCTAATCAGGGACGACACTCGCTTGTATGGTTTTGTTCGTGTAAAGGAAGTATCTACTTAGCGAAAATCAAGTTTAGGCTGAAAGCTTCGTCCCTGATAAGCCTGTGTGGATTGCACTAATCCCCGTTTTCCCAGAACGAGGCTCATAAACATACATGGGAACAGTGCATGATATTACTAAATAGTATAATTTTATCATTAACGTCATTATCATTATATGTCTGTGTCATATTCGTAAAACGGCGCGGTTTTCTTAGAAAATCAACGATATTTTCTCCATAATTTAAAGATTGGATTATTCCTATATTTGACTACGAGCGTATGTTAAAAGAATTATGGAATCTAATGAAAAATATTTCCTGGAGAACTAGCAAAACTTTTCATTTCTTGCACCGACATAAGTTGAACTTTTTATTTCCTGCACCGACATATACTTGGCTGCAAGGACAGATAGGATAGGCGGACAGTCAGTGTGTAAAAGTCAAGTCCCTTAGTACTTTTGTTGAATGTGTGCTTAACCCATTTATGCCTAATGGACTCTCCCATCCTTCTAAATTGGATCAATTCATTTCCAAAATTAGGGATGTCTAGTATATATATTTCTATATTTAGAATATTTCTTACAGAAATTCCTTTAAGCAAACAGCGCAGACCCTGATGAGACGCCGCATCATGCGGCGTCTCATCTGGGTCTACGCTGTTTGCCAAGGCCTTTTTTTATAGACGCTAGGCAGAAATGGGTTAAGGATTGGCATTGTCATTATTGAATGTGTGCTTTACATTCCTCAGCTTCGTTCAAGGTTGTATCCACGTAATATGAATTTGCAGTGCAACAGTGCAAACAGTATAACACTTGTGACACTTGAGACCAAGGATTGGCCGATATTTTTGCACTTAACAAAAAAAAAAACGATAACTTGATTGTTTTCCTTTGCAGCTCGCACGAACAGGCTTCTAAGACATTGTTTAGTATGTATTTCTATGGTTACCGACTTAGAATCAATTTTTGGTTTTGATCATATGAGTCTCGTTTTGGGAAAACTGGGCTTAATGCATGTGCGTAAAGTGTCGCCCCAGATTTGCATGTGCAGTCCGCACAGGCTTATCAGGGACAACAATTTCCGCCTAGACTGAACTTTCGTTAAGAAGAGACTTCCTTTAAGCAAAAATTCCAAAAAGCGGAAAGTGTCGTCCCCGATAAGCCTTTGCGGACTGCACAGGCTAATATGGGACGACACTTTACGCCCAGTTTTCAAAGAACGCGCCTCATATTATTGTGGTATCCAATATTCGGAGAAGGCCTATGTTCATATCTTTTAAGTATAATAATGTTTTCTCTAGTTTTCAACTACCCATTTCATTACAAGACACATTTTTCTCGCTGTTTTTTTTTTTGTTTTTGTTTTTTTAAAGTCATTTTCTCATTAAAGCAAAGTCATTCCAAAGGTAGCAAAGATAACATCTTTGACATATTATCAAATATTACTTTATTGGCCATAAACTTTATAAATGTTTCGATGTTGATCCCACGGCAATGTTTTGCACTTAATAAAACGCAACATAAATATATTAGTATTTAATTTCATTGCCCGTGTTCGTAATTTTATGACCAGTGTACGGATTGCCCAAGAAAGGCCGATTCGAAATAGAATTTTATCTGTTCACCAAATATGGTTTCGATTAAGAGCAGTGAGTGAATCTTGCCTTGTCAAATAAAAAGATCGTAAAATCGAGGTGCACGACCTCGCTTTATCCTGCGTAAACGCAGTCGTTACAAGTTTGCACGTCAATATTAACGTTTGGTGAGTGACATGTTGTCTATAAGCAGTGTATTTGCTAAGTTGACGCTCTATCAAATAGTAAATTTTAAGAATACCTGTAGTAATTATTCGGATAAAGCACACTTGGTTTACTTTCGAATTTGTTGTCAGCATTATCTGAAGTTGTTAGTATATATGTCCTGTAGATATAATTACAAAAGATCCTATCATCATCATTATCATCGTCGTCGTCGTCGTCGTCCGCCTCCTCTTTCTTCTCCTACTCCTCATCCTCCACCTCCTCCTCCTCCTCATCATCATCATCATCATCATCATCATCACCATCATCATCATCATCATCATCATCATCATCATCATCATCATCATCAACAACATCATCATCATCATAATCATCAACATCATCATCATAATCGCCACCACCACCACCACCACCACCATCATAATCATCATCATCATCATCATCACCACCACCATCATCATCATCATCGTCATTATCACCACCACCATCATCATCATCATCATCATCATCATCATCATCATGGATTTTTGTCTTTATTATCGTCTTCATCTCTGTCATTACGTCATCCTAATATAGACCAATAACCTTAAAGTATCGTAATAAATTGCCAATACAGCACATAATCAACTACGTCCATGAAAAAACAATAATGATGTAACAATAATCTTTTGCACAGTTGTATATTACTGTGGTTAAAATGCATTGAAATCCATCATCTAAAAAATAATCTATGACCGCGATCGTTTAAAAGGAAATACAATTTTACATTTTTAATTACATGTAGTTTAATTAACCCAGATTTGATTGATGAATTGACATTCACAACCATGGCTTATGTAAATTTATGACGATTTCACCGATCATAATCATGACATTACAGTTTCAGAAAGTTGTGCAATTCTGCATCTTTTAACTTAATTCATGTTTATCGGAGGCTAATTTAAGGCCTAATACATCGTCGTACACTGTTAATCTGGATCAGTTTAAAAATCGGTCCAATTTTAATGATTTAATAATCATGACACTACAATTTCAAAACGTTTTGCAATTCTGCATCTTTAATCTTAATTTATATTATCGGTAAGTAATTTTAGGCCTAATACATCGTCGTACACTGTGAAATTTAATTAGTTTAAAAATCGGAAGTGCAATATTACATAAGCATTTTCCTTGCATCGTTTATCTTAATTTATGTTTATCGGGGACTAATTATAGGCCTTATAATTGTCGCACACTGTTCAACTGAATCAGTTTAAAAATCGGGAGTCCAATTTTAAATTACATAAGCATTTTCGTTGCACGAACGTGTTCGACATTACAAACTCGTCATGATTGTGGCCCTATATTGCGCACACTGTCCATATTTAGCGCTATCGAAGACACGACCTGGGCTAAACTTAGTTTCGAATGTTTCCTTTGCCGCCTTATCAGGGCTAACTCGCTGTACCGCCTGACAATGTTCGTAAACACTTTTTATTCATTGGGATTAATTAGTTTACATTCGTCCTTTTTTGTACCGCATTTGACACAACCACCCTTCCTAATTTCCAGTTATTTTCGCAAGTTTCTTCATGAATTGTCGCTTAGATAAGGGTAGTGGCTGTGATTTTTTAACCACTCGAGTAATGCGTAAAAAAAGTTGTTTGTTTTCATTATTCAGAGCAGAACTGATTAAGTAATTTGTTTGTGCCGACCATAAACTTTTATGTTTGTTTTGCGGGTTGTGTTTTCTATAATAATTTTTACTAAATTCATTTAAGTAGATATTAAGAATGCGATCATTTTAAATCATATTAGTTAGCTACGTCTGACTGAACACATTTGAAAGATCGCAAAGTAGAATGTGCACAGTGATAATCAATTCCGGAACAATTATAACTTATGTAGAATTATTACTTATGTAGAATTATTACTTATGTAGAATTATTACTTATGTAGAATTATTACTTATTTTAACGCTTACTTTGCCATATAAAGCACTGTAATTTAGTATGTAACCTATCTGAATCATATTATAGGTTATTATTTATGATTTATTCAAATCCGTTTTGTAGCATACTGTTCATCTTAATTTACATCTTGATTTACAGTGTCAGTATGTTCACTCACAGGGGAAAGTTGCGATTTTTTTATNAGCCGTTCTTCGTCCGTATGTCTCCAATATTTGATCGTTATCGAAATACAGATGTTCTTTTAGTATGCATTAACATGCTTATCACAGTGTGTTTTGAACATCAATGAACATTTAATATCGATACTGCAAAACATCCGCCCAGAAATTTTTGGGCGTGATGTTGCCCCTTTTTACGGATACAGCAACTGGATTTCTAAATAAAATGAATATTTTTGCATTCAATCTTGACCAAACGTTTGCAACAGAAACCGAAAATGGGTACGTACCACAAATATCAGTGATATGCATGCCTTTAAAGTCGAGCCAGCAGCTACGTATGGGTCATTCTTGGCCTCAAACATAGTACTGGGTAGTTATGCTACTTTTGTTTCAAAATAAAGCTGCCCACAGGTTATGAACGAGTCCCTTATTAGTACATCGGTTAATTTACTATGCTCTACCATTTGATCCGCGTCATGCGAAAAAGGGTCATATGCGGCCAGCGTAGCTCCAGACTAGCCTGCGCCTCCACGTAGTCTGGTCAGGAGCTGCGCTGTTCGACATTGGGTCCTCAAAATCTTAAGTGATTTTATAGCGGCCAGCGTAGCTCCTGACCATACTGCGCAGATGCACAGGCTGGTCTGGAGCTACGCTGGCCACATATTGCATAAGATCCATTTCGCATGACGCAGGTCATTTCCTGAACATTCTCGTTTCCTTCACACGACCCGTTGCCAATCATGTAACAATTGTTTTCTTTGCAGATATGAATGAGCATACCATCGGCCAATGACGTAGGAAGATAGGGTGACCCACTTTTACATTATTGATAAATTCTCATCTGTCCGTGTTTATTTTAAAACCCTAATAAACGTTATACATGTAACATGAGGTTATGCCTGAGGTTACCCGGTCAAAACGAGGCCAGCTTGTTATGTGTATAGGAAATTTAATCAAAACAACTTTTCATGGAAATGATTGATAACTATCAATATATTCATGTTTATATCGTATGATCTAGCTTTTTCAAAATTTGAGCCTCGCTCTAGGAAAACGGGCCTTAATGCATGTGTAAGAAGTGTCTTAATATATTAGCCTGTGCAGTCCGCTATTCAGGCTAATCAGGGCGACACTTTTCGCTTGTTTTCTTTTATTTTCGTTTTAAGGAAGCGAACATGTGCGGACTGCACAGGCTAATCAGGGACGACAATCTACGCACATGGATTAAACCCCGTTTTCGAGGCTCATTTTTAAACATGGTTTCTAACATAGCAGTTGAATGATGAAGTCGTTCCTGTCAAATGTCGAATTTGACACCCTTTTCACGTGTTCCATTGCATATACTCTACTCCGAATATAGCATGCTGACCACTCTGCCTTTTCTGGGCCCGTATTCACCAACCCATTCTCAGACTTAAGAATAATGGATATACTTAGAACCAAGAAAAATAGGTCCAGCGTTTGAATCAATACAGGCTTCCACTGGTGATTATTTCATTTAAATAATGTTTTACATGAAGAATGCTGTAGATAGAGGTGGTTAATACCAAGTTTGAGTCACAATTAAAGCAATAAATGAATATTCCAATTTAAAGAATTCTCGTTATTCTTAGCCTTAAGTCTAAGAATTGCATGCTGACCACTCTGCCCTTTCTGACGACAGTTGCATAAAAACTCTCTGTTGGAAATGAAGGTAGGTAAAGTGAACAGGATTTATGGACCTATAGATTCTCTAACTGGTTTCAACAGTACATTTTCAGTTGCTGAAATTAGCCTAGAATAGCGGACGTGAACACATCATTGTGCGACGAATAAATGTACGTATTTTAAACTGATGTTAATGATTGATTTATATTTTTTATGTATAAATTAATTATAATGTGTAGCAACATCGCATACTCATAATTAAAATAATTGTCAGAAATATGTATATAGGTTTATTTATGTTGTTATCAATTGCATATCAACTAACATGTGTCCACATGGACCATTGAACCTTCTGGACATGTTGTGAATAAATCTTGAATCTTAAAGGCTGTTATTTGAAGACACTAACACGGTGATGCACGTAAAGGTAAACATTAGACGCTTGATGGTGAGATAACACGCATACAAATTAACGCATGTGCGTAAAGTATCCTCCCAGATTAGCGTGTTCAGTCCGGGCCGACTATTCAGGGACGATACTTTCAGTCTAGACTGGATTTTCGTTAAGAAAGAGCCTTCCTATGAACGGAAATGACCATAGTCGAGTCTAGGATAAACGATTATCGAATCGCCTGCGTGTTCGGGTTTTAATAAGTAACACAAACGTGTGCAAAAATGATATTGTTAAGTGAACACATCATAGCTTCGTTTACTGTAATTTTTGCTTCCCTTCTATCGCTATTATAGAGTATGAATTCAATACCACTAGTCTTTCTTAAAACTCCAGTCTCATATACATTGTAGATACCGGTGAAGCGTGAGATTTGCAAGACCGTGGGAAAGTTAAGATATACCGGAAGTCTTGCATTTCTCACGCTACCCCCGTGAGACTTACAAGACCGCTGGCCGTGAAAATCCTAATATCGATGTCCAATACAATTAACACTTACTAAGTTCAAAATTTTAGTAGTTTTGTTTAAATTAAAAGTACAAAATGACTTTGTACATAAAGAGTGCAAAGAACTACTGTTCGGACTGTTGTTATTTTCAGACATTATTGGTGAAAGTTATTGTAGCAAAAAATAAAAACGGCCCGATTAAAAACGGCCTCACAGGTAAAAACGGTCAATGATCAAAACAGATCATATCCTCCAAGATCCGGCATGTGAACCGTGTAGCCGCCGCGAAGCTCCGTGTCGATCCTTGTCGATTCTGGAACGACCGGGAATTTCCTTGGGGTTCCGGGATGCCAACACGGAAGTTTTGGGAAGTTCAAAACACGCCGTGTTGATCCGTTATGATCCGGTACGATGGCAGCATCCGGGATGATCCGGGATGGTCCGTATAGTTGACGTATAGGGTCCGGGGACAGCCGTATTTAAGCCCCAGTCCCATATAAGCACGGATGGACACGGCATTCCGGATCGTCCCGAATCCCCCTGATCAAGAACCGGGACGATCCGGGTTGATCAGATTAGTTTTGCGAATTTTTGAGCGTCGACGGTCTTCCAATGACCATCACACCGGTTACAACACGGTATCCACGCGAACCAAGCCGTTCCAACACGGACAGTCCCGACAGCAACACGGACTCAACAAGGCGCTCACACGTGCCGTCCCTTACCAACACGTCAGTGATACGGATAGCCCTGGATAAACACGGACCAACACTTCATTTACATCGAACATCCCGGATCTTCACGACACCGACACGGATAAACACGAATGCGATACGGACCAAACACGTTTGCCCCGGACCAACACTAATTTATATAAAAGCAGGTTGATTTTCGGTGATTCCATCAAATGAGCTGTCCGTAAAGCGCAATGGTAGATACACGCAATAATTTAGTCAGTTTAGGGAAAATCGGACCTAGTGCATGGGCATTAAGAAAAAAGCTTCAGGGACGACATTTTCTGCTTGCATGGATTTTTTTTACCATGTGAGCAGCTTCAGACAACAATACTTACATCTGTATTTACGAGGTTAATTATGCTGCTAGTGTGCTTCTGAGGCAGCGTTATTTGCATGTTTAATGTTGTGATGCAACTAGTATTGACTGTCAAATAGTGTATAGGTAATTGGTTATTTGACTTAAATAAATGACTGGATATTGAGAACAAATTATATCCTGATAATGTTTCGTGAATTTCATTATTCATATACGTCTAATATTCGCTGTCAGGTAATAATTGGCAAACAAAAAAATATGTTCATTATAATTGACGAATCAGTTCATATTGTGTCAGGCTACTGTATACACGTGTGTTGATTTAGTTGACTATCACTAATTGATTGCTAGGTCTCTCCATTAAATTACGTCACGCAGTTTAACCCTTTGCATGCTGGGATATTTGTCGTCTGCTAAAATGTCGTCTACTGAATTTCTAAAATCAGCATTTTCTTCGATTTCTTTCCAAGGAATACTATCAGAATAGAAAACAGTTTGGATCCTGATGAGACGCCACGTTTTGTGGCGTCTTATCTGGATCCAAACTGTTTGCAAAGGCCTTTAAAATTCAGTCCGCATAGGCTTATCTAGGAAGACACTTTACGCACATGCATTAAGCCCACTTTTCCCCAGAACGAGGCTCGTACGATGCAGAAGACGCCGAGTCAGTTACCGTTGGGGTACACAAGGTACAGTACTGCTCGGTTTGGCGTCCACTATGGACGCGGAAACAGAAGAGTCTGGTGTAGCTGGTGCTCGAACCTGCGACCACTGGATTGTGAAGCCTACATGCGCCACATTCTGGAAAAAAACTGGGCTTAATGCACGTGCGTCAAGTGTCGTCCCTGATTAGCAGTCCGCACATGCTAATCTCGGACGACACTTTCCGCCTAAACTGGATTTACGATAAGAAGAAACTTCCTTTAATCGAAAAATACCATCAAAGCGGAAAGTGTCGTGCATTTAAACCCAGTTTTTCCAGAACGCGGCACATATAATGATTACGAAACGGAAATTTAATAATTTATATTGAATAATTATGTTACTAAACAGACAAATGAACAACATTTTACAAGATGTTGACAAGATGTTGACAAGAGCTAGCAAAGCTCTCGATAAAACAAGTCGATTCAAACATTAATGTAAAAAAACGGTTGGACATACGTATGTGTTTAATACCTTGTGTATATATGATAATTATGAACGGGGAGTTTGTTCAAATTGTAGTTTCTGTTTACGATCATTGGTCCAATCCTGTGTCAACCTAAACAAACCATCAAAGGAACCTGGGGGTGATGGGGTTAGGTCAGGTCGGGGTGGTAGTGGGGTAGGGTTCCAAGTTGAGGGGGCAAACAAATCGTTTTTTTCGTTTTTGAATGGACATTTTTGTTTTATTTATCCATTTAAATGCGCAGAACATCTGCATTTCGGTAAACAATATACATGAAGCTTATGTCAACTAACAACTGATTTCTTGTTGATATGTGATTTAGACTATAATTTGTATAAAACACTAAAAACAACAGATTGCAATAAAACACAAAACAACCTTAATCGGTTTGATTGATTATGCCCAAGGACACACCACCCTTTACCATGAACAGTTTTAAATGTGTTAATGTGATTTTAATTGTTTGTAATTTGGAAAATGAAGACGCATCGTTTTTTTTTATTCGTTGCACAACCTTCTGGAATATCGTCCAAACATCTCATTTTATTCGATAGGTCGCAACAGTCGTTAGAAGTGTTTTTTTTTTTTTTTTTTTTTTTTTTTTTTTTTTTTTNTTTTTTTTTTTTTTTTTTTTGTTTTTTTTTATGAAGTATAGGGATGTCCGAGGTAGTTGCGCATTGTTTTTAGTTTATTGAAGCGATATATATTAAGGAGGATTAACTACTGTGAGTTGTGTATTTTGAACCTCGGGTTCAATAAACGGGCTAAAAGAACTCCGCTTAGTCTTATCCAGAATCTCAAAAGCGCGGAACCTCGCTATGGAAACACGGGGCTTAATGCATGTGCTAATCAGGGACGAAAATTTCCGCCCAAACTGGATGTTTTCTTAGAAGAGACTTTCTTTAAACAAAAAATATCATAAAAGCGGGAAGTGTCTTCCCTGATTAGCTTGTGCGAACAGCACAGGCTAATCTAGGATGACACTTTACGCACATGCGTTAAACCCCTTTTCACAGAGCGAGGCTCAAATCTTGTACGCGCACCTGTTTGGCGGTATCCAACGGACCGCGTTTGCCTATGAGACAAAAACAAACGATATAAGGGTTGTCTTGTTATTACAAAAAGCATAATATGATATCACAAGTAAAAAAATACATGTGTAACAGATTCAAATTGTCTTGCCTTAAACAAATGTTTATATTTCGTATTTACTTAAAATCCGAAATTGACCAATTTATATGATTTTAGAACTTAATTGCATTTAAACCATGTATTAATCTCTGCCAATGACACAAAACTTGCAACGTTCATTTTATGTTTGTGAGACTTCTGGTCAAGGGTTAAGCGCCAAAATACACCAGAAAATTGGCCTTGAAAATAGTCCTTCACTTACAGATTTCACGCATGTCAAAGTCAGATTCTGAATCATGCGATATTTCATTGAAGAAACACATTTGGCGAATGATTAAGCGTATGATATAAACTGGTCATACATTTACAGACCTTCGTCTTTTCTTGATGAACACCTAAATTGGCCAATACAAGCAAGTTTTGCAGTGAGTGTTTTTTCATCATTTATTAAGAAAGTGCAGAAAAGCAAAGTAGCTAATGCTGTCTCTCTAGTTACTATCGCTGAATGGATCTCAATGGGAAGAGTTTTGCGTAGCGAATGCCGAAATTTGTTCGTTACGGAGGGGCGATTTCACAGTTCGGTTCGGTATCAACCTGTGTCCTAGTAAGGCATTTGTGGCAATTCGACGTTCGCATTTGCATTTTGTGGGGCTCAATTGTGATACAACGTTTATGGTCAATTAAACAAATGTCCCCGGCATCAAATGAGACCGAGTTGCTGCTTTTTGGTGTATTATTGACAGTGTGGCACTTTCACCCTTATGTAAATCTATTGTTTCCCAAAGTTAGTTGTTGTTGTCGCGTTGTGTAATTTTCTATTTGATTTAAATGTCCCAGATTCGTAGATTATTCATCAGTTTGCAAAATAAGGCAACAAGTCTTTTTGTNTTTTGGGGGTGATGTTGCCCCTTTTTACGGATACAGCAACTGGATTTCTAAATAAAATGAATAATTTTGCATCCAATCTTGACCAAACGTTTGCAACACGAACCGAAAATGGGTACGTACCACAAACATCAGTGTTATTCACGCCTTTAAGGTCGAGCCAGCAGCTACTTATGGGTCATTCTTGGCCTCAAACATAATACTGGGTTGTTGTGTTACTTTTGTTTCAAAATAAAACTGCCAACAGGTTATGAACGAGTCCCTGATTAGTACATCGGTTAATTTACTATGCTCTACCATTTGATCCGCGTCATGCGAAAAAGGGTCATATGCGGCCAGCGTAGCTCCAGACTAGCCTGCGCCTCCACGTAGTCTGGTCAGGAGCTGCGCTGTTCGACATTGAGTCCTCAAAATCTTAAGTGATTTTATAGAGGCCAGCGTAGCTCCTGACCAGACTGCGCAGATGCACAGGCTGGTCTGGAGCTACGCTGGCCGCATATTGCATAAGATTCATTTCGCATCACGCAGGTCATTTCCTGTTCATGCTCGTTTCCCTTACACGACCCGTTGCCTATCATGTAACAATTGTTTTCTTTGTAGATATGAATGAGCATACCATCGGCTAATGACGTAGAAGATAGGGTGACCCACTTTTACATTATTGATAACATCTCATCTGTCCGTGTTTATTTTAAAACCCTAATAAACGTTATACATGTAACACGAGGTTCTTGAGATTATCCAGTCAAAACCAGGCCAGCTTGTTATGAATTTTAATCTTAACAACGTTGCGCTGAAATTATGGATTACTATCAATATATTAATGTTTATATCGTTTGATCTAGCTTTTCCCAATTTTGTAAACATGTTTTCTAACATAGAAGTCGACATATATAGAAGAACCTGTCAAATATCGAAATTTGCACCTTTTTCACGCGTTTTTTTTGCATTTACTTTGCTCCTGTTAGCATGCTGACAATTCTGAACTTGCTTAAGCCAAAAAGTGCTTGAATTCAAGGGAAATTCAAAGAAATTGTATAGATTTGTGTCTGACCTTACAGGTGAAAAGTCTGAGAATCCAATGTCGTCTGTTGAAAATAAAAACAAACTAGCCGATGACTTCGCCGATCATTTTATGGAAAAAAAACTAAAAATAAGAGACGATTTGAAAGATTTCGAAAAGTATAAACCAAACGTTAGAAATGTGCCCGAGTTTGAAAAATTAAGAGAACTATCTGAAGATGAAGTTCGAAAACTCATAAATAAAATGCAAAAGAAGTCCTGTGAAATTGATGTTTTACCGACAAAATTGTTGAAACCATTTTTGGAAGAGCTTCTCCCTATCATTACTAGACTAGTTAATCTTTCATTGGCAGAGGGAGTTTTCCCAAAGCAGTGGAAACAAGCAATTGTTAGACCTCTGTTGAAAAAAAGTCGGCCTAGATTTAATATTTTCCAACTTCAGGCCAGTGAATAACTTACCGTTCTTGTCCAAATTAATAGAAAAAGCAGCTTTGTACATATTGAACGAATATGTAAATGAACACGACCTTCTGCCAAAAAAACAATCGGCGTACAGACAAAATAATTCGTGTGAATCGGCTCTCCTTAGACTTGTAAATGATTTATTGGATGCTATGGAACATCAGGAAGTGACTGAATTGATATCATTAGACCTTAGTGCAGCTTTTAACACAGTGGACCACGACATCCTTTTGGACGTTCTTAAGTGTCAATACGGGATCGGTGGAGGTGCATTAGATTGGTTGGACTCGTACCTTCGGCCACGGAGCTGCCGCGTAAGTGTGAACCAGACGATGTCTTCGGCGCGTGAACTAGCATGTAGTGTCTCTCAGGGAAGCTGTTTAGGGCCTTGGCTCTATATCACGTACACTGGAACCATATTTGACATTGTCCCCCCTTCCATTTCTGTATACGGCTTTGCCGACGATCACACCGCAGCAAACGTTTTCTACCCAAGCCAGAACTTGAAGCTCAAGCCGTTCACGAACTCGAGGAGTTCGCTTCGGAGTGTAACGATTGGATGAAGGGTAACAAACTCAAAATGAATTTTTCAAAGACTGAACATATAGTATTTGGAAGTGCCCTACAGTTGAACAAGTTAACCATCCAGGAGATTGACATTTGTGGTGCAAAAATCGAGAAACTTTATACCATCAGATACTTAGGGGCATATTTGGACGACACTTTGAGTTTTAAAGATCACATAAAGATCAGTGCAGCAATGCAATGTTGAACTTTTTTAAGATCAAAAGTATTCACAAATACCTGACAGAAGATGCAACCGAAACCCTCGTTCTCTCCTTAGTAATTTCGCATCTGGACTATTGTAACGTCATTTTGTATGGAATTTCTGACAGTGATTTAGCAAAACTACAACGAATTCAGAACATGTGCGATAAGTTAGCTATGAATCGCAGAAGAAGAGACAGTTCTAAGCAGGCACTCTACGAGTTACATTGGCTGCCGATCAAAGCTAGAATTAACTTTAAGATTCTCACTTACATGTTCAATTGTCATACAGGAAATGCGCCAACATATTTGATTGAACTGTTAACACCATAAGTTCAAAGACGTTCCACCAGATTATCAGAGTCCTGCATCGAGTGTAACACCGTGCCATTCAATAAACGCAAAAAAATTAATGACATAAATTTTAGCACAATTGGACCCAAACTTTGGAATAATCTACCATTGAGTCTGAAACAACTCTCCTCCATTGACTGATTTAAAAGAAATCTGAAAACGCGCTTTTTAAAAGACTATTTCTCATTGTTTTAACAAGTCAATGAACTGTAAAAAATATTTGTGATAGTAAACTAGAAGATTAATATTTATCTGTATCTATATTATCATTCTATATCTTAACTGGTTTTAAGATATTGTGATATGATAATTTTAGTTTTTAGTTTTATAAATTTATATACTAAGTAATTCTTTTTTTTTTTAATTTGTTTATTTTATTTGTCATTTATATAGTTTTATTTATATAGATTATGTACAACGCCATTGAATATGTTCTAAATGTAGAAATAGGCGTTTTAGCAAATAAACCAGTTTCAGTTTCAGTTTCAGAGAGTTAACTGAAAACTCTCTTTCGGAAATGAGGGTAGGTAAAAAGGATTTATCGTATTAAATGTTTTCAGCAGTTCATTTTCAGTGGCTCAAATTAGCCTAATATAGTGGACGTGATGGCAAAATCGAAAGGCTGTTATTTTTAGACAATAACAGACGATTAATCGTGAGATAACATTCATACAAATTAACTAAATGAAGGCATTTCGAGCTTAGAACTTAAGCCGATGCTCACAAAATATATCCATTTTGATGAATATGTAGTTAATTTTAGGGCTCATATTTTCGACATTACGACGCTTATAAACGACTAAAGTATGCCACTGAATACTTGGATTAAACCTAATTAGTTATGCTATATTAAATCGAAAGTCTATGGATTGAATCGAAAGCCTATGACTTATGTAAACGCTTAAGAGTCCGTTTCCTGGGTAGAACCAGTACCTGGTGTCTTCGGGGGGAGATCTGTGCATCGAACCCGTGACCTCCCGGTCGCTGGGCGGACACCATATCCATGTCACTGAATATTGAAATCAGCATAACTATAATACTTACATGTTATTTTTCTCTAAGTAAACAAGTCAACTTGCCACCCTGATCAGTCAGCACACATAAATAAGAGCTGGTCTTTAGGAAAACCGGGCTTAATGAATGGGAGTAAAGTATCGTCCCAGATTAACATGTGATCAGGGACGGCACTTGCCGCATAGACTGGCTTTCGTTTAGAACAGACTTCGTATAAACGAAAAATGTTATGCAAGCGTAAAGTGTCGTCTCTGACGCTTTACTTTAGCACATACCCGGGATTTCCAGAGACCGGCTCAAGNGATAGTATTCTTTGAAAAAAAAAATCGAAGAAAATGCTAATTTTAGAAATTCAGCAGACAACAATTTAGCAGCGACAAATTTCCCAGCATGCAAAGGGTTATTCAAGTAGGGCAGTTGTCAGCTACTGACATAAGTGTGTGTATTAGTACTGGTAAACTAGCAGTCCTTAGAAAAGTGTGAGTTTGTTAAATGTGTCATGTTCTGAGAAAACTGGGCAAAATGCTTGTGCGTAAATTGTCATCCCAGATTAGCCTGTGCAGTCTGCACAGGCTAATCAGGGATGACAATTTCCGCTTTTATGGAATTTTTTGTTAAAATGATGTCTCTTCTTAGAAAAAATCCAGTTAAGGCGGAAAGTGTCGTCCCGGATTAGTCTGTGCGGACTGCACAGGCTAATCTGGGATGACACTTTACGCACAAGCATTTTGCCCAGTTTTCTCAGAACACGCCACAAATGATCAACATGATATGACTGAAATACTGTTAAAAACGGCGAAAAATCTATGAAAACATGTTTGGTTTTTATGTTATTAAAATTACTTCTTAATGACAGTGTGGTCAAGTTATTTGTGAACAGTTATTACAAATTTATATGTAAAAAAGGTATTCATGTAATTACCAATGTTTGTGTGTTTATTTTGATTAAAGTGTAACAGTTATTTACAAATACATTTTATTTCTAAGTTATTTACGTTAATTGTCCACAGTTCATGTTTATTTAGATACAATCACTTGTTTAACGTATTCACTTGTATGTGATGACAGATAACTCTGAAGTATTTATCTTCACCTACAGGAGTTGTGCCAGTGGTGTACTAGGGATTGTTTTGTAAACCTGAAAACAGCATTTTTATGCTTTATGGGCATATAGTAAATGAATTGTCTGTTCGTCGATCCCGTTTCCAGTGTAGAGAATAGCTCTGTAATATTGAAGGAATTCAAATGAAATTTTTTCAAATGATAGAGAATGGTATGAATATTGAGTCGTGTTCTGATAAAACTGGGCATTATTTATGGGCGTATAGTTTTGTCCCAGATTAGCCTGTGCAATCCGCACAGGCGAATCAGGGACGACACTTTCCGCCTTTATTGGATTTATGCTTATTAGAGACTTCATTTCAACGAAAAATGTCATATAAGCGGAAAGTGTTGTCCCTGATTAGCCTGTGCAGACTGCACAGGCTAATCTGGGACGACACTTTACGCACATGCATTATGCCCAGTTTTCTCAGAACACGACACAATTGTAGAGTGCAAGGGCCATAACTCATGCATCTGTCAAAACTAAAGTTCTCTAGAGATGACAAAGCTTGCTTAAAAGCAAAGTGAAAATGGCTATAGGCAACCAGACTTAAACCAGAACAGCCTGCAAGTTACTCATTGCCTGTGCGCAAACTTAAGGAAACATGCATAAAGTCTGGTTTTCCGAGAGCTCTGCTCAAATTCATTTAATTTGAGGAACGGTATTCAAAGCCATATACTGCACATGTTAGAATGTTTTTCAATTGTGAGTTACATATCAATGTTTACACCTGCGTTGGAGGGTCTGAATTAGTTGGCGCTGAAATAAGTTAACTTAGCGAAACGAGGTCCATGTATTTGCTTAATGCATAATATATAATATGTTGCATAGTATATATTCATGTGTAAAGATTGTGTATACATATCACATATTTTTTAGTGTCTCAGTGTTTATTGTTTTACATTTATTGCATGTTCATTGACCATTTATATTTGTTTAACCAGTAGTTTGTGGACTGTAATCGTTTTAGTTACGCATTAAGTGTGCAAGTTGTTTGTATATAACAATTGTCAGATTTTATCATTCATTATCTATATACATGTTCATGTTTCTTCCGTTGCCATTTCTGTTGTACATTTGCATACATTTGTTATCATCGTACATTTTTACGTTATTCGATTTTCTGGTATTTGAAGGTTTTCAAATGTATTTTTATATATAGAATACACAATTTAACATGATTTTTTGTTGTATCATTTTCATTTCTCTTTGAACACCACCGGTCGATTTTGATGGCCCATTGTCCTTATGACACGACTAATGCCACTTTCAATATTTAAACTTCCCATACAACTAACTAGTAAGCATGCCCGTCCAGTCCTTTAGATGCGACATGAGTAATTGTAACAAAGATTACGTACAACATATAAAACGCATATGTACATCGCAATGTAATAAGGTAACAACGATTAAACGTTTTTACTGAAATTTAAGCATTCAAACTAATAACACAGAGAGGTAGAGAATAAATCAAATCCCAACAAATGACGTTTGTATACCTTAAAGCGAGTACCATAATTGTTCTAAGTTTTCGGACACTAAGTTTTAGGAAACCCTCTTTTTTAGCCCAAATTATTATATTTATGCCCCCCTTCGAAGAAGAGGGGGTATATTGTTTTGCACATGTCAGTCCGTCCGTAGGTCCGTCCGTCCACCAGATGGTTTCCGGATGATAACTCAAGAACGCTTAGGCCTAGGATCATGAAACTTCATAGGTACATTGATCATGACTGGCAGATGACCCCTATTGATTTTCAGATCACTCAGTCAAAGGTCAAGGTCACAGTGACTCGAAACAGTAAAACTGTTTCCAGATGATATCTCAACAATGTTTACACCTAGAATCTTGAAACTTCATAGGAACATTGATCATGACTGGCAGATGACCCCTATTGATTTTCATGTCACAAGGTCAAAGTTCAAGGTCACAGTTACTCAAAACAGTTAAATGGTTTCAGGATGATAACTCAAGACTGCTTACGCCTAGGACCATGAAACTTCATAGGTACATTGGTAATGACTGGCAGATGACCCCTATTGATTTTCAGGTCACTAGGTCAAAGGTTAAGGTCATATGACTCAAAACAGTTAAATGGTTTCCCGATGATTACTCAATAATACTTAGGCCTATGATCATGAAACTTCATAGGTACATTGATCATGACTGGCAGATGACCCCTATTGATTTTCAAGTCACTAGATCAAAGGTCAAGTTCACAGTGACAAAAAACGTATTCACACAATGGCTGCCACTACAACTGACAACCCATATGGGGGCATGCATGTTTTACAAACAGCCCTTGTTTGTTACTCTAGTTTTTCGGACACCCCGATTTTCTCCTGATATAAATGACTCAAAATTTTCGGACAGTTGCAATTTATCAAAATTATTTCTCTTTGCGTTGATACATTCCAAATATAATTAGTGTTTTGTTACAACCGGATGACGGTCATAAAGCCTGGCGGATGATTGCTTAAAGTCAGCAGACCGTAACATTTGCTTTATTCAGGTACATAGGCATGTATACCTGACACACGCTAGATAACTACTGCAGGCAAGGCAAAGGTGCGAAAAGACATCATAAACTTCGAAATACACAAACATACGGTCGATAATGTTTCAGCTGGAAGTTTAATGTTAGCTTTCCATTAACTTTTATATTCGCCGTTTTCGTTTTGTATCACCTCGGGAACGACTGCCAATTTTGATTATACTGATAGCTGTTGGAGGGTCATCCTACAGGATATTAAATGCTATTTTTTGTACTTGGTTATCAAAGTAAAATCTTTCTGTAAAACAACATCAAAATTATTAAATGGTTTTGAATTTACTGCAAATATAGCTTGAAGTATTTAATACTTCACGATGTGGTATTTACTAGCACACTCTATCATTTCGACAAAATGCTGTCATACCGAGGCATATCCTTACGTTGTTGCATTATGCCTTTTTGAGGGGGTCTCTAAATTTTCGGACACTGACTTCTTGGAATATTAGTATGTATCTAAATTTTCGGACATGAAACTATTCAATTGTTTGTAAGCGTCCGAAATCTTAAGAGTTATTACGGTATATACGATCTCATTACTTTATTAAAGCAGATAAGATGTTGACGACTCAAAACGAAGAATAACAGTTCAGAAGAGGTAGTGCCCGAAAAAATACGAACGAAAAGATTTATTAAATTGCAAAGTATGTTCTGCTGCACATCCGAAAACTCCTTCATGTACACAAGACATGTACTCTGTTCGGAACACCCCATAAGTATATGCATATTCGTTCATACGACAAATATACACAATTTTTGTTCTACAACAAATACGAGTTTAACACCTGCCTCGGGCAGATCCTTAAGATCCGCTGGCCAGACGAGATCTCCAACGAAGACTTATGCAGGAGAACAAAGCAGCAGTCTGTTAAAAAAAAGACATCCTTCAGAGACGTTGGCGATGGATAAGTCACACTCGTCGCAAGACTGCATTCAATACGACAAGGCGATCTCTCACCTGGAAACCCAAAGGGGAAACGAAGAGAGGGCGTCCTAGAAACACCTGGCGCCGAGACCTGGATGCAGATACCAAGCAGATGGGCAGGACGTGAGTAAAACATATTTGTTTGATGGTGCCATATAAAGATTGTTTATTTATTTCGGTAATAATTTTGTGTTCGTTTAAGATTGTGAGAATAACATGTTGGCATTAAACTCGTCTATACATGTACTCACATTTAGATTACCTTTCTTCACTAGCACGTGGTACATGTATTAAATTATCGGGAAGTATATTCGATAATATGAAAATGTCCATAGCTCTACCTCCTTTGTTGATCTAACTTGTAAAAAAAATAGAAGATCGACTTCAAGCCAATGGTTTTGTTAAGACATCAATGTATGTAAATGTATTTGTAAAGCAATTTTTTTCCGCATTTGCTAATTGTGTGTATATTTTCTCTATACACGCGCAAAATCACCAAAAGACGTGTTTCACATTCCCGATTTAAGCGTTTATCACCAAGCAATCTAAAACGAGGCACGCGATGTGCAGATCTATCGCGATTACTACTGTCTGTTAATATATAGGATCTATTAGCGTTTATAATCTATAAACGAACATTACTTCTGGTATCATACCAATTAGAGCAGTAGGCCAGGGGTCTCTGTTTCGACAGTTGTGACAATTATGACACTTCCTGAGGTTTGATTACTTGTAAACAGACACTAAGTATATTTTCAAGTAAGTACAATTTATTTTATATATAAATTTATTATATTGCTCTTGATGAGAAATAAGGATATGAATGGTACGTGCGTTTTTACCGGGGTCCATATTATATTGATAGATAGATCTCTGGTGTGTTCAAAAAGACGCGGCAATACATAGAATGAATATTTACACTTTTGTTTTGTTTTACCGCATTTGTTTTTACTATTATTTTTTTTTAATTTCTATTAACTTTTTATATAGTTCAATGGAAAATTTAACGCCTTTCAGTATGCTTATGTAGCACAGCTGATCATTGCCAATTGTTTATTAATTGATGTATTTGACGCTTTGTGTATCATCACGTTTTGTTCTATAAACAAGTTAACTGACTATTACCAATTTAAAAAAAAGGTCAAGACCAAGTAAAAAAAAAACAAGTTAATATCATATAGTTATTAATATTGGAACACATACACAATTTCAGTTACATAATTTATCATCGCTTTGTGTTTTCATTTTACAAAAACATATGACAACAAGGAACATATTTTATTGAAATATATTTTTTTAAACAATAGGAAAATGAATATAATACTAATTGAAGAAGTGTTATTTTCATTGAACATTTAGGTATACACTTGGACTGCACAAAACGCATTTACTGATGAAAAATACTCGGATTCCCTATATCACACACCCTTTTTTATATTTTGTAAACTAAGAATATGAAACAAATTAAAATAGACACAATCCAAAAAATGCTTAAACCGTGAAATGTTTCACGACAAATTATTTGTTTAATTATTTTATTGAACTTCATATCTACTGAACCATATAATGCCTCGATAGGAAATTCCTGCTTCCCTATCGTTAGCCTCGTTTTCAATTCGTTTCATAAAGGCAGGCAACTCCCAATTAACTCGATATCGGTGATGTGAAAAGGGTATATAAGCTTTGTCAAAATGCAAGCATGTCACAACATCCACAATCATCGGTCAGCAGCTGGAGCGTGCTCGTCGCGACCGAGGCGAGAGTCGCCCACAGAAGATTTTCTCACCGGGGGAACTTCTGCGGGTGGCTCTGCTAATCCAGCTGATTCCGTCACCCTCGAGCCGGACGTCTTCCACACTGCTGGGACTGCTGTCTTCTCCAAGATGCAGCGGACTTGTCATCCGCTGTTTATCGTCGAGAGTTCGCTGGCCCGTACCTGCCAGAGGTCCCGTCTGTAGAGGGACGGGTACGGTGGGACAGCGACACCACCAGTGTGGAGGATATACGGGACGGACGCGGGGTTCCAGCGGGAAGGGCTGGAACCCATGAACATCGAGGGGGTGGCTTTAGAGAGGGAACCCGGGGCGGCGGTACTCAGTGCGCTCAATGCGCTGGGGAAACCGTCTCGGGGATGAAGACGACAGCCGGTGACAGCGAGAGGGGCCATAAAGACAGAGCGGTGAGCCTGCACTCCCTTGGCGGAGGCGTCCAGACAGGATTGTCTTGTAATTGTCAATTTTTTTATTTTTTTTTTACCAGTGCACATTAAGGTCTCATTGGCCACCGTGCACTGGTATATTTGGATCTAAATTACATCTTTGGCGAATACCCGGACAGCCGGGGTAAATTTGACCTACTTTGGCTCAAAATTAATCCTTTTCCCCTGAAAGGTCACAGGGGCAGGTCCATCTAAAATGACTCCGTGAAGGGGCGTGCATGAACCTGTAAATAAACCCTGAAACTACTACTAAGCATGTCACAAATTAGAAATATCTTATCATTGAGAAGTATCTTTCTGTTTAACACAAAATTATTCACATTTGTGGATGGGTTCATTTTCTTTTCACTGCCAGTTTGTGTTTGTTTCTTCCATTGAATAACTTTCAGTTGAATTCTTAAAAAAACTTCCGGTCCGGTTAGCGCAGTGGTTAGTGCAGGCGATCCTAACCTAGGCAACCCGGTTTCAATCCCCGTTTCCGGTAGCATGTGTGATTATGGTTGGTGGACACCGGGAAGGTGGGGTTCCCTCCTTGTACTCCGGCCCACTCACACATACAACTTAAGACCAAACTAAACTGGAACGTTTTTCAATAACAACTACGAATTGCAGCAACCATTCTAAATTCATACCAATTTCCGTGATTCTAGTAACTTAAGTAAGTCAATTAGGTAGGAGTTCTTTGGCACAATCCGGGTCCACACATTATGCAGACTCAGGCGCAAACTGAAATGCACACAAAAGCCACCTCGAAATTATCAATGGCTCATTTCTTTCTGCATCTCCAAAATGAGTTGGCCCAAAGATTAACGGCGGTGCATGAACACAGTTTCAAGTTACGTAATGTTTACTATTTTCTACAGTTATTTGTAAATCTATGAGAATGTGATATACAATTAAGCAACTTTAGTGAGTTTAGTGTAATGTCACGATTTAAGCATATTTTCAAGAAAACTGGCTTCCCTTTTACGTAGATAATCAAAACCTACAGCAGATACACACAACTGCAGCCGAAAACAGAAATCTGCAGTTAGGAGGTGGGTGCATATTTAATTTATTTCCTTCGCTTTTGATGAGTTTATAACATAATTATTGCACACATTTATAAATGGATAATCCTTTTCTCATTTAACACATAGTTATATAATACGACAGTTCATAAAACATACACCAGAAAAACTAAAAATAATCAAAGTGGACCACTCTTCTGACGGCAAGATTGTTCCGTGGATCTGAAAATATGTGGTCAGTCACCTTTTTTGGTTCAAACTATTGAAGGCAGCGAAACAGGGAAAGCCACAGTGCAATCGCCGTCTCAAAAGCGATAAATGTTATAGACTATCGCCGCAGTCCGAAATGAGCCGCGTCATGCGTAAATGGGTCATATGCGGCCGGGGTAGCTCAAGACCAGCTTGCGCACAGGAGCTACCCTGTCCGCTATTTAGTCAAGCGAAGTTTCATGGTCGAATTAATGGACAAGGTTGCTCCTGAACAGACTGCGAGCATTCACAGGCAGATCTAGAGCTACCATGGCCAAATATGAAATAAGACCCCTTTTAGCATGACGTAGCACAACTGGAAGTTCGCTAGTTTTCAAAATGTTCTTCATATTTTAAAATTACCCCAATTTATTCTTTTGGTCGTGGTGTTTGCTTGCAAATATCGTGCACAATCAATTAATAATGTGTAATCTCCACCACTAGCAATATCTAAATTATAACATAACAGTGAAAACGAAACATTTTCTTTATGACACAATTTCAAATTTGTTGTTGTTGTTTGTTGTTGTTGTTGTTTGTATTGGTTAAACTAATGTTTCATTTTGAACTTAAAAGTATTGAATGAGTTCATTTTCTATTATTGTCACGTGTTCAACAGACCGGTGAATGAGCGTATTGAGTTAAACAAGATACCTCGATAGGATTTCACATTGCTCACATACTTGGTTAACCGCTTAACTCTAGACTCAAATTAACCGAGCTTGTGCTACCTTAATTTCATTGTTTGTTTATGGTGCGTATATCAGATAAAGCGGTTTCCTATGTCCCTTTACATTCTATTCTTCGTCCTCTATATAGAGCCATGGAGCTATATCGTCGCTTTGGTATTATATTCTTTTTTATGATCAGGTAGGGAATCAATATGACTCAAGTATAACGTCTTTAAATGATTATTGAATGTGTGTGTTCAATGTTCATTCCCTTGTTTCGAGCTCGTAGCAGACAGCCCCGCCCATATTCGAACAAACATTTATCAGAACTAACTACTTGTAAGAATAGTGGACTTAAAATGTTGCAAAGGGATTAACATAGTGGAAAATGCACTTACCGAGGTAAGAATAAAGTTGCGTTAGACGTAACTGTCTGCAGTTATTCGTTATTTATATTCACTCATACTTGAAGCCCCTATAACGCTCAAAATCAACGAATATTTCGTAAAATATTTCGTAAAATAAAGTTAACACATAAACAATCAGTTGTCCTTATAGCAATTGCCAAAATTTCAATCAAGATGCTTAATGCTATTTTTTATTTTTTGTGTGGTACAATTTATTCAACACATGTTCATGTTCCAATTTAGTGTTCGTGTGTCGTATGAATAGATATAGCTGCGAGAAATGAAGATGGAATATATTGTGCCAAAAAAAATATGAAAAAGAGCATTTTTATATTTTGTTAAATCTATGTTACCAGACCACATCTACATGTAGCATTGACAGTTTGGCTATTGCTATAAGGAACACTGATTTGATGATGTGTTAACTTTATTTTACGAAATATTTTACGAAACATTCATTTATTTTGAGCGTATAGGGGCTTTAAAATAGCATATAACAATTTGTTACGCAGTCGACCAATTATATACCTTTCATGGAAATAAATATCAGATCATGACAATTTACTTTGTTCCCAAATAAAGTGTCCAGATACAAATCCGTGCAGAAAGATTGAGTTATTTGTGGTGCGTAAAAGTATTTCTGAAAATGTTGTTTCACGTGTTATGTAATTGAAAAGATTTTGATGATTTCGTTGAAGAGAATAAATATAAACATTCATCCTGTTTTTATATGTTTTTTTTTTTAGAAAGACAACCATCTAAGTCAGCGCCCAAAGAAGACTCTCTACTGTTAATAACATTCAGAACCCATGATTAAAACGTTTAATTAACTATACAAAACAAGAGTCATATCTACTATAAGACAGAAATGAGGATCGATTCGAAGATCGTATTATTAGCATGGTTGTTTGTTCTGATTGTCGTGCTGATGCAAGTAAGGATAACAGCAACATCTACAACAACTACTACAGAGCTAACAACAACTTCCATAGTTTCGTCTAATGTAACAACTGAAACGTCTACGCCCACCACAGTTTCGTCTAATGTAACAACTGAAACGTCTATGCCCACCACAATTTCGTCTAATGTAACAAATGAAACGTCTACTCAAACCATAGAAACATCCTCTTCAACCATCGTTTCGTCTAATGTAACAACTGAAACGTCTTTGCCCACCGAAATTTCGTCTAATGCAACAACTGAAACGTCTACGCCTACCACAGTTTCGTCTCATGTAACAACTGAAACGTCTGCGCCCACCACAGTGTCGTCTAATGTAACAACTGAAACGTCTGCGCCCACCACAGTGTCGTCTAATGTAACAACTGAAACGTCTGCGCCCACCACAGTGTCGTCTAATGTAACAACTGAAACGTCTGCACCCNTTGTAGCATGAGGGTGACACTACTGGTGTAACTGTAGTTATTGAGGACGTACCTAGCTGCTGACCTTTGGACCCCTTCTAATTTGTTGGTAAGGGTTTTCTGCCATGGATGCCAGACGCTGGCGCAGTACTCCAGTTGGGGGCGGACGTAAGTATTGTATGCAGCAGTTTTAACCTTTTGATTGTTAGTTTTGACATTACGTTGGATGAATCGGAGGGTGGAGGTTGCTTTAGAGGTGATACTATCTATGTGTTTTGACCAGTTTAAATCTTTGGTGATGGTGACGCCTAAATATTTTGCAGCTTCGGTGGATTTTAACTCAGTGTTGTGAAGTTTGTAAGGGAAGATGATTGGGTTTATTCCAGTCAATCACAGTTTTTACAAAGAATGAATTTTTAAAAAGAACAGTTTTTGATGGAATAGTTTCAAAACACTTGGAGTTATTGTTCACAAAGTTAAACTCAATGTTTTGATGAATATAGCCCTCGTATTGTTTAGCCCTTATAGTACGTTTAGGCCTTAGTGGCTTAAGGTATCGTTCAATGGAAATGGCCGGTACGTGCCCTTCAATAGTGTCAACCTTTGGGTATTGTACCCTCGATACTTTAATAATATGTGATTGGGATTCAAATTTTATAATTTTGTTCACCTTCAAATTATAATAATTGCTAAACGGTTCATACTTAAACGGTTACGTATTTGACTAGATACACTGTTAACAAGTGATATGAAACTAGTTTTATTCAAATATCTGTAAAGTTCATCCATTAAGTACTAGATTATAATATTTGTGCAAAATCCACTTACTATATTAATGTATTATGTATTATCAGTTTGTTTAACACTAGAAAATGTAAAGTGCATGTTCAATAAAATTTATGTTCTGTTCGGTTCATTCTGATAAAATATGCAATACGACATTAAACATGAAACAAACGATTAAAGCCGTTGTTACATTATGATTATTCAGTCATTATCAAAATGAAAAAAAAAGACTATTAGGCCGTAATTATAATAACAAATAAAAAAAAAACGAATATTTGAATTGTTTTATAGAATATGATTTTATTAAAGCAGAGTTGTTGGTTAATGTTCAAGTATGAATAGATTATGCACCGAACAAGTTCCATTCAAATATTAAGCTTCTGTTGACAACCCGTTTCACATTCAGACCGTTTTGACCGAGTAACCAAACGGGGTTTCAAAATGGCGGCGGAAATGAATTCGGAAAATCAAAAAGTTTTTCGGCATTCTGACGGTTCAGAAATAGTATTCTTCATGAGACCATGCAACGAGCGACAGGAATTAAAACCTCTCATAGAAGTAATGTTTTTTGTTTTTATTTAGTTAGGGTATTTTTAGTTATTACATTTTCTCCAGAGTCATTGTTGTATAGTTCCCGGACAAATTTAATTTGGATGCCTTCTTCTTCCCATTAATTGCAGGGCTCCTCTGGAGCATCGACGCAATTTGACTATTCTGTAAGTCTTGGACCTTGGTAGAACCAGTACTTGGTGTCTTTGTGAAGATTTAAAGAACGCTCCCACAGTAGGGATCGAACCCGCGACCTCCTGATCGCTAGTCCAACTTGTAGTCCAACTTGTTGACGCTCTCAAATATTAAGCTACTTTTTATATGGGTAATATTTGGAGCGTACAACGGGCGAAGGACCAAAATTGTGGAGGACAGTTTTCCTTCTTTGTCTATATCGTTGCACAAGGATTTTGTGCGCAACATTCAAGCCCCGATATCAGACTGTAAATATCAACGGATTGCAATAATATTTACATACCTGTGTAGATAATTCATTTTTCGCTAATGTTCCGTAAGAATTATGTAATGACATTTTCAATTTTGCACGTCTAGGCAATTTAAATCAACACACTATTCACATTTTCAATTCCTATCGCTTTGCCTGTTGTGTACCGCAGGTAGATTTTAATCGATAACGCAGCCTATTACATCGTAATGCCTTCTTCTGATTGGTTGATATTCAAATTTTCATAACATGGCGAGAGGTCAGTGATTGTATTGCGATTTAAGCAGAAGTTTAACTGAAACAAATTATGCCTTTTAACTTCAATTCGACGAAATTTGAGGTAAAAATGGACTTCTTAACTAAAACTTTATGAGTTGGTAATGTTATTTTGCAATTTTAAGCATATTGATGAAAATTTAAATTTTCTGGTTTCCACCACGTAATTGGTCCTTGGCGGATAAAACGTTTCAAAGAATTTAGCCCGTATTAAAAGTATCTCTAAATTCTTGGCAACGTGTTATAAATAAGACTACCCGATCGCTAGGCGGACACCATATCCGCTACGGTATCAGGTCGTTTCGCCATTATACCTGTTCGCCCTAAGTCACCCTGAGTTGTTTTTCCCTGGGTCGTTTTGCCCTTACAAGTGGTCGATTCGCCCTTATTTTATTGCAATGCAAGAAGTTGCCACCAATCTCTGATTAGTGTGACCACGATGTGGTTCTATTTGACATTGCCATGCAACCTGTTCGTTCCAGACCACAGAGGAGATCCATTTACTTGCGGGACAAAGCCAACACAAAAGGTATAAAATGTACCCTCTCTAACATTTAGAGACAAGTTCATGTCAGAGGACTTCCATTAAGTCGAGGATATGTGGCAATCCATCAAGTGCACAATCGACTCTGTCAAGAACAAATTCGTCCCTACCCGCCTCACAGCATCTAGGTTCACCCACCCCTGGATAAACTACAAGCTGTGTCGTCTTTCAAAAAGCAAGATGCGAGCATACAAGAAAGCAAGACGTTCTGGTAGTCCTGCAGACTGGACCAGGTATGCCCAACTCAAAGCCTCAACACAAAGGGAAATTAGATCTGCCCACAAACATTACATGAAAGATATGGTAACATCAAGCCAAGCCGACAAACCAAGACACTTTTGGAGCTTTGTCAAGGACAGGAAACAAGATACATGTACAATGGGAGTCGTACCACTGAAAAATCAAGATGTGCTCATCCACAGTAACAGCAAAAGTAAAGCAGAAATCCTAAACATACAATTTCAATCAGTATTCACCAGACAGAACTTTTCAACGATGCCTGACAAGGGACCAAGCCCCCATCCCACAATGAATGACATCCTTTTTAGTACTTCTGGGGTCCACANAAACATATTTATGTGCTTCTTATTATCCCCTTATCCCCAAACATTGTTGTTATAGTATGCACATTTAATAAAGCCCAATTTTCTCAAAGCATGGCTCATATAATGATCATGGAGGCTACCCAAAAAAATAAAAACATAGCAAGGTAACTAAAACTATAAGTCTAAAATGTGTCGCGTTCTGAGAAAACTGGGCATAATGCATGTGGGTAAAGTTTCGTCCCAGATTAGCCTGTGCTAGTCTGCACAGGCTAATCAGGGACGACACTTTCCGCTTTTATGACATTTTTCATTTAAATAAAGTCTCTTCTTAGCAAAAATCCAATTTAGGCGGAAAGGTTGTTCCTGATTAGCCTGTGCGGACTGCACAGGCTAATCTTGGACGACACGTTACGCACATGCATTATGCCCAGTGTTCCCAGAATGTAACAAATGATATCAATTTATACAAATTATTTATATGTGATTGTTATATGTAAAAAATATATTCTCATTTTAACCCTGTACTCAAAGCATTCTATATTGACTCAACAACAGATGGCTTTGTTTACTTCTAAACATCGATAAAATTCTGATTTTACTAGCTTAACTTCAAACCCATTACATGGCCTACAGAACAGCACAGACCTGTTGAAAAATAAAGGCAGTGACTTATCTGAAAATTGAGTCTCCTTATTCGTTGATGATGATATTCAAATTACTTGCCCTATTGGACTACTCCGTTTTAAGATCAAACGGGGCATTATTTTGTAAAAGTTTCTTTTTAGATGCGACCTAAATAGAAATTAGAATGAGCAAACTTATAGAGACCATTTTGAGCAACGTGTTGTACATGGGATTTTACACCCTGAAAAAATTGATGATCCAATTCTAAGCACGTGACAGTGCTTGATTACGATTCACAGATTTAAAATATGCCAGAAATATTTGTCAGTACAGTACTGTTACATTTTTTACCATAAAACACCACTGATTTAGGGCATATGTACATGTATTAAATTTTATTTTGACATTTTTATTTCATAAATATGGAATCCTAATTACCTTGTATTCATTCATATTTACAATAAACAATAAAATCTGTTGAAAAACCATTGACTATTTATGGTGTTTACTTGAAGATTTGATTTTTACTTGCCTGAGAGGCAAGGAACTTTGAACGTCAACTTGCCCCAGTGTAATAAAGGTTGCTCAGTTGCCTACATGTATCTTTAAGTCAATGTTCGTTGATCTTTAAACATGGATAGAAATAAGATATTTAAAGAGTCTGAACTAGCCAAAAAGAAATTGTTGTGGGACCCTAGAACTTAAGAGAAAACTTATTTTTCCTCAGTACAGAAACTATTAAAAAGATCAAAGGTGGGCAACCATGGCAAAACATCAAGTTTCTATCCCAGATGGCAAGATGCACTACAGATTGTATTTCAACAAACATTCCAACAATGTTACCATGTATTCACACTTGATTTTCAGCATGGAATAGTGATTGCCCAAGTACATGTGTACTTGGATACTCACAGCAGTCCTTTGGAATATGATGTGTACATCATACTTGTTAGGATTGAGCTTTCGTTTTAGTACTTTTGTATTAAGAAAGGTCCAGAAAAATGTTTGCTATGATATAAAATACATGAAAAATAGTTCATCACAGCTGCCCATTGAGATAAGGTAATAACTTGTATAGTGTATTTAATAGTGAGCCTTGAATCAAGGCTGATTCAAATGTATTCTTTTTGATCTGCAAGACTGAATAAATAAGTTACTGTTTATTTATCCATACCAGGATTCATGGTTTAATTATTTAACAAATATAGAACACAATACTGCGTGATACCATTTATTGTTAACACTTGAAATGGTAATAATTCGGATTTTTGTATTTTGCAGAAAGGAGGGGGGAAAGTGACATCAAAGGTGATACAAAACTGTATAAAGTAGGTATTTTATCAGTGTAAGTTAATTAACTTGTATGCACCTTAACATTTATTTTGCATGTGATTTGAGTAATTGCAAATCATTGCAGACTTACTGAAGTCAATTCAGTTTAAGTCAATCCAGATTGGTGAGGATCCAGACTTTGCTTGATCTCAGTGCCAAACTTACTCTAAATACTGATTATGAAGTCCATTGTTTGGCCTATTACTTAAGCTGGTAACTGTCTACTGCCTGGACTGTGTGGTGTACTGGTGTATGACTGTTATACTGTTGTAAAAATGCAAATGTAATGTGTCACTAGATGAACACCAACAGGTTAGTCATTTATTTTATATTAAAGATCCCCCTGCTCCAGATCCCACAAGGAACTATATAGCGGTTAGTAGGGTATACTGGGATTGCTTTGTACTTCTGTCTTTCAATCTGTCTGCAGGCATTAACTTGTTTGAGGAAGTTCTCCTATACTTTTTTACTTTATTGCTTATGATATGAAGTTGTGCATATGCAATTGTTATTGTCCTACATGTATATTAAAACTTGCTAAAGTTATACCCTTTCGAGGATTATTTGTAACTTTTTTGACAAGCATAAGCTTCGTCAAAAATTTACGATTTAACACAAATTAGAATATCCGTAACCTAAATGATATAAAATAATTTGTAATGTGCATGTATAAGATTGGCAGAGAAGGGAAGTCTGGTGTCCTCAGAAGGCTACTACTCTACAAAGTTCGTGGAAGATAGTGTTACCAATGGAAAACTGATGGACTTGGAGATGTACAAGTAAGGCCAACTATAACTGAGTTAACAAATTTAAACCTTTGTATTTTAAATTGCAGATGAGGCTTACCTTGTTATTCAGTAGTATTAATTGTTCTGAAAACATTGAAGTTTTTGCATTAAATGAAATAATACTAACTTGCCACATATGTACACCATGCGGAGACTTTGTGTCACATGAAAGACCCTGGTCATTTGGTCTCAATGAAGGGTCAAAGGTTAAAATTGGGCATAAGACAGCTTGACCTGACTTTATCTCGGTGATTTATAAGGCAATTTTAAAATGCATGTAATTTTCAAATATTCACCATGTTAAGACCGCGTATCATTTGAAAGACTCATTTTACCTTCTGAAAGGTATCTTAAATATTAGTATTAAGGAAATTCCTAGACTAAAGTTTGGATGTGTATTCACAAATGTTAGGTAGTTATGATTGTGATGCTTTTCTTTGCAGTCATTAAAGGTAGTTATGATTATGATGCTTTTCTTTGCAGTCATTTAGACCCNCTACCCCCCCCCCCCACACACACACACACACACTAGATCTACTGTTTTACATGTGAACACCTGAGTAAAATTTTAAAGCAGAACAGTTTCAAGAATATGTCTCATTCTTTTGTGTGTACGTCTGAAATGTTTATGCCTTTTTATGCCCCTCTTCAAAGAGTAGGTATATTGTTTTGCTGGATGTCTGTCTGTCTGTCGGTTGGTCTGTCGGTAGACCAGCTCGTTTCCGATAAATAACTTGTGGATGGATTTACCAATTGGCTTGATACTTCCCATGTGCATTGGCCTTGGACAGTAGATGGCCCCTATTGAAATTAGGGTCACAAGGTCAAGGTCACTGTCACAATAAGTGTGATAATCGTTTCTGATCAATAATTTGTCAACAAATTGACCAATTGGCTTGATACTTCACATATCCGTTTTTATTCACTGATATTTCTCTAAAAAGCACCGGAAAGCATAAAATAAATAAGATTAACTGTTATGGTCAGTTTTGTTGCAAAAATCATGTGTCAAAACCCTGTTTGGGGGGCATATGTCTCCGACAGCAGAACTCTTGTTATATTGTGGCATTCTGGCATGCAATGCATGAACTAAAAATAAACAAACAGATTGGCACAATTATTCATAAAAACCAGCTATAATTTTATGCCTTGAATTGAAATACAAGTTTGATCTGTTGTGTGTTTCAGAATAACTTCAGGGACTCGAGTTCGGCATACTTCCGATGAATCTGAGAAATCTCACCTGAGTTTTGGCAGTAATGATAGCTTGTCTCCAGCTGACTATGTCAAGCCATTACAGAACAAGGACTTGAAAGGGTTTGTTCCATGTGACAATATCTTATTAAATATCTATTTTGATTAAATTGTGTAGTTCCTAATTCTGTTTAGCTCACCTGACCAATAAGTGATCATGATGACAGATGACACATGCTTATCTTTAACACCCAAGAAGGTAAAATACACTGTTTATTAGTAGTGTCTGACCTGATTGTGCCATAAAATACATACAAAGTTGGCTTTTGTTGGAAGCCGTGTGTGAGTTATAATAAATCTGTTGATGGCAATAAGATGGCAATAAGCAATCGCAGTAATAAAAAATGAGTGTCAAAATCAACACATCTCTCATAAGGTAAGTACACCACATTCTCTAGTAAAACACACTCGACTAGCGAGTATTGTTATAAGCGGGTAATAAAGGTATAAGTGATGGAAAGTTTGGGACAAACTTTGCTTCAATTGCTTTACTTATATTCAACTTAAATTACAAACATTCTATTTTCTGAATTTCAGGAAAAATTGTTGCCTGTCACAATGGCGGGGCGTATTGCTTAAATACATAAATATTCCTAACATCTCATAAACACTTTCCCATTTTAGGAGGAGCAAATACACATTGCAAGAGGATGTGGCAATGATGAAGTATCTCATTGATACCAACTCCTATACACAGGCTGGGGGGATCCGTGTATGGAAAGATATGGAGATGATGAAGGTTGTATGATGTAGATAATGTTTTCATACTTTTTAAATTTATTTGGACATGAATGGAAAAATAATTTGTGTCAGTCTACTTTAAAACACTATTGCAAGGTTCATGTTTTGTTACATTGTTGCTCATTTTTAATGCCCCTATTGAGTGGGAGGCATTAAGCATTGCACTTGTCTGTCCGTCCGTACGACCTGAAGCTTGTGTTTTGAACTCCTCTTTAACTACTGGGTGGATCTGACTCACACTTTCGTAGTTGAAAGACTTTAATGTGTAGATGATTGTTAAGAAAGGAATTTTGGCTGCAAGAGTTTAGGCAGAATTATGGACCTTTGTCTGTTTTTCCACTGTAGAATATATTGTACCAAAATTTCATGTTTTCAACTTATCTTTAGCTGCTAAATGGATCTTGCTCGAATGTTTACAGTTGAATAATCTTAATGTGTTGATGATTGTGAGGAAAGGGA